>JAVIAB010000088.1:32007718-32514352 GCA_032433765.1 Megaustenia siamemsis | reverse complement strand
TTTTTTTTTGTATTTTAATAATCTTAGGCCCATGTTGTAGTGGGCGAAAGTATAGCGTTCCGGAAGGTGGATGATGCGACCCACATGGCTGATCCTGAGGGCTTTGACTTTGTAGCGATGTCCTAAAGTGCAGTACCTACTTCTGTTTGTCTTGGATGAGCATTTTGTGTTGTATCTTGTGAATTTTGTTATGGAAGACGAATTTTCGAATTTGTTTGATTTCCTTAATGACGTCAAGGGGTGGATCAAAAACTATGGCCGTTAAATTAATTTAGGAATTATGTATGTGTTGACTATAACACTACTTCGAAGATGGCGCCGTTTTGTGTTTGTATCGTTGGGAGTGTAATGGTGATCTGTGCGATTAGAATCCGCCATGTGGGGTTTGTGTATTCCAGGGAGCTGATGGAAGATGATGCCGTATACTTTCATGACGTTGGCCGGGTCATTTCTCGGTGGAAATCCACTTATCTTCCACCTGCCAATTCCCATGATGGATGATTTTTGTACGTTGATGTTGGCTGTGCGTCCGCCTCCGAAATCCATGAACGTTTTGATGATGTTGCATATTGATTCGGTGTTCCTAGGGAAGAAAATTGTGTCATCGGTGTACACTATCAATTTCTTTTCGCCACCACCTGGTGTGAGTGCCTCTGATGGTGCCGTCTTGTCGGATTTTTTCCAGCAGAGGCTCAATGGCTAAGACGTTGAGCAGTGGTGACAGGGAGCATCCTTGTCTCACTGATCGGGTCAGTGTGAAGACGTACTGACTACAGAGCAACTCTTAGAAAGCATTAGACAAGACAACTCCATAGCAGGCACACTCATACCAGGAAAGGAGAACAGAAGCTGTTAGCCTACGCCGATGACACTGTTTTCTTTCCATCAACCACTAGATAAATAGACACACATCCTCAGCACATTCAGAGTTTGGGCAGGGCAGCGGGGCACAAATAAACATACAGAAATCTTTTATTATGGGTATAGGCAGGTGGAAGAGCAAAGAGGTCTTTCCCTCAGCTCTAACACCGGTCACCAACTTAAACTATCGAGATAACATATCTATGCAACCCAAATAAAACACACAAACCAACATGGCAGAACCTAGTCACAAAGACAACAGACATACTACAGAGATACAAATACAAAACATCAACAATTTTTGGCCGGAGCATCATAGTATACACATACATCATCCCCAAATTGATTTACACAGCCACAGTCTTCGACCCACGCAATCAACAATCAAAGAGATAAACAACTGATAGGAACCTTTGTATCTGGCCACACAATACACAGCATAAAACAAAAAGCACTGATAAAGCACAAAAGACAGGGAGGGATCTCACTACAGGACATACACACAAAAATAAAACTCTCAGAATAAATCACATAAGCCACATCATCAAACAACCAGACAACCACACTTTTGCACACTACTACTTGGGGCTGACATAACCAGATTCAGTAAACTTAATACATTGCCTCACCATTTCGGCACCACACCCAGATATTACCAAGCAAGTCTACAGTCCATCCAAGGACATGACAGTTTATTACACCAAGGGACAAACAACATCTACAAACACCTAATTAAACAACAAGCACCTTCACTAAATCACAGAAACAAGAGAGGCCAAAGTACTTGCTCACAAACTACACCAGCATTTTCTCAAACCTCCACAATCCAAAACATTGCCCCCAAAGCGAGGGAGGTCACATATAGACTCATATATAACACGACACCCATTACAGCGAGGGAGGTCACATACAGACATATATAACACGACACCCATTACAGCGAGGGAGGTCACATACAGACATATATAACACAACACCCATTACAGCGAGGGAGGTCACATACAGACATATAACACGACACCCATTACAGCGAGGGAGGTCACATACAGACATATATAACACGACACCCATTACAGCGAGGGAGGTCACATACAGACGTATAACATGACACCCACCACAGCGAGACCACCCACAGATTAAGACGGACACCCCGATGTCCCCTCTGCAGACAAAAAAATTCAAGAAACAGAAGAGCACCTATTCTATAGATGCAGTACACTGTACAATCATACCGGCGAGAAGGGCACTGCAACAAATACAAAAATTACACACAACACAAAAAGTCGACACATACAGATCTATTATGCTTAACACACTGCAAAAACAACAACACAAGATCTCTATACAAAATTACTTATACTTCTATCAGAAAACAGACATACAATAAGGGCCTGCAGGAATGAGGCTATGTACGAATGTCAGAATTTTAATTCCCATCTTTTCTACACATTTTAAACAAAGAACAATGTCCATCTTAAAATAAACAAGTTACTGTTGTGAATGAAAGTACGTGAACGAAAGAGATAAACAATAAAAATTGTACATTATTTTTGTAAACGTTGCGGGTGGAACTAAAATAAACAAGATATACTGTTGAGCATGAAGTATGTGAACGAAAGAGATAAACAATAACAAAATGTACATTATTTTTGTAAACGTTGCGGGTGGAACTAAAATAAACAAGATATTCTGTTGAGCATGAAAGTATGTGAACGAAAGAGATAAACAATAAAAAAATGTACATTATTTTTGTAAACGTTGCGGGTGGAACTAAAATATACAAGTTAACTGTTGACATGATAGTATGTGAACGAAAGAGATAAAATAACAAATGTACAATATTTTTGTAAACGGAATGGAATTAAACAAGTTTACTGTTGTGAATGAACATATGTGAACGAAAGAGATAAACAATAAAAAAGTACATTATTTTTTTAAAACGTGCGGGTGGAACTAAAATAAACAAGATATACTATTGAGCATGAAAGTATGTGAACGAAAGAGATAAACAATAACAAAATGTACATTATTTTTGTAAACGTTGCGGGTGGAACTAAAATAAACAAGTTTACTGTTGAGCATGAAAGTATGTGAACGAAAGAGATAAACAATAACAAAATGTACATTATTTTTGTAAACGTTGCGGGTGGAACTAAAATAAACAAGTTTAACGGTTGAGCATGAAATATGTGAACGAAAGAGATAAACAATAAAAAAAATGTACATTATTTTTGTAAACGTGCGGTGAACTAAAATATACAAGTTAACTGTTGAGCATGAAAGTATGTGAACGAAAGAGATAAATACTAAATGTTCTTTCTTCTTTGAAATGTTATGGATGGAATGTGAGGGAAGCTATTCCATTTTGTTTTTCATGAATGTTATAATGCACTGTAATGTGGAATTTAAAGATACAATTAAGGTTTATTTTTAAAATTTTTAAAAATAAGACATAAATGTTAGACGAGAGCAGAGGAGATTAGATACCTGCCTCAAGGCAGAAGATAGAATTAAGAGTCAAGCATTTTATAACAGTCGTCTAGAGATTTTGTTACAAACATTTTGAATTTAGAAAGTTCTCAAGTTAGTATGATATGCATATATTGAGGAAGAACATTAATACGATCACGAAGTTACTTATGATAATCATCGCCGATAGACTCCATCACGTAACGCTATAGTATGTCAGATTTATAAGAGAATTGAGAACTTGTTGATTGTATCAGAGACTTATTGTCAAACCACATGTGGATGTCATTAATAGAGAATGTCTTGTCCTGCGTATTTGTCTGTCGATTCACAGGTGTTCGTAGAAATGGGGGCTGATCTCGTTGGTGAGGTGGTGCATGAATGTTAACTATCGTGTATGTGTGTCAGTCGTCTTAGCTTGCACTATGACTGTTCTGCCATCACTGTCCCTGCACGTCTTCCCAAGAATCCACTTGTCGGAGGTCTGGCGTATAGCGACACCGGACCCTAAGGTTGCACCGCCAAGCTGAAACAGGAATGTTTTAGGCCTAACCGTGTTGTTATTTGTTGTACGTGGTAGTCTGTGTGTATGTTCGTTTCTTACACTGAAATGAAGTCTGGTTTGTTCTGGTGTATTAGTGAAATGATATGCTGTGTTTTGGCCCTTAGGCCCCTAATGTTGATGGATACAATCTTAATGTTAGCCATGGTAAACACATTTACTAAAATTAAACATTCTGAATTGTATATGTATATTGTTTATTTATGTTTAGTATATTCTATTGAATAATCTAAAATCTAATTAATGTGTTCTGTTCTTTTGCGCCTCGCTCTTTTTTTGTGGCGATGTTACTTTTATCCATGCAGAAGATGGAAGTAATCTGTGTCAATCAACAACAGGCAATGAGTAGCGGGAGCCTTCAGTGTATCGTCTTCACTGTCTGTGTCTGGTGCTCCACGTGCCTGAATCTTATGCTCAGGCGACTCCTTTTCTTGTCTGAGCTGACGGTATTTTCTGCGGTCAACGCCTCTGTGGAAGTCCCTGGGGTTCCCACTGTTTTATGTGGCAATGATGGCGGCAGCCAATTTATGTGCCCAGTGCTATGCTCTTTCTCTATATGTTGCAACTTTATGGAGATTTGTGGAGATTTCAGGTGGAGTTCTTTGTCATATATATTTTTTATAGTGGGTTAGGTGGGTTGCTGCCGATAATGTAAAAAAAAAAAACTACTTACGGGGGTTTGCAAAGCGGTATAGCGTGATCTCACCGCTGGTTCCGAGGCCCTCTGTCCTCATCAACATAAACATCAAGGTTGAGTGGATCATTTTATGGCTTCTTCTGCCTGCTGATATCCGCTACTACAGTCCCTTTTACGTGAATCTTTCCACCTTCGAGGTCGACATCGTGGAGTGGGAAGTATCGTGTGAATTCAGCTGAAGTGGCAGCCACGTGGTTGAGACTCTTGGACAAATCGTGTCGCTTGTGGGTTTCTGTAAAATGTCGTCTAGTCGATTTCTGGCACAAAAATTAACTAAATCGTGATAGCATTGAAAACACTTACTTGGCTCCTTTACTCGAGACCTTGGGAGGCATGGTGTGTATTCCAAGAAAAACAACAACAGTTTTGAGTAAACAAAGTTGTAGGTAAATATCTATATTATATCGTAGACCTCTAAACTCTTTCTAGATCTGGTCTAAATCCTGTAAATCCTATGTGCTTAAGTTTAAATACTCCAGTTTCATTCTCCAAAGCTCCCCACTGAACCAATCAAAATTCGACACGCTGAATTATCTTTGTCTCTAATTTATAAAAACAACACGTCACTACTCAACTTTGCCCGACCTTCGAAGTCTCCAGACAACTCAGCCTTGAACTTTTGGCCTCAATCTCACGGATTTATTCTGCCTGTTGTCGACCTATTCTCTTCGTGTCACCAGTCACGTACTGTTCTATTAACAGCTTCCCCATGCTTTAGGAAAATTCCATTCTCAACTGACTCCGCTACTGTTATACCATTACTTGATGTCGCTATGCTGCTACAGAACGACCATCATCCAAATAAAAGACGTCGCACAGCGATACACCATGGTCAACATACACTCAACACCAATACCGGCACAACAACAACAATTATATGAGGACCTCTCCCTCCTAGTAACGAGGAAATACACGGACAGAAGACCATCCTTAGTGGGAGATTTCAACTGCTTCCTGTCAAGGAACGATGTGGAAGGAGACGCATACAGCACACATACTAACCGCCCCAACGCTCTGTACGACATAATAATCGTCTCACGAGTGTGTTCTCACATGCTTTTGAACGTTAAAACCTGCTGTACACCTTATTACCTTATTGTAATTATTTATTAATGTATATATTATGTTTTACCTTATTGTATGTATTTATTTATGTATATATTATGTTTTACCTTATTGTATGTATTTATTTATGTATATATTATGTTTTACCTTGTTGTTTCTTTCATGTATGTGTCCGTCTATGTATATGCGTGGTATGAAAGTGAGAAAACCCCAAATATAGCTCTCAACTTTTATCTGGAAGTGGATAAATTGTCCCACTAGTTTACAACAAAAGCGATACTTATAGATTCTCGTGTTTGTGTAAACATCGGTGATTTTAACTGACTTCAATGTGTAAAGCTGTCAACACAATTATCACGCCTGTACGGCTTCACTTTTGTATGTGATTTTTAGATTTATGTAGCACATTATGTTTTTTTTTTTTAATAATAATCTTTATTCCATTTTCAAATTCAAAATCATCACAGTACATAAAAATAATTACATTGATATGATTCAATAATGGGAGTGAAAGATGTTACATTATTTTAGATGTAATTAAGAATTCAATAAGATATGACATCACACGACCAAGGATTTCCAGGGACACCAGAGGCGACATGACGACAAAAGCACCCCGACATCTCAGTTTATTTAAGGAGGGTGTGACGTCTCGTCGGCATCTGTAAAGCAAAATTGACCGATGACTGGCGCCTCCCGCCTGTCACCAACAAATGTAGCAAACAAGAGAAAGGAAAGACTTGAAAGATGTGTCTTTCTAAATGAATATTGGACAATCATTCATTCATTCTCACAAATTAAATTATGTTGTTTTAAAGATGGACATTGATTTTTGATTATAAAACTGTACAAACAGGTTGGCATTAAACGTTTTGAATTGGAAAACGTCAGCATTTCTACAGGTCCACACTAAATTTCTATATTCGGATATTAGAATTAGCGCTTTAGTGTAGGATTCTTGTTTTGTTTTTGACAGTGTGTTGAGCATGATAGATCTGTATATATCTACCTTCTATGTGTTTCTAGTGTAAGTTGTAACGCCGTTCTTGATGGTATGATTGTGTTGCATTCGTAGAATATGTGTTCTTCCGTTTCGTTTCTTGTATGTTTCGTCTGCAAAGTTGGCACTTGGCTGTCTGTCCTGATATGGGAGCTTCCCTTTCTGTTGTGGGTGTCATGCTGTATATGAGTCTGTATGTGACTTACCTTTGGGAGCGATGTGTGGATTGTGAAGTTTTGAGAAGGTGCTGGTGTAGTCTGTGAGAAAGTGGCCAGGAAATCTGGCAAGTGTAGCATTACGGTGTCCAGCATGAGAACGGAGATAGAAGCAGCAACGACGGAGATAACAGGGTTGGTTACACAGAATGTGGATCACGCAGTCTTGGGAACCGACTCTCAAAGTATGCAACAGAAGATGGATAGAGAATGTCTGCAGCAGGAGTGGATGCAGCTCCCGGCAGAATCCAATAATGGGAAAATACCATAAAGATAGTTTTCAGACAGATCCGTCACAACTCCTTGTCACTGATATTTTCGTTGATTTGCTATTTGTCTCTTTTGAGAAATGCATATCCTTTGTCTTTTGTACATTCAAGTTGATTGCACGAATTTATATATCTTAAATAATGAGAAAATTTGGCGTTGAAAAATTAATTATTTCAAAACAGAACGTGTCAAATTTGACAATTTTGGAAGAAAAAACAATGATAATTACTAGTTTTATTCTATTAAAACATCATTCATGCACAGATTAATTAAGCCACACGTTTGGAGCCTCGATGGCTGAGTGGTTAGTGTGAACATTGCTTGATTAGAAGGATCTAAGTTCGATTTCCAGAAGTGGATATTTTCGGACCGACAAGGCTTCAATCTTCACTCGGTCTCTGTAAATGGGTATCGGATGTTTTTTTTTTTCCCCAGGAAGTATAGACGGCCTAGAGTGATACCGACCACCTCACTAAACAATTTGCGTTGTCATGGAAACATATGGTCACTAACATCATATTCACACATGCCTAGCAAGGCAGGGAAGTATAGACGGCCTGGAGTGATACCGACCACCTCACTAAACAATTTGCGTTGCCATGGAAACATATGGTCACTAACACCATACTCCACACATGCCTAGCAAGGCAGGGAAGTGAACCGTAACTTTTACTTGTTAGCTACTCTAGAAGCTTCACTTGTGTGTGTGTGTGTGTGAGTGTTTGTGTGTGTCTGGTGTCACACATTGAAACCACTCCCATAAAATATACATTTTTGACTGGGCAAAATGTTGTAGACTCAGGTCATCTTCACTTATTAATGCTGTAAACGTTTCAATGTTGGAAGTAAAATGCCACTTTAAGATTGAAACAAGCAGCTGTGCCGTAGCTTTGACTTTAGAACGGAATGGCTTCACTACAGTCTGGGCACCTCCATATCTGCTCAGCCAGCAACCAACAAAATGTCCATCTCGATCGTTCATACTTTTCCATAGAACACGCTGAGTTCTTCTCTCAAAATGGTGTGCTACTTGATGCATAGAAAACTGTGTGATATTGAACGCGCTGAACTCTGTACAGAAGGCGTGCAGCTCATAATGGACACACCCGAGTCACTGTAACGTCCGTCACAAGCAGCATACCCCGTACCAAGGCAAGGCCGAGGCCTGTTACCGTTCTACTAAAATCAAGAGCCAGTGGCACTGCAGCACTATCTCATCTCGTGGGCACGCGAAATTCATGTCACGGGCGAGGGAGAGTGGCAGTTTAAAATCGTAACATTAAGAGAGAGAGAGAGAGAGAGAGAGAGAGTTTAAATTTCTAGCAGTAATATATAGAGATCGAGATTAAAATGAAGGAGTTAAGAGATTTGAGAAAGTTTATACTTCTAGCATCAAAAGTTAACCATTTAAAAATCCTAGAATGACCAGAGAGACAATTTAAAATACAAGCACGATGTGGAAAGCAGATTATAATATTGGTATGAAAAGAGATACAGTTAAAAATCATACTATTAATAAAGAAACAGTTAGAAATACTAAAATAAAATAAAAGCAGCTTAAAATAATGTTATGAAAAGAGAGATAGACAATTACATCTCAAGCATTAAAATAGTGAGAGATAGTCATTCTTGTTTATTTTATTTTTAAACTGAAAATCAAGTTCAGAATAATTGATCAAACTTGTAGAATAAAGTGTAATATGGGGTGTTTATAATGTCGCTATGGAGTGACTTGATCAATATTCTTGAAATGAAATCACCGATTGATGAAATTGACATCACATTCTGCGTCCACAATCCCGTCACAAACATAACACAGTAAGCCGCTATTATATTCACGGTCTCATTGCTGAAGGGAATGCTGTTATATAGGGTGTCTCTTTAATGACTGTGCATTTTTTGTTGTTGAAATAATTACGCACCTAAATTTTATCTATGTATGACGTAATAGTTCAAGCACCATTTACGTGTTCATTTAAACATCACTGCTACATGATAGATCTGGCTTACAATGGTGTTAACACAACTTTATTGTGTTAATACCAACATTACCCATTATAAGCTCGCCGATAGCAGTCAAGTATATTTGAATAATACCGTTTATTTTACAATTTGTGTGACGTGACGTTTTTTCTTCCGAGAGTATAAATTCACTGCACTGCGACTTTAGAAACACCCTGTACAATGGAAACATGATATTCTTTTAAAATACGTCTTCGGTAATGATAGTAAATATACTGAAGAAGTTATTCAACAATTTGTGTTGAAATGTCCAGACTCACAAGTCTCCCACCGCAATGAGGCTATGACTTTGATTGACAAGTTTCGTGCTACGGAAAGTGTTGTAGGTGCAGGATCCGGAGAGCCTTCAACTTCAGAAGACACAGAACTTGATATGCAGACCAGAATTACAATGAGCCCTAATAAATCTTTAAGGTAGTTGTCTCAACATGCAAAGCTTTCCAATGAATACCGTCCACAAGGTTCTGAAGTGTTAGCTGCACTATCGTCCTTACAGATTAATTGAATCGTCTTAAATACATGCAAGTGATTGTGAATCCAGATTGAACTACTGCATGTGGTTTCAGAACCTTATCTCTGAACAAGATGATAAAGTCCTTGACGTGACATTCTTCACTGATGAGGCACGGTTTCATCTCTCCGGTTGCGTCAACAAGTAAGAACAGCCGTATGTAGAGCAGTAAAAAAAAAAAACCGCATGAATTACATCAAGCATCGCTTGACGTTCAGAAAGTCGTATGCGGATAATTGGGAAACATTTTTTTCAATGCAAAAATCAAGGCAGAACATGACCGTACTTTAATGCTGGAATCATTCATAGCCCACCTGACAGAGCGGGACATTAAAGAAGCTCGGTTTCGGCAGGATGGGGCAACAGCACGCACAGCCGCAACAACATCACTTACTTATTAGGAAAGCATATTTGCAAATCGCATTATTTCACTTGTAATCTGGCCTGCTCGTTCACCAGACCTAACCCCGCCTAATTATTACAATACCAAACCCCGCCTAATTATTATCTGTGGGGGTGAGCCGAAAAGAAATGTTTATCGAATATTCTGAGGACAGATAATGACCTGAAGGCAGAAATCGTCACCCAGAGACAATAAATATCACCGGTCATTGTCCAGCAGGTTTTTGTAGACAAACACCAGACATACCAAGAGTTGTTAACCCCCTACTGCCCATACCAGAACAGACTCCCTTAACAGAGGAATCAGTATTGTCAAAACAAACACGGACAGATGTGAAAGGAATACTTGACAAGGATGAACAGAATAACCTGCAGCGTAAAACAATAACTCTCAGTTTCTTGGATGAAGAATACCCACAAGACCTATGGATTCGTGTGTACACAGATGGGTCAGTACAGATGCAGTAAAGAATGGGTGAGCAGGTGCATACATTGAATACCCAAAAAACAATAGTGATATGGATAAAATAGCAACAGGGAAATATCGTCACAATTACGATGCAGAAATGCAAGCAATAGAGTTGGCAATAGAAAAAACTGATGAACAGTAATCTTAGCCCAGAGCCTGTAGTGTTTCTAGCAGATACAAGAGCAGTACTCCAAGCACTGCAATCCAGAAAGTTGTCACATCTGCAGACCTTATTGTCTGAACTCTACAAACACCACATGATTGCCATGCAGTGGATCCCATATCATAATGGAATACCAGAAACTAGAGAGTAGATCAGCTTTCAAAAGAAGGTGCAACAGGCACACACCCAGATGCGCCGGTGACATACCATCATAAGATACAGATAATCAAATCAATCAGAGGGTGTCCGGTTAGCGCAATCGATAGGCGGTTGGCTTACCACGGCAACAGCCGGGGTTCGTACCCTGGCGAGGACACCTGGGTTTTACTAATTCCCTAAAAATTAGTACCTCTGAAGTCGGAGTAAATCTGCCTGCATGGCGAGGGGCATCCTGTAATGGGATAAAAACAGACTTTACACGCAAAATTCAGTCCCACAAAATTGAGTGGGTGGGACTTCGTCAGAGGTCAAAGCTGACGAAAGCGAACGAACGAAACGAAATCAATCAGAAGATCAAATGCTCCAAATCAGGATGCCTTTCATAATATAAATAGATGGGAACAAGTTATCATTATACGCATTAGAACAGGACATAATTGACTCCACAGTCACGTGTCTACAAAATTCAAGATCGGTACCTCAACTACATGTGGACAGGCGCCCCAGACAGAGGAACACATATTTCAAGATTACACTGAATATAGTTAAAAAAAAAGTGAGCCCGTCACGCCAAGTGGCGAATAGGGAATAAGGGATTTGTGACCATAAATTTTACAGACCTTCAGCACATGATTTTTAGGGTAATGTGGTCCGTATTACGCCCGTGCCGCTATAGTAGACTGAGGAAAATCCCATAGATACAACACTACAGAGAAAACTATATGCACCACTGCAAGAATAACAAAAGACGGTAACATTTATACAGGAAGCGACATTGCAGATATTGACAATACTTCAGGCGAACGAAAGATAGATATATAGATCCAGAAGGTTTTCGAAAATAGTAAGAGACAAGACTTAGAATATCTTGAGGCTAGTGCTGGATATTTTGAACACATGCTGTAAACACTATTCCATCGCGTGAACAGCTTCTTTACCTAATACAAGCCAGCCAACAGCAGTAGTATCTAGATGAATAACACACATTTTATTTACAATTTCACGTAATTTGAACAATATGTTCACTGCACCGGACTTAATACAGTCACGTTTTCTTATTTAAGACTCAAGTTGACTTTCTGTGAGCAAAGGAAGATATCTTATAATGTTTGAAAGAAATTATAAATAATTAATATTTGCAACTACACGTTAATGAAAGTTACATTTCTTTTAATTTGTTGCTTTAGTAGTTTTAATGTTTAATAGAAATTGTCAAAGACCTTGCACATTTTATGTTAAAATTATTTTCTCAAAAGCAATATGCAAATATTTGATTCTTTTGATAATTTACAATTACAATTTATCGACTTATAAAGAAGTGTTAGTATGTATTTAACTGGAGTTGCTTCCCTTTTATTAAAGCAAGATAGATTTTAATTTCTTAAGCAGATAAGAATATATTAACATTTTCATCAACAATTCAACGGCAGAACACTTTTTTGCGTTTAAGTTTGATATGTTAGAACGAACCATGCCTGTAAATATTATGCAACATTTAAATATATATTCTTCAAAGAATTATTCTATTTCTTAGCTGATAATCAACTGTTTAAAGTTTCTCAACATTTTTATAGATCTCAGGTGCAAACGAAGTTAATTTACAAAAATTAGCTGATGCCGTCTCATCATTTCACTGTAGAGTCTAGAAGAGATATTGTTAGAGAGAGAGGTATCAATAACTCAAGGAAAATAATATGCAGTTGAAATTTCAAAATTCTAGTAGAAAAAGGGAGAGGAGTTGGAGATAGACAATTGCACATAATTCATGTCACTGGAGAGGGAGAGTGGCAGTTTAAAAGTCTAACATTAAGAGAGAGAGAGAAAGAGCGAAAAAGAGAGATGCAGTTATATATATTAAACATTTAGATATAGATTGAAGAATGAGAGGGAATCAGTTTAAATTTCTAGCAGTAATAGATATAGAGTAAAATGTAGGAGTTACGAGAATTTATTTTTCTAGCATCAAAAGTAAACTTTTGAAAATCCTAGAATGACCAGAGAGAGAATTTAAAATACTAGCATGAATATAAAAGCAGTTTAAAATCTTATTATGAAAAGAGATACAGTTATAAAAGTCTACTGTTAAGACTGAAACAGTTAATAATGCTAATATGAAAATGAAAGCAGCTTAAAATCCTGTTATGAAAATAGAGATAGACAATTACATCTCAAATGAATAAGATAGCAACAGGGAAATATTGTCACAATTACAGAAATGCAAGCAATAAAGTTGGCAATAGAAAACTGCTGAACAGTATCTTAGCCCACAGCCTGTAGAGTTTTTGACAGATGCAAGATCAGTGCTCCAGGCACTGCAATCAAGAAAGTTTCTACATCTGCAAACTTTATTGACTGAACTCTACAAACACCACAGGGTTGCCCTGCAGTGGATCCCATTTCACTATGGAATACCAGGAAACTAGAGAGCAGATCAGCTTTCAAAAGAAGGTGCAACAGGCACACAACCAGATGCGCCGGTTACATTTGGTTATTTGCGGTTCATCATCATTGCACTCCGATTATGTCCATAGGTGCTCAGATCCCCTCCTCAGCAATTCCCTCAGTGTCCAGCGACTGACTAACGACTCCAGTTCCATGTTGTTTGATAAGTCTTCTTACACGCCCACTAAGTTTCTCATTTCTGGCTGTGCCCATCTTAACTCCCATCTCTTTCATCCGAAGAAGGGACGTGGATATGTGTTTGTCGAAATCATGTGCTCTTCCCACATCTCGGAGGGCATTGATGATGTCCACCCGATCCATTGGTTGCCCGTCCTCAACGACAGCGCAGCTAGCCAACCTGTCCGCTCTTTTATTTCCCCGTACTCCCGCATGTCCAGGGACATAGACAAAGGTGACCTTACGTATTTTGGATTTCTGCAATGACTCTACCCATTGCATGCGTACAGAGCCCGCCTCCACTTTTTTTATCATGCTCATCGAATCGCTCAGTATACATGCGTGGGTGTAGTCTTGTGACTCTAACCATTTGAATGCCTTGGTCACTGCCATCGCCTCCATTGTCATGCTACTCGTGGTCATGACGTAAGCACCACTGTCTTCCTTGACTATTCTGCCTGCCGAAAGTGCTGTAAATGCCCACGCACTTCTTTGGTGTCGTCTTACAGATCCGTCTGTATATATGACTGTATCTTTCTCATCGTTGTTACATACCATCATAAGATACCGATAATCAAATCAATCAGAAGATCAAATGCTCCAAATCAGGATGCCTTTCATAATATGAATAGATGGGAACAAGTTATCATTATAAGCATTAGAACAGGACATAATTGACTCCACAGTAACGTGTCTACAAAATTCAAGATCGGCACCTCAACTACATGTTCATGTGGACAGGCGCCCCAGACAGAGGAACACATATTTCAAGATTACACTGAATATAGTAAAAAAAAAAAAAGTGAGCCCATCACGCCAAGTGGCGAATAGGGAATAAGGAATTTGTGACCATAAATTTTACAGACCTTCAGCACATGATTTTTGGGGTAATGTGGTCCGTATTACGCCCGTGCCGCTACTCAATATAGTAGACTGATGAAAATCCCATATATCCCATAGATACAACACTACAGACAAAACTATATGGACCACTGCAAGAATAACAAAAGACTGTAACATTTATACAGGAAACGACATTGCAGATATAGACAACACTTCAGGCGAACGAAAGATAGATATATAGATCCAGAAGATTTTCGAAAATAGTAAGAGATAAGACTTAGAATATCTTGAGGCCTGTGCTGGATATTTTGAACACATGCTGTAAACACAACTCCATCGCGTGAACAGCTTCTTTACCTAATACAAGCCAGCCAACAGCAGTAGTATCTAGATGAATAACACACATTTTATTTACAATTTCACGTAATTTCAACAATATGTTCACTGCACGGACTTAATACAGCCACGTTTTCTTATTTAAGACTCAAGTTGACATTTCTGTGAGCAAAGAAAGATAACTTATAACTTTTGAAAGAAATTATAAATAATTAATATTTGCAACTACACGTTAAGGAAAGATACATTTCTTTTAATTTTTTACGTTAGGAGTTTTACATTTTTATAGACATATTTAATAATCTTGCATATTTTATGTGAAAATTATTTGCTAGAGAACAATATGCAAATGAATAAAACTTTCGACAATTTACAATTACAATTTATCGACTTATAAAGAAGTGTTAGTTATTAATTTAACAGGAGTTGCTTCCCTTCAATAAAGCAAGATAACTTTCAATTTCTAAAGCATATACGTTTATATTAACATTTTCATCAACAATTCAACGGCAGAACACTTTTTTGCATTTAAGTGTGATATGTTAGAACGAACCATGCCTGTAAATATTATGCAACATTTAAATATATATTCTTCAAAGAATTATTCTTTTTCTTAGCTGATAATCAACTGTTTAAAGTTTCTCAACATTTTTATAGATGACAGGTGCAAAAGGATTTAATTTACAAAAAATTAACTAATGCCGTCTCATCATTTCATTGTAGAGTCGAGAAGAGGTATCAATACACAAGGAAAATACTATGAAGATAAAATTTCAAAATTCTAGTAGAAAAAGGGAGCGGAGTTGGAGATAGACAATTGCACATAATTCATGTCACTGAGAGAGGGAGAGAGAATATAAGGAAAATGCATTTCCTTTATTTGATTATAATTTCTGGAATTTTGCCATATCATCATCATCAAGTACCGGGCCTACTGGCGTAGGTGATCGTGTCTCTCCACAACTTTCGATCTCGACAGTTCTTTATCGTTTTTGTTGTTGACCTTCTGCCTAGCCATTCTCTTAAGCTGTTTGGCATCTTTTCTCTTTGTTTCCCTCTATAACTTCGTCCCTCAATTTTTCCAGTTGTTACAATATATTCCAGTTGTTCTCTTCTCATTATATGGCCAAAAAATGATGATTGTTTCTTCCTAGTATTGGAAATTGGAATAGCTCCCTTTTTGGTTTGGCCTCTTTCAGAACATTTTCATTTCTCATCTTAGCTGTCCATGGTATTCTCAACGTTCTTCTGTAAAACCACATTTCTACAGCCTCCAGCGATTTTCTTGTTTGTTGTTCTATTGTCCACGATTCACATCCGTATGTTAAGACTGGCACTACATATTATTTGAGAACTCTTTTTTTCTTGTTTCTATTGTCAAAAATGGATTGCATAATATCTTCCTCATTTTCTGGAAAGCTACTTTTGCATGAGCCATTCTGCATCTCACCTCATTTGTACATCTTCCGTTTGAGGTTAATAAAGTTCCCAAATATTTAAATTCATTTACCTGTTTTAATATTGTTCCACTTGTCTTTATTTCGCACTGATGTGATGTCTTTTTCTTTGTTGTTACCATTACTTCTGTCATTTTGCTATTAAGGCTGAGTCCTTTATTTTTGCTTTCTTTTACTATAATGTCCACATTTCTTGTAACTCATTTTCACTTTTAGCGATTACGACTGTATCATCAGCATGCCTTAGATTATTTATATTATGACCTTCAATTGTTACTCCAGGCATGCCCCTTATGGATCTTAAAATAATCTCAATATAAATATTAAACAAATCTGGTGACAACACACAACCTTGTCTAACACCCTGTTTTATTTGTTGAAACATTCCCAATTGGTTTCCAGTTCTTCTGGCCGCTGTTTGTTGCCAGTACATGTTCTTTATTATTCTTCGATCTTTGCCGTCTACGTTTATGCTTTCAAAAATTCCATATAGGCAACTTTAAAATAATACAAACCATTTATGAAACTTTATATTTACAAATTAATATGTAAAATTAAGACGGTTGATAGAAATTACGTGGTAGAATTTTCCTCCCTGGAAGTTAAATTAGATAACTTGAAGTGCTTGAAAGAGATTTTTGAAATAATTTAATATTTGACCACAAATGTAAGGAAAAGGCAATTCTTTTTTTTTCCTATTTGCTATAATTATGCGATATATAACCCTTTAAAATAATGCTTAGCATTAATACAATTTTATATTTTTAAAATAATATGCAAAATTGGACCGTTGATAGAAATTACGTTGTGAAATATTACATAATGTTAGTTGATAATATGCCATGATTTCTGTGTAAAATAAAAAAGCAGATAATTTAAATTTGCTCAAGCTTATATATACGTTGTATTTTAACACTCAAAATGTCCGGACGAGGAAAAGGAGAAAAAGTCAAATTATAAAGATGTCCTGAGAGCCAAGTGAACTGAAACAATGAATTCAAACACGATGCTCCTCAAAACAGAGAAATCGAAGAGATGGATTAGAGATCATATATAACTTCAGACAAGAACACATACATTCTCACAGAAAACAAGCCATGCCAAAGAAGACGCTAAAGGAAGTAGAGAAAGAGAGCCAAACTACTCAAGCTGTCCAGAACAATTCAGAAGCAAGAATGAAAACAGAGAAGGTCCAGATGCCTTCCATGTCGCCAGCTAAGTGGGAACTCTCAGAAGCAAGAATGAGAACAGAGAAGGTCCAGATGCCTCCCAAGCCGCCGGCTAAGCTGGAACTCTCAGAAGTAAGAATGAGAACAGAGCAGGTCCAGATGCCTCCCATGCCGCCAGCTAAATGGGAACTCTCAGAATTAAGAATGAGAACAGAGCAGGTCCAGATGCCTCCCAACCCGCCAGCTAAGAGAGAACTCTCAGAAGTAAGAATGAGAACAGAGCAGGTCCAGATGCCTCCCAACCCGCCAGCTAAGAGAGAACTCTCAGAGTAAGAATGAGAACAGAGCAGGTCCAGATGCCTCCCAAGCCGCCAGCTAAGCCGGAACTCTCAGAAGCAAGAATGAGAACAGAGCAGGTCTAGATGCCTCCCAAGCCGCCAGCTAAGCTGGAACTCTCAGAAGCAAGAATGAAAACAGAGAAGGTCCAGATGCCTTCCATGTCGCCAGCTAAGTGGGAACTCTCAGAAGCAAGAATGAGAACAGAGAGGTCCAGATGCCTCCCAAGCCGCGGCTAAGCTGGAACTCTCAGAAGTAAGAATGAGAACAGAGCAGGTCCAGATGCCTCCCATGCCGCCAGCTAAATGGGAACTCTCAGAATTAAGAATGAGAACAGAGCAGGTCCAGATGCCTCCCAACCCGCCAGCTAAGAGAGAACTCTCAGAAGTAAGAATGAGAACAGAGCAGGTCCAGATGCCTCCCAACCCGCCAGCTAAGAGAGAACTCTCAGAAGTAAGAATGAGAACAGAGCAGGTCCAGATGCCTCCACCCGCCAGCTAAGAGGGAACTCTCAGAAGTAAGAATGAGAACAGAGTAGGTCCAGATGCCTCCCAACCCGCCAGCTAAGTGGGAAATCTCAGAAGTAAAAATGAGAACAGAGTAGGTCCAGATGCCTCCCAAGCCGCCAGCTACGTGGGAACTCTCAGAAGTAAGAATGAGAACAGAGCAGGTCCAGATGCCTCCCATGCCACCATCTAGGCTGGAACTCTCAGAAGCAAGAATGAGAACAGAGCAGGTCCAGATGCCTCCCAAGCCGCCAGCTAAGCCGGAACTCTCAGAAGCAAGAATGAGAACAGAGCAGGTCCAGATGCCTCACATGCCGCCAGCTAATTGGGAACTCTCAGAAGTAAGAATGAGAACAGAGCAGGTCCAGATGCCTCCCAAGCCGCAAGCTAAGTGGGAACTCTCAGAAGCAAGAATGAGAACAGAGCAGTCCAGATGCCTCCCAAGCCGCGAGCTACGCCGTGACTCTGAGAAGCAAGAATGAAAACAGAGCAGGTCCAGATGCCTCCCAAGCCGCAAGCTAAGCCAGAACTCTCAGAAGCAAGAATGAGAACAGAGCAGGTCCTGATGCCTCCCAAGCCGCCAGCTAAGTGGGAAATCTCAGAAGCAAGAATGAGAACAGAGCAGGTCCAGTTCCTCCCAAGCCGTCAGCTAAGTGGGAACTCTCAGAAGCAAGAATGAGAGCAGAGCAGATCCACATCCCTTCCAAGCCACCAGCTAAGTCGGAACTCTCAGAAGCAAGAATGAGAACAGAGCATGTCCAGATGCCTCCCAGCCGCCAGCTAAGATGGAACGCTCAGAAGCAAGAATGGGAACAGAGCAGATGCAGATGCCTCCCAAGCCACAGCTAAGCTGGAACTCTCAGAAGCAAGAATGAGAACAGAGCAGGTCCTGATGCCTCCCATGCCACCAGCTAAGTGGGAATCTCAGAAGCAAGAATGAGAACAGAGCAGGTCCAGTTGCCTCTCAAGCCGCCAGCTAAGCCAGAACTCTCAGAAGCAAGAATGAGAACAGAGCAGGTCCTGATGCCTCCCAAGCCGCCAGCTAAGTGGGAACTCTCAGAAGCAAGAATGAGAACAGAGCAGGTCCAATGCCTCCCAAGCCGCAGCTAGTGGGAACTCTCAGAAGTAAGAATGAGAACAGAGCAGGTCCAGATGCCCCCCAAGCCGCCAGCTAAGCTGGAACTCTCAGAAGCAAGAATGAGAACAGAGCAGGTCCAGTTGCCTCTCAAGCCGCCAGCTAAGCCAGAACTCTCAGAAGCAAGAATGAGAACAGAGCAGGTCCTGATGCCTCCCAAGCCGCCAGCTAAGCCAGAACTCTCAGAAGCAAGAATGAGAACAGAGCAGGTCCAGATGCCTCCCAAGCCGCCAGCTAAGTGGGAACTCTCAGAAGCAAGAATGAGAACAGAGCAGGTCCAGATGCCTCCCAAGCCGCCAGCTAAGTGGGAACTCTCAGAAGTAAGAATGAGAACAGAGCAGGTCCAGTTGCCTCTCAAGCCGCCAGCTAAGCCAGAACTCTCAGAAGCAAGAATGAGAACAGAGCAGGTCCAGATGCCCCCCAAGCCGCCAGCTAAGTGGGAACTCTCAGGAGCAAGAATGAGAACAGAGCAGGTCCAGATGCCTCCCAAGCCGCCAGCTAAGCCGGAACTCCAAACCTACGAGATCGACTTAGAAAGCAAGCACGAGAAAGGCACATTGATGTCCACTATCGACGGCCCAGACGTCTCAAAAATTACCGCTTCCATGATGACGAGCATACTCATAGGCCCCGCCGGAGTTATGCTCAACGGAATAAACTCCATGTACCGTTTTAGCCACACAAGGAAGTGGTTCTTCACACTAAAACCTGTCGCACATGAACAACAGTACCAAGTGCTTGAAAACAAAACGATCAAACTGAAAGAACCAAATGTCACAATCGTCATAAGTCACCAAGAGAAAGAACAGTCAAGAGGGTGCATCCAATGGATGCCGCCAACTATGAAATGCAAACAAGTCCAAGAAATTGTATCACAAATGACCGGGGACAAAGAGGCCCAGGTGAAAAAAGACACTTACCAAGCGGACAAGTGGATTTTCTGGTACAAGCCAGTTTCGGATGCCCAGATACCACATCACATAAAACTAAGAATTAAAAGAGAGATTACCGAAACGATTAAGATCTTCGTTACCCTTCCAGGCAGGAGAACACGATATTCTCACTGTGGACTCGACACACACTGGGAAAACCGGTGCCCCAAGAGACTAGGCCTGAGATTGCAGACGACAGTCGATGAACCAATCATTACTAAACCGGTCCAGACCATCGATCCAAATACAACTACTGTAGCACCAGCAGTCCACAGCCCCCAACTACAAAGAAGAAACGTAACTCTAAACAATAGAAAACAGAACAAACAACAAAGGAGCACACGCAGCAGCAGACTTCCAGAACAAAAGCCCAGACGCCCACAGAAACAGATTCAGAAGAACTTACACAAGACTACTATACGGAGTGGAACGACTGGGCTGTGGCGGTAGACGAACATGACCATCCAGCCCACTTCAGCGACTCCGACTGCCAGAACGACCTAGATTATCATTGACACCCTCATGCCCTTCTGAGGGCAACAAAGACAAAATGTTTTCCATGTATACAATAAATAAAATTTGGTAAATAAAAGTCCCCAAATAAAAAAATATACACTCCTACTACTACTACTACTACTACTACACTCACGACTACTACACTCACTTCTACTACACTTACTACTACTTCTAAAATATATATATATATTAATATTTTCTTTTCAACAATTCAACGGTAGAACATGTTTATGCATTTAAATTGGTTGTTTTAGAACGAGGGGAGCCTTTAAATATTATGCAACATTTGTACATGTTTCTACAAAGATTATAATTTGTCTTCTTTCTTGAGAGATTCCAAAAAAATGCATGCCGAGTAATATTCCCAAATGGCTTCCGCAGTATCAGTGGATGCATAATATTATGTGCATGTTCTCTTGATGATAGTTTGTGAGAGAATGACATTTGTCCGTATTTTGATGTTGCTCAGAAGCTTTTTGCTAACATTAGCTGTACTTTAGTTCAAGGTCTGGCTCGGTTCATAAACGAAGTCTGCATAAGATATTAACTTTCTCACCTGGAGAGCTGAAAAAGGAAATTTAAATAAATAAAAAGAGAAATGGTCACGGTTGTGTGGTCACCTATAAGAAAAACATGATATTAATCTTCGTAATTTGTTCTATGTATTTCAGTGAGACAAGGATGTCTGCTAACCCGGTACTGTGTATACTCGAAATAGAACCACTCTTAGAAAAAAATTAGTAAAGACGCAGCCATAAAGGGCACTTTCATTCAAATCAGAGGAGAACAAAAGCTGCCCATCTATGTGGAGGACACCATTTTCTTGCCGCCAAGTGAAACATCCACTCAGAACATATTAGAGACATTCAAAGATTTCATTCTGGGATGTGGAGCCAAACTGAACGTCCAAAAAAAAAAAAAAAAAAACCATAATTGTGATCGGCAAATGGACAAACAAGGCAGGCTTCCCCTTCGGTTTAACATCAAAACATAACATTAACATATAACGTCAACACATAACATTAACATATAACATTCACATATAACATCAAAACATAACATTAACATATACCATCAAAACATAACATGAACATATAACATCAACACATAACATTAACATATAACATCAACATATAACATTAACATATAACATTAACATATAACATTAACATATAACATCAAAACATAACATTAACATATAACATCAAAACATAACATTAACATATAACTTCAACACATAACATTAACATATAACATCAATACATAACATTAACATATAACATCAACACATAACATTAACATATAGCATCAACACATAACATTAACATATAACATCAAAACATAACACCAACACATAACATTAACATATAACATCTAACTCTATGGCACACACTTCAGTGGCTCTCAACGAGAGTACATAAAACTACATGGATGAACATCGTTTCCCAGATAATAGATATGCTACACAGATACAAGTTCAAGAAGACCAGTATATCTGGAAGTAGCAACGTATTGAGTTATTTGCGGGTCATCATCATTGCACTCCAAACATGTCCATATATGCTCAGATTCACTCATCATCAAAGCCCAGCAGTGTCCAAAGACTGACGATTCCAGTTCTGTCTTTTGATACGCCCACTAAGTTTCTCGTTTCTGGCTGTTCCCATCTTAACTCCCATCTATTTCATCCCAAGGAGTGATATGGACTCTAGGTTGTCGAAGTGAAGTGCCCTTCCCACATCTCGGATGACATTGATGCTGTCCGCCCGACAGCCTGATTGACCGTCTTCAATGACAGCGCTTCTAGCCAACCTGGCCACTTTTTCATTATCCCCTTACTCCCGCATGTTCAGGGACGTAGACAATTGTGACCTGATGTATGCCGTAATTTCACAAATACTTTCACTGCACAGCGACTTTTTATAGTCTTGTTTCCATATTCAGGCAGAATTTGCCTCCCTGTAAATAATGGTAGATAACTTAAAGTGCTTGAAAGAGATTTTTAAAATAATTTAATATACCACAATTTAAAGAAAAATGCATTTCCTTCATTGGTTTCTAATTTCTGGAAATTTTGCCATATAAGAAACATTAAAAACTGCAAACTGTTCATGAATATTTATATTTGCAAATTAATATGCAAAACGTAGACGGTTGATGGTATATACATTACAGAATTTCTCTCCCTGTAACTTAAGGTAAATAACTTAAAGTGTTTGAAAGAGTTTTATTTGAATCGCTTAATATTTACATAAATTTAAAGAGAATGCAATTTCTTTTATTTGATTCTAATTTATTAAAATGTTCACATATAAAACCCTTAAAAAAGGGCAAACTTTTTATGAAGCTTTATATTTGAAAATTAATATGCACAATTTATACGGTTGATGGTAAATACATTGCAGAATTTTCCTCCCTCTAACTAATGGTAGATAACTTGAAGTACTTGAAAGAGATTTTTTAAATAGAGTAATATTTTACAATAAATTTACAGAAAATGCAATTCCTTTATTGAATTCTAATTTAGGAAATTTTCCCGCATATAACATTTAAAAAAAGTGCAAACTTTTTATCAAACTTTATATTTGCAAATTAATATGCACAATTTGGACGGTTGAAGAAATTACGTTACATAATTTCCCTCCCTGCAATTCGAGGTAGATAATTTGAACTGTTTTAAAGGGAGTTTTTAAATATAATTGAATACTACCACATATTTAAAGAAAATAATTTTCTTTATTTCTTTATAATTTTTAGAATATTCTTATATAGGAAAATTTAAAATTCTGCAAACTTTTTATGAAAATTTATATTTGCAAATTAATATGCAAAATTTAAACGGTTTATCGAAATTACGTTACAGATTTTTCCTCCCTTAGATTCTAGGTAGATAACTTACAATAGTTGAAAGAGATTTTTTAAAAATAATTAATACTTTACCATAAATTTAAGGAAAATGCAATTCTTTTATTTGATTCTATTAGCTATAATTATGCGATATATTATTCTTTAAAATAATGCCTAGCATTATTAAAATTTTATATTTTATAAATTATATGCAAAATTTAGACCATTGATAGAAATTACGTTGTGAAATATTACATAATGGTAGTTGATAATTTTCTTTGTTTTCTGTGTAAAATAAAAAAGCAGATAATTTAAATTTGCTCAAGCTTAAATATACTTTGTATTTTAACACTCAAAATGTCCGGACGAGAAAAAGGAGAAAAAGTCCAATTATAAAGATGTCCTGAGAGCCAAGTGAACTGAAACAATGAATTAAAACACGATGCACCTAAAAACAGAGAAATCGAATAGATGGATTAGAGATCATATATAACTTCAGACAAGAACAAATACATTCTCACAGAAAACAAACCATGCCAAAGAAGACGTCAAAGGAAGTCAAGAAAGCGAGCCAAAGCGAATGAAGAATGAGAGGGAATCAGTTTACATTTCTAGCAGTAATAGATATAGAGTAAAATGTAGGAGTTACGAGAATTTATTTTTCTAGCATCAAAAGTAAACTTTTGAAAATCCTAGAATGACCAGAGAGACAATTTAAAATACTAGCATGAAGATAAAAGCTTTTTAAAATCTTAGTATGAAAAGAGATACAGTTATAAAAGTCTACTGTTAAGACAGAAACAGTTAATAATGCTAATATGAAAATGGAAGCAGCTTAAAATTCTGTTATGAAAATAGAGATAGACAATTACATCACAAATGAATAAGATAGCAACAGGGAAATATTGTCACAATTACAGAAATGCAAGCAATAAAGTTGGCAATAGAAAAACTGCTGAACAGTATCTTAGCCCACAGACTGTAGAGTTTTTGACAGATGCAAGATCAGTGCTTCAGGCACTGCAATCCAGAAAGTTTCTACATCTGCAAACTTTATTGACTGAACTCTACAAACACCACAGGGTTGCCCTGCAGTGGATCCCATCTCACTATGGAATACCAGGAAACTAGAGAGCAGATCACCTTTCAAAAGAAGGTGCAACAGGCACACAACCAGATGCGCCGGTTACATTTGGTTATTTGGTTATTTGCGGTTCATCATCATTGCACTTCGAACATGTCCATAGGTGCTCAGATTCCCTCCTCAGCAATTCCCTCAGTGTCCAGCGACTGACGACTCCAGTTCCATGTTGTTTGATAAGTCTTCTTACACGCCCACTAAGTTTCTCATTTCTGGCTGTGCCCATCTTAACTCCCATCTCTTTGACGTGGATATGTGTTTGTCGAAGTCCTGTGCTCTTCCCACATCTCGGAGGGCATTGATGATGTCCTCCCGATCCATTGGTTGCCCGTCCTCAACGACAGCGCAGCTAGCCAACCTGTCCGCTCTTTTGCATTTCCCCGTACTCCCGTATGTCCAGGGACATAGACAAAGGTGACCTTACGTATTTTGGATTTCTGCAACGACTCTACCCATTGCATGCGTACAGAGCCCGCCTCCACTTTTTTATCATGCTCATCGAATCACTCAGTATACATGCATGGGTGTAGTCTTGTGACTCTAACCATTTGAATGCCTTGGTCACTGCCATCGCCTCCATTGTCATGCTACTCGTGGTCATGGCGTATGCACCACTGTCTTCCTTGACTATTCTGCCTTCCGAAAGTGCTGTAAATGACCATGCACTTCTTTGGTGTCGTCTTACAGATCCGTCTGCATATATGGCTGCATCTTTCTCATCGTTGTTACATACCATCATAAGATACCGATAATCAGATCAATCAGAAGATCAAATGCTCCAAATCAGGATGCCTTTCATAATATGAATAGATGGGAACAAGTTATCATTATAAGATTTAGAACAGGACACAATTGACTCCACAGTCACGTGTCTACAAAATTCAAGATCGGCACCTCAACTAAATGTACACGTGGACAGGCGCCCCAGACAGAGGAACACATATTTCAAGATTGCACTGAATATAGTAAAAAAAAAAAGGTGAAGTGCCCCCGTCACGTCAAGTGGCGTATTGGGAATATGGTATTAGTGACCATAAATTTTACATACCTTCAGCACATGATTTTTGGGGTAATATGGTCCGTATTACGCCCGTGCCGCTACTCAATATAGTAGACTGAGGAAAATCTCACATATCCCATAGATACAACACTACAGACAAAACTATATGGACCACTGCAAGAATAACAAAAGACTGTAACATTTATACAGGAAACGACATTGCAGATATAGACAACACTTCAGGCGAACGAAAGATAGATATATAGATCCAGAAGATTTTCGAAAATAGTAAGAGATAAGACTTAGAATATCTTGAGGCCTGTGCTGGATATTTTGAACACATGCTGTAAACACAACTCCATCGCGTGAACAGCTTCTTTACCTAATACAAGCCAGACAACAGCAGTAGTATCTAGATGAATAACACAAATTTTATTTACAATTTCACGCAATTTCAACAATATGTTCACTGCACCGGACTTAATACAGCCACGTTTTCTTATTTAAGACTCAAGTTGACTTTTCTATGAGCAAAGGAAGATAACTTTTAATTTTTGAAAGAAATTATAAATAATTAATATTTGCAACTACACGTTAAGGAAAGGTACATTTCTTTTAATTTGTTGCTTTAGGAGTTTTAATGTTTTATAGAAATTTTTAAAGACCTTGCATATTTTATGTTAAAATTATTTTCTGAAAAACAATATGCAAATGAATAAAACTTTTGATAATTTACAATTACAATTTATCGACTTATAAAGAAGTGTTAGTATGTATTTACTGGAGTTGCTTCCCTTTTATTAAAGCAAGATAGATTTTAATTTCTTAAGCAGATAAGAATATATTAACATTTTCATCAACAATTCAACGGCAGAACACTTTTTTGCGTTTAAGTTTGATATGTTAGAACGAACCATGCCTGTAAATATTATGCAACATTTAAATATATATTCTTCAAAGAATTATTCTATTTCTTAGCTGATAATCAACTGTTTAAAGTTTCTCAACATTTTTATAGATCTCAGGTGCAAACGAAGTTAATTTACAAAAATTAGCTGATGCCGTCTCATCATTTCACTGTAGAGTCTAGAAGAGATATTGTTAGAGAGAGAGGTATCAATAACACAAGGAAAATAATATGCAGTTGTAATTTCAAAATTCTAGTAGAAAAAGGGAGAGGAGTTGGAGATAGACAATTGCACATAATTCATGTCACTGGAGAGGGAGAGTGGCAGTTTAAAAGTCTAACATTAAGAGAGAGAGAGAAAGAGCGAAAAAGAGAGATGCAGTTATATATTTTAAACATTTAGATATAGATTGAAGAATGAGAGGGAATCAGTTTAAATTTCTAGCAGTAATAGATATAGAGTAAAATGTAGGAGTTACGAGAATTTATTTTTCTAGCATCAAAAGTAAACTTTTGAAAATCCTAGAATGACCAGAGAGACAATTTAAAATACTAGCATGAATATAAAAGCAGTTTAAAATTTTAGTATGAAAAGAGATACAGTTATAAAAGTCTACTGTTAAGACAGAAACAGTTAATAATCTATCTATCTATTGACCTTTCGAGCCGTAACCGGCCCATAGGGCGTAGACCAAGATACACCTTCTCCTATATGAATTTTTGTTCTAGCAGTTTTCTTTTAGAGATATTTTATCAAATCTCGCCATCTGTCTCTGTTCTGTGCAAGCAGTTCTATCTCATTGAGGGAGCCGATTCCTGCTGCTCTTGCCTCTCTCATCAATGTTCTTCTCAGTGTCTCCCTGGGTCTTCCTCTTTTTCTTTTACCTGTTGTTTCCCATATGAGGGCTTGCTTTGCTATTCGATTATTATCTCTTCTCATCACATGTCCAACGTATGACCATCGTCTTTTCTTTATTACTGAAGATATTAGTGGTTGATTGGCGATTTCTCTAATTTCCTCGTTTGTTTTGAATTCGTTCCATTCTATACCAAGTATTTTCCTTAGACATTTATTTTCGAATGCGTTCAACTTTGTTTCTATATCTCTTGTTGTTTTCCAGCTTTCACACGCATACGTAAGGGTTGATAGTACATTTGATTTGAATAGCCTAAGTTTTGTGTTTGTGCTAATGAGTTTTGATTTCCACAACTTTTCAAGGCTTCTGAAAGACATTGCTGCTTTAGCCAGTCTGATTCTAATTTCTTTGCTCGTATCCCCTTCTCGATCAATGTGACTTCCAAGATAGATGAAGTGATCGATCTCTTCTACTGGTTTGTTTTCCATGTATATTTTGTCACTTGTTGGAATTAAACTTTTCATGACTTTAGTCTTTTCATGATTGACTTCAAGCCCAATTTTGCTGGCTATTGATGATAGTTCATTTGTGTTTTCCTGCATCGTTTTTCGTTAATAGTGTTTTTTAGTTAATAATGCTAATATGAAAATGAAAGCAGCTTAAAATTCTGTTATGAAAATAGAGATAGACAATTACATCTCAAATGAATAAGATAGCAACAGGGAAATATTGTCACAATTACAGAAATGCAAGCAATAAAGTTGGCAATAGAAAAACTGCTGAACAGTATCTTAGCCCACAGCCTGTAGAGTTTTTGACAGATGCAAGATCAGTACTCCAGGCACTGCAATCCAGAAAGTTTCTACATCTGCAAACTTTATTGACAGAACTCTACAAACACCACAGGATTGCCCTGCAGTGGATCCCATTTCACTATGGAATACCAGAAACTAGAGAGCAGATCAGCTTTCAAAAGAAGGTGCAACAGGCACACAACCAGATGCGCCGGTTACATACCATCATAAGATACAGATAATCAAATCAATCAGAAGATAGTGGCATTGACAGGGTGTCAGTGTCTACATAACACATGACAGTCTACATAATCTTGTCAAGCTGCCGTAGATAGTGACATGGACAGGGTGTCGGTGTCTAAATAACACATGACAGTCTACAACATCTTGTCAAGCTACCGTAGATAGTGACTTGGACAGGGTGTCAGTGTCTACATAACACATGACAGTCTACATAATCTTGTCAAGCTGCCGTAGATAGTGACTTAGACAGGGTGTCAGTGTCTACAGAACCCATGACAGTCTACAACATCTTGTCAAGCTGCCGTAGATAGTGACATGGACAGGGTGTCGGTGTCTAGACAACCCACGACAGTCTACAACATCTTGTCAAGCTGCCGTAGATAGTGACATGGACAGGGTGTCAATGTCTAGACAACCCACGACAGTCTACAACGTCTTGTAAAACTGCCGTAGATAGTGGCATGGACATGGTGTCAGTGCCTACATAACACATGATAGTCTACAACATCTTGTCAAGCTGCCGTAGATAGTGACATGGACAGGGTGTCAGTGTCTAGACAACCCACGACACTCTACAACATCTTGTCAAGGTACCGTAGATAATGGCATGGACATGGTGTCAGTGCCTACATAACACATGCCAGTCTACAACATCTTGTCAAGCTACCGCAGATAGTGACATGGACATGGTGTCAGTGTCTGCATAACACATGACAGTCTACAACATCTTGTCAAGCTGCCGCAGATAGTGACACGGACAGGGTGTCAGTGTCTACATAACACATGACAGTTTACAACATCTTGTTCAACTCCAGCAGGACATGGTGTCAGTGTCTACATAACACATGACAGTTTACAACATCTTGTTCAACTCCAGCAGGACATGGTGTCAGTGTCTACATAACACATGACAGTTTACAACATCTTGTTCAGCTCCAGCAGGACATGGTGTCAGTGTCTACATAACACATGACAGTTTACAACATCTTGTTCAGCTCCAGCAGGACATGGTGTCAGTGTCTACATAACACATGACAGTTTACAACATCTTGTTCAGCTCCAGCAGGACATGGTGTCAGTGTCTACATAACACATGACAGTCTTCAAAGTCTTCAACCCATGTTCGACCAGACGCCGTGACAATAGACCTCAAGGAAAGTCACTCTCAGCAACTTGTCGGGCCTGGACGATGACGACCCCAAATCCGAAAGTTTTCTTCCACATTGCAATTGGAAGCACAGTAAGTTTATTTTGTCTCATATCGACATGGAAAGAAGTTCATGGTAAACCCAGGAATTTCCATCTTGTCACTTTACTAAATAAGAGGGCTATCTCCCACCCAATAAAAAAAAATAGTAAGGAATATATTATATAAATATGTAAAGAACATGATGTTGATGAGCAACAGTCATGAAAAGTGTTGAAAGTCAAATAAGGAAGATAATAATAAAAATTAACAGGACGAGCTACTAAGCTTTCTATGTCTCGCATTGCACTTCTCAGAATTTGGTTACAACCTTCTTTCTAACCATTGGTATTTTCGGACCGACAAGGCTTCAATCTTCACCAAGTCTCTGTAAATGGATACCAGATTTTTTCAAGAAGTAACAGCGGTCTGGAGTAATACCGACCACCTCACCAAACAATTTGCGTGGTCATGGTAAAATATGGTCACTAACGTAATTTTCCACAAACGCCTAGCAAGACATGGAAGTGAAACTTTACTTTGACTTGTGAACTTGACTAGATGCCTCACTTGTGTGTGTCTGGGGTCACAATTTGAAACCACTCCCATGTAATATCAATTTATGAATGAGCAAATTGTCGTAGACTTCTTCGTTTATTAATGTTGCAAAAGTTTCAATGTAGGAAGTGAAATGCCACTCTAAGATTGAAACAAGCTGCTGTGCCGTAGATTTGACTTTAAAACGGAGTCACAGTCTCTACAGTTGTCTGTCTACTCTGTTTCTGTTTCAAGCGATCATTCAAGACATCACACTTGTCCACAATACACAGTCTCTACAATTGTCTGTCTGTCTACTCTGTTTCAAGCAATCATTCAAGACATCACACTTGTCCACACTACACAGTCTCTACTATTGTCTGTCTACTCTGTTTTTGTTTTAAGCAATCATTCAAGACATCACACTTGTCCACAATACACAGTCTCTACAATTGTCTGTCTGTCAACTCTGTTTCTGTTTCAAGCAATCATTCAAGACATCACACTTGTCCACAATACACAGTCTCTACAATTGTCTGTCTGTCTACTCTGTTTCAAGCAATCATTCAAGACATCACACTTGTCCACAATACACAGTCTCTACAGTTGTCTGTCTACTCTGTTTCTGTTTTAAGCAATCATTCAAGACATCACACTTGACCACAATACACAGTCTCTACGATTGTCTGTCTGTCAACTCTGTTTCTGTTTTAAGCAATCATTCAAGACATCACACTTGTCCACAATACACAGTCTCTACTATTGTCTGTCTACTCTGTTTTTTTTTAAAGCAATCATTCAAGACATCACACTTGTCAACAATACACAGTCTCTACAATTGTCTGTCTGTCTACTCTGTTTCTGTTTCAAGCAATCATTCAAGAGATCACACTTGTCCACACTACACAGTCTCTACAATTGTCTGTCTACTCTGTTTCTGTTTCAAGCAATCATTCAAGACATCACACTAGTCCACAATACACAGTCTCTACAATTGTCTGTCTGTCTACTCTGTTTCTGTTTCAAGCAATCATTGATTTACCAAATTGATTTACACAGCCACAGTCTTCGACCCACCGCAATCAATAATCAAACAGATAAACAAACTGATAAGAACCTTTGTATTTGTCCACACAAGCCATAAGCATAAAACAAAAAACACTGATACAGCAAAAAAAAAACAGGGAGGAATCACACTACAGGACATACACACAAAAATTAAAGCTCTCAGAATAAATCATATAAGTCGCATCATCAAACAACCAGACAACCACACCTTTGCTCACTACTACATGGGGCTGAGATTAACCAGATTCAGAAAACTCAACAATTCATTGCCTCACCATTTCGGCACCACACCTACATATTACAAAACATGTATACAGGCTACCCAAGGACATGACAGTTTTAATACACCAAGGGACAAACAGCATCTACAAACATCTAGTTAAAGAACAAACACCTCCACTACATCACAGAATCAAGAGAGGCCAAAAATACTTTCTCACAGACTACACCAACACATTCTCAAACCTCCACAACCCACACATCACCCCCAAAGCAAGGGAGGTCACATACAGACTTATATATAACATGACACCCACCACAGAGAGACCAACCCACATATTAAGACGGACACCCCGATGTCCCCTCTGCAGACAAAAAATTCAAGACACAGATGAGCACCTATTCTATAGATGCAGTACAATCATACCGGCGAGAAGGGCACTGCAACAGATACTAAAATTACACACAACACAAGAAGTCGACACATACAGATCTATTATGCTTAACACACTGCCAAAAACAACAACACAAGATCTCTTATACAAAATTACTTATACTACTATCAGAATACAGACATACAATATGGGCCTGCAGGAATGAGGCTATGTACGAATGTAAGAATTTTAATTCCCATCTTTTTCTACACATTTTTAACCAACGAACAATGTATATCTTAAATTACAAAAGTTTACTGTTGTGAATGAACGTATGTGAACGAAAGGGATAAATAATAATAAAAAATGTACATTGATTTTGTGAACGTTGTGTGTGGAACTAAAATAAATACGTTTTACTGTTGAGCATGAAGGCATGTGAACGAAAGAGATAAATATTAAATGTTCTTTCTTCTTTGAAATATTATGGAGGGAATGTGAGAGATGATATTCCATTTTGTTTTTCATGGAAAAATGGTATCATGCAATGTAATATTGAATTTAAAGATACAGTAAAGATATATGTATATATATATATATATATATATATATATATATATATATATATATAAAGGGTATGAGAATTTAAGATCTTAGCATCCGTGAGCATGTTTGTTTTACAACCAAATATATCTATCTATCTATAGTCCTTTCGAGCCGAAGACGGCACATAGGGCAGAACCACAATCTCAAAATCAGAAACCTTGCGTGCCAAAGTGGCACATATTGCAGAAATTACTGCTTCTAAAATCCATGGTTCTGTTTCCATAACAATACTTTTTACAATGACAGCTTGTCAAGTCATCGATCAATCTCCTTAGTCGCCTCTTACGACATGCCTGGAAGGTCGCAGTGTCACTATGACAAATAAATAAACCTTCCCCCCCAAAAAAAAACTGAGGACTCGAAGTCCTTCTGTCTTTTCTGTACCTTTGACGCTCCTGTAACTACAAATAGTCCCTACTCACACTAAACGAACACCCATTTGTATGCAAGATTGTGTTAGGTAATTTCTTATTGACATGTCTCTTAACTTAATGAGAGAGAACCAGCAGAGCTGATTAAAGACCAGTGACAGGAATGTTTGATGAGACATGATCGTTTATGCCCGTAGGTCAGTGGAGATAATTATGATATGGTCATTACTTTCTTGTCAGTATATTGCGGTGACACGTTCGCATATCATGCACTGTCTTATTAAAGGAAAGATATACACAGACAGTAATAGAGGAATGTTAGAGGCATGACAGGAAAAATACTGGGAAATAAGATCAGAAAGAAGAACTGAGATTCAAACTACGAGTAACTTCAGAAAAAGAAAATAAATAAGGAAACAACAGACAAAATGTATTTGACGCGTGATAAGACAGAAACCATCCACAATTTTTGGTAGGAGCATCGTCGTAAACACTTACATCATCCCAAAACTAACATACATAAACACAGTATTCAACCCACCACAACAAACAATAACAGAAATAAGCAAACTGATTAGACATTTTGTTCTGGGACACACTATACACAGCATACAACACTGATACAGCACACAAAATAGGAGATATTTCACTACAGGACGTACACACAAAAATTAAAGCGCTCAGGATAAGTCACGTGAGCCACATCATCCAACAACCAGACAATCATACGTTCTCACATTACTATATGGGACTGAGATTATTCAAATTTAGAAAACCTAACAATTCAATACCTCACCACTTCGGTCCCACACCCACATTCTACAAAACTTGCATTCAAGCCATCCAAGGACACGACAACTTATTACATCAAAATACAAACACCATTTACAAACACCTCATTAAACAGCAAGCACCTCCACTACAGCTCAGAATCAAGAGGGGCAAAAACTACTTTCTCACAGACTACATCAGCACCTTCTCAAACCTCCACAATCCACACATCGCTCCCAAACAAAGGGAAGTCACATACAGACTCATATACAGCATGACACCCACAACAGAAAGAGAAGTTCACATATCAGGACAGACAGCCCAGCCAAGTGCCAACTTTGCAGACGAAACATACAAGAAACAGAAGAACATATATTCTACGAATATAACACAATCATACCAGCAAGAACGACTTTACAACATACACTAGAAACACACATCACACAGAAGGTAGACATATAAAGATCTATCATGCTCAACAACAACAACACAAGAATCGTACACTAAAGCGCTACTCTTAATATCCGAATATAGAAATTTAGTGTGGACCTGTAGAAATGCTGTTGTTTTCCAATTCAAAACTTTTAACACCAACTACATCAAAAATATATGTAACATCTTTAACTTTCATCATCGAATCATACAAATGTAACTATTGCTATGGACAGTGATGCATTGAATTTGAAAATGAAAAAAAAAAGATTATTATAAATTTTAAAAAAGTTAATTTCTAAAGCACATATGAATATATTAATATTTTCATCAACAATTCAACGGTAGAAGATTTGTCATCTTTAATGTCCCTTATTATTTACACTTTATTTTGTCCACAATATTTTTCCACTACATAGCTTTACTCTCGTATAGTCTTTGTACTGAACATTGCTGGTTGCCAGCTGCACTTGCTGTCGGCCTCTCCCTGACAAATGTTAGACGGACAGACTCGGGACGTGCGTCTCTGCCTGGCTGCTTCTTACTTGATGGAACGGCAGCCCACGGCTGGTCAGGATCCTACTGTTGAGTTTCCCCTTGTGATCACATTCTGTTGTGACGAGTTCGTAGAGTGGGCACGGCGCCAAATATACAATTGTTATATCTTCAACTTTTAGCTTGCGTGTCACCATCCCAGTCGTGAACACAACATTGAGTCAATTTCTGACTAAGATGTAGTTGTGTCTCCTTTCTTTGAAGCTTCTCTCAATGAATAAAATCAGATGATAAACCAATTAATCACAGTTTTATTTTAACGTTAATGTCACTGGACCTAGCAGAACAATTGATTATATTTATCCTGCACGAATGCTTTACTTTCACAAAAACACAAGTAAATGTGGCATCATATAAAGAAGTCTATATCGTTGATCAAACACAAGACACATAAATACCGGGCGACGACCTCTTATTCACCCATGAGTAATAGGAACAAAATGTCCAAGTCAACGGCCAGCGCCTTGCTTAGCGACTAAGGACCGTACATAACCGTAGACTGTATCAGACTCCACACAGTTAACCTGCTCATTGTAGAACAACATACCAGTGCTGATGTTTGCAGACTGATGAGGAAAAAAAAACTGGCCAACGTCCTCCCTTGCAGCAAGAGTTCCAGAACACGAGGTCCCGTCCTAGATGGGACTGAACAAACTATGTGAGATGAGGACACACTGTCCGGCTCGATCTCCTACCTCGATGCACTTGCACTGCCCAACTCTCAACGAACTCACTCCAACTTCCCCAGAAACAACGAACTCCTTAACAACTCGCGCCATCATATTTTACGTCACTTTTCTCTCCTTTCGCACTGCACTGCACTAATTCCGTCTCTACCTATTTTGGCGTGCAAATCTACTTTTACATATTTTCTTGCATTTAAGTTTGACATTTAAAACGAACCGTGCCTGTAAATATCGTGCAACATTTGAATATACATTCATCAAAGAATTATTATTTCTCTTAACTGATAATAAACTGATTAAAGTTTCTAATCATTTTTATAGATTAGAGGAGCCCAAGAAGTTAATTTACAAAAACTATGCCGTCTAGTCACTTAATTGAAGAGATAACTTGAAAATATTGTAACCACAAGAGTGTTAGGGAGAGAGAGACAGAGAAAGATATCAATAACACAAGGAAAAATATTATGCAGTTGAAAATTCAAAATTGTGGTAGAAAATGGAGGGCGGTTGGAGATAGACAATTACACGAAATTCATGTCGCTGTGAGAGGGAGAGAGGCAGTTTAAAATCCTTACATTAAAAGAGAGAGTGGCAGTTACAAAAAAAATTCATTGAATAACTGCATGTGGTTTCAGAACTTTATCTCTGAACAAGGTGATAAGGTCCTTGACGTGACTTTCTTCACTGATGAGGAACGGTCTCATCTCCCCGATGAAAATCCTAATATGAAAAGAGAGATATACAATTACATTATAGAGAGACAGTCAATGTTTAAACTGAGAATCAAGTTCTAAATAGTTTATTAAACGTATAGTATACGGTGTTGGATAGAGCTTTGTTTTTTTTTCTTTCGTTTGACGTAAAAGATAAATAAAGGAAGATAACTTTTAATTTTGGAAAGAAATTATTACTATTTTCATACAACCACAAATTAAAGAAAGATACATTTCTTACACTTTGATAACTTAGAAATAGTCACTTCTTACAATTTTTTTTACAGTTTTAAAAGGGGTGAATATATTTTGAAACTTCACTGATGAGGCACGGTTTCATCTCCCCGATTACGTCAACAAGTAAGGACAATCGTGTGTGGAGCAGTAAAAACCCGCATGAATTACATCAAGTACCGCTTAAAGATCAGAAAGTCGCATGCGTATAATAGGAGTGGAAATGTTTCAATGCAACAATGAACTCAGAACGTTGCCGTATTTTAATATTGCAATCATTCATAGATCACAATACATAGCGAGAAATTAAAGAAACTCAATTTCAGCAGGATGGGGCAACAGCTTCAACATCACTTACTTATCAAGAAAACGTATTTGCAAATCGCATTATTTCCCTTGGGATCTGGCCTGTTCTCTCACCAGACCTAACGCCATCTAATTAGTATCTGCTGGGTGAGCTGCAAAAAAATAATAACTTTATCAAAACAATCTGCAGAAAGTTAATGACCGGAAGATAAAAAACGTCACCCAGAGCCAACAAATATCACCGGTCATTATCCATGAGGTTTTCGAAAATATGGAGAGGCCTATGGCTGATATTTTGAACACATGCTGTAAATGCAACTTCAACGTGTGAACTGCTACGTTACCCAATACAAGCCAGCCAAGAGTAGTAGTGACTAGATGATTATCTATCTATCTATTGACCTTTCGAGCCGTAACCGGCCCATAGGGCGTAGACCAAGATACACCTTCTCCTACATGAATTTTTGTTCTAGCAGTTTTCTTTTAAAGATATTTTATCAAATCTCGCCATCTGTCTCTGTTCTGTGCAAGCAGTTCTATCTCATTGAGGGAGCCGATTCCTGCTGCTCTTGCCTCTCTCATCAATGTTCTTCTCAGTGTCTCCCTGGGTCTTCCTCTTTTTCTTTTACCTGTTGTTTCCCATATGAGGGCTTGCTTTGCTATTCGATTATTATCTCTTCTCATCACATGTCCAACGTATGACCATCGTCTTTTCTTTATTACTGAAGATATTAGTGGTTGATTGGCGATTTCTCTAATTTCCTCGTTTGTTTTGAATTCGTTCCATTCTATACCAAGTATTTTCCTTCTAGACTAGATGACTAGAAGACTAGATGATTAATACACATTTTATTTACAATTTCCAATAATTTCAAAAATATTTTCACTCCACAGTCACTTTAAATAACTGTTTTCTTATTGAGGCAGAAGTTGCCTCCCGTGTGAAAAAAAAAAAAAAAGATGTCATTAACTTTAAATTCTAGAAAGGAATTATTAATAATGTATCTCATTCTGGTCGCTTTGCTGTTGAGTCAAGAAGAGAATAACTTGAAAATAGTGTAACAACAAGAGAAAATGTAAAGGGGCGAGATGTCAATAACACAAGGAAACTATAACTATACCGTTGAACATTCAAATTTATGGCCTGGGTATGTAGAGAAAGACAATTACAGGGAAATAATGTCATTGAGAGAGGGAGAGAGACAGTTTAAAATCCTTATGTTAAGAGAGTGTGAGAGATAGAGATAGATAGATAGATAGATAGATAGATAGATAGATAGATAGATAGATAGACAGACAGACAGACAGACAGACAGACAGACAGACAGACAGACAGACAGACAGACAGACAGACAGACAGACAGACAGACAGACAGACAGACAGACAGACAGACAGACAGACAGACAGACAGACAGACAGACAGACAGACAGACAGACAGACAGACAGACAGACAGACAGATAGATAGATAGATAGATAGATAGATAGATAGATAGATAGATAGATAGATAGATAGATAGATAGATAGATAGATAGATAGAGAGAGAGAGAGAGAGAGAGAGAGAGAGAGAGAGAAGCAGTTACACACAAAAAACCTGGCGTTGAAAGACAGAGCTTACAATGATATGATTATAAGGATGAAGTTTAAAATTTAAAAAAGTTAAAAGAGTGTGAGAAAGTTTATATTTCTTGCATACAAAGTTAGACAAATGTCTAAAATGCCTCTCTGTAAATAAAAATCCTTTGCACATAGAACCAACACTACGGGCAAAAAAACTACATGGGCCACCGCAAGAATTACAAAATATAGTAAAATTTGTACAGGAAACGAAATTGCAGATATAGACAATACTTCAGGCCAACGAAATATAGATAAATAGATTAAAGATTGTTAATTTTTATTTGGAGTGATTATCTTCATTTCGTTTGAAAGTTACTTTAATTAAAGTGTTTATTGTGGTGTTGACTGTGTCACGGAAATGGAGGTTCCTGTTTTTTTTTTTTTATTTGGGCGGGGACATCAAAGGCATTTTATGGCACGCTCGTGCTTAACATTTCCGGACTAGACATTTCAAAGCGGAATTTCACCATTCTAATGGATGTTCTGGCCGGTCCAGCTATAATAGGACAGAACAGCATCACAAGTTTGTATCCCTTGGAAAACCCGTTCAATTGGTACATTACCCTCAGCAATGCGGCTCTTACAATATATTATCAGAAACTAGAAGGAAGAAGGATCGAATTATCTTCGCCTAAACTATTTATTGAGATCGAACACGTAGAGAAGGAAAAGCAAAAGTGGGTCATCTATTGGCTACCCTCTACATTTGAAAAATCCTTAATCGACAAATTGGTGTACGTACTGCACTAGCGACGCTCACTGGAGCAGTCAATGACTGGCGTACACACTGCTATTGTGATGCTCACAATGACAGTCAATGTCTGGTCTATGCACCGCACCAGCGACGCTCACTGGGACAGTCAATGCCTGGTGTACGCACCGCACCAGCGAAGCTCAATCGGTCAGTAAATGCTTGGTGTACGTATTGCACTAGTGACTCTCACTGGGACAGTCAATGCCTGGTGTACTTACTGCACTAGTGACGCTCACTTGGACAGTCAATGCCTGGTGTACTTACTGCACTAGTGACGCTGACTGGGACAGTCAATGCCTGGTGTACTTACTGCACTAGTGACGCTGACTGGGACAGTCAATGCCTGGTGTACTTACTGCACTAGTGACGCTCACTGGGACAGTCAATGCCTGGTGTACGCAATGTACTAGTGACACTCAATGGGACAGTCCATACCTGGTCTACGCACTGCACTAGTGACACTCACTGGGACAGTCAATGAATGGTGTACGCACTGCACCTGTGACAATCACTGGGACAGTCCATACCTGGTGTACGCAATGCACTAGTGACACTCACTGGGACAGTCCATACCAGGTGTACGCAATGCACTAGTGACGCTCACTGGGACAGTCAATGCCTGGTGTACGCAATGTACTAGTGACACTCAATGGGACAGTCCATACCTGGTCTACGCACTGCACTAGTGACACTCACTGGGACAGTCAATGAATGGTGTACGCACTGCACCTGTGACAATCACTGGGACAGTCCATACCTGGTGTACGCAATGCACTAGTGACACTCACTGGGACAGTCCATACCAGGTGTACGCAATGCACTAGTGACACTTACTGGGACAGTCAATACCTGGTGTACGCAATGCGCTAATAACACTCACTGGCACAGTACAGTCCATACCTGGTGTACGTACTGCACTAGCGACAATCACTGCGACAGTCCATACCTACGCACTGCACTAGTGACACTCACTGGGACAGTCCATACGTGGTGTACGCAATGCACTAGTGACACTCACTGGGTCAGTGCATACCTGGTGTACTCAATGCACTAGTGACACTAACTGGGACAGTCCATACCTGGTGTACGCAATGCACTAGTGACACTCGCTGGGACAGTCCATACCTGGTTTACACAATGCACTAGTGACACTCACTGGGACAGTCCATACCTGGCGTACGCAATGCACTATTGATGTTCACTGGGACAGTCAATGCCTGGTGTACGCACCGCACCAGCGAAGCTCAATGGGTCAGTAAATTCCTGGTGTACGTATTGCACTAGTGACACTCACTGGGACAGTCAATGCCTGGTGTACTTACTGCACTAGTGACGCTCACTGGGACAGTCAATGCCTGGTGTACTTACTGCACTAGTGACGCTCACTGGGACAGTCAATGCCTCTTGTACTTACTGCACTAGTGACGCTCACTGGGACAGTCAATGCCTGGTGTACGCAATGTACTAGTGACACTCACTGGGACAGTCCATACCTAGTCTACGCACTGCACCAGTGACAATTACTGCGACAGTCCATACCTGGTGTACGCACTGCACTAGTGACACTCAGTGGGACAGTCCATACGTGGTGTACGCAATGCACTAGTGATACTCACTGGGTCAGCGCATACCTGGTACACTCAATGAACTAGTGACACTCACTGGGACAGTCCATACCTGGTGTACGCAAGGCACTAGTGACACTCACTGGGACAGTCAATGAATGGTGTACGCACTGCACCTGTGACAATCACTGGGACAGTCCATACCTGGTGTACGCAATGCACTAGTGACACTCACTGGGACAGTCCATACTAGGTGTACGCAATGCACTAGTGACACTCACTGGGACAGTCCATACCTGGTTTACACAATGCACTAGTGACACTCACTGGGACAGTCCACACCTGGTGTACGCACTGCACTGGTGACACTCACTGGGGCAGACTATATGTGGTGTACGCAATGCACCTGTGACAATCACTGGGTCAGTGCATACCTGGTGTACTCAATGCACTAGTGACACTAATTAGACAGTCCATACCTGATGTACGCAATGAACTAGTGACACTCACTGGGACAGTCCATACCTGGTTTACACAATGCACTAGTGACACTCACTGGGACAGTCCATACCAGGTGTACGTACTGCACTAGTGACAATCACTGGGACAGTCCATATCTGGTGTACGCACTGCACTAGTGACACTCACTAGGACAGTCCATACCAGGTGTACGCAATGCACTAGTGACACTCACTGGGACAGTCAATACCTGGTGTACGCAATGCGCTAATAACACTCACTGGCACAGTACAGTCCATACCTGGTGTACGTACTGCACTAGCGACAATCACTGCGACAGTCCATACCTGGTGTACGCACTGCACTAGTGACACTCACTGGGACAGTCCATACGTGGTGTATGCAATGCACTAGTGACACTCACTGAGTCAGTGCATACCTGGTGTACTCAATGCACTAGTGACACTAACTGGGACAGTCCATACCTGGTGTACGCAATGCACTAGTGACACTCACTGGGACAGTCCATACCAGGTGTACGCAATGCACTAGTGACACTCACTGGGACAGTCAATGCCTGGTGTACTTACTGCACTAGTGACGCTCACTGGGACAGTCAATGCCTGGTGTACTTACTGCACTAGTGACGCTCACTGGGACAGTCAATGCCTCTTGTACTTACTGCACTAGTGACGCTCACTGGGACAGTCAATGCCTGGTGTACGCAATGTACTAGTGACACTCACTGGGACAGTCCATACCTAGTCTACGCACTGCACCAGTGACGCTCACTGCGACAGTCCATACCTGGTGTACGCACTGCACTAGTGACACTCAGTGGGACAGTCCATACGTGGTGTACGCAATGCACTAGTGATACTCACTGGGTCAGCGCATACCTGGTACACTCAATGAACTAGTGACACTCACTGGGACAGTCCATACCTGGTGTACGCAAGGCACTAGTGACACTCACTGGGACAGTCAATGAATGGTGTACGCACTGCACCTGTGACAATCACTGGGACAGTCCATACCTGGTGTACGCAATGCACTAGTGACACTCACTGGGACAGTCCATACTAGGTGTACGCAATGCACTAGTGACACTCACTGGGCCAGTCCATACCTGGTTTACACAATGCACTAGTGACACTCACTGGGACAGTCCATACCTGGTGTATGCACTGCACTGGTGACACTCACTGGGGCAGACTATATGTGGTGTACGCAATGCACCTGTGACAATCACTGGGTCAGTGCATACCTGGTGTACTCAATGCACTAGTGACACTAATTAGACAGTCCATACCTGATGTACGCAATGAACTAGTGACACTCACTGGGACAGTCCATACCTGGTTTACACAATGCACTAGTGACACTCACTGGGACAGTCCATACCAGGTGTACGTACTGCACTAGTGACAATCACTGGGACAGTCCATACCTGGTGTACGCACTGCACTAGTGACACTCACTAGGACAGTCCATACCAGGTGTACGCAATGCACTAGTGACACTCACTGGGACAGTCAATACCTGGTGTACGCAATGCGCTAATAACACTCACTGGCACAGTACAGTCCATACCTGGTGTACGTACTGCACTAGCGACAATCACTGCGACAGTCCATACCTGGTGTACGCACTGCACTAGTGACACTCACTGGGACAGTCCATACGTGGTGTATGCAATGCACTAGTGACACTCACTGAGTCAGTGCATACCTGGTGTACTCAATGCACTAGTGACACTAACTGGGACAGTCCATACCTGGTGTACGCAATAAACTAGTGACACTCGCTGGGACAGTCCATACCTGGTCTACACAATGCACTAGTGACACTCACTGTGACAATCTATACCTGGTGTACTCAATGCACTATTGATGCTCACTGGGACAGTCAATGCCTGGTGTACGCACCGCACCCATGAAGCTCAATGGGTCAGTAAATGCCTGGTGTACGTATTGCACTAGTGACGCTCACTGGGACAGTCAATGCCTGGTGTACTTACTGCACTAGTGATGCTCACTGGGACAGTCAATGCCTGTTGTACTTACTGCACTAGTGACGCTCACTGGGACAGTCAATGCCTGGTGTACGCAATGTACTAGTGACACTCACTGGGACAGTCCATACCTGGTCTACGCACTGCACCAGTGACAATTACTGCGACAGTCCATACCTGGTGTACGCACTGCACTAGTGACACTCACTGGGACAGTCCATACGTGGTGTACGCACTGCACTAGTGACACTCACTGGGACAGTCAATGAATGGTGTATGCACTGCACCTGTGACAATCACTGGGACAGTCCATACCTGGTGTACGCAATGCACTAGTGACACTCACTGGGACAGTCCATAATAGGTGTACGCAATGCACTAGTGACACTCACTGGCACAGTCAATACCTGGTGTACGCACTGCACTATTTACAATCCCTGCGACAGTCCATACCTGGTGTACGCACTGCACTAGTGACACTCACTGGGACAGTCTATACATGGTGTACGCAATGCACCTGTGACAATCACTGGGTCAGTGCATACCTGGTGTACTCAATGCACTAGTGACACTAATTAGACAGTCCATACCTGATGTACGCAATGAACTAGTGACACTCACTGGGACAGTCCATGCCTGGTTTATACAATGCACTAGTGACACTCACTGGGTCAGTGCATACCTGGTGTACTCAATGCACTAGTGACACTAACTGGGACAGCCCACACCTGGTGTACGCAATGAACTAGTGACACTCACTGGGTCAGTCCATACCTGGTTTACACAATGCACTAGTGACACTCACTGGGACAGTCCATACCAGGTGTACGTACTGCACTAGTGACAATCACTGGGAGAGTCCATACCTGGTGTACGCACTGCACTATTGATGCTCACTGGGACAGTCAATGCCTGGCTTACGCAATGCGTTACTGACAATCACTGCGACAGTCCATACCTGCTGTACGCACTGCACTATTGATGCTCACTGGGACAGTCAATGCATGGCTTACGCAATGCGTTACTGACAATCACTGGGACAGTCCATACCTGGTGTACACACTGCACTAGTGACAATCACTGCAAAAGTCCATACCTGGTGTACACAATGCATTTGTGAAACTCACTAGGACAGTCCATACCTGGTGTACGCAAGGCACTAGTAACAACCACTAGGACAGTCCATACCTGGTATACGTAAGGCATTAATGACAATCACTGGGACAGTCCATACCTGGTGTACGCACTGCCCTAGTGACACTCACTGGGACAGTCCATACCTGGTGTACGCACTGCCCTAGTGACACTCACTGGGACAGTCCATACCTGGTGAATGCACTGCACTAGTGACAATCACTGGGACAGTCCATACCTGCAATCACAGCAGCAAGAAGGGCACTGCAACACACATTAGAATCACACTCCACATAAAATGTTGAACACACTGCCAAAAACATCAACACATGATCTCTTTACAAAATTACTCATAACACTATCAGAATACAATCATCGAACATGGGACTGCAGGAATTATGTCATATTTTAATGTAAGCTTTTTAAACCCCAAACGTTGTCTACAAATATTTTACCAAGAATCAATGTCTGTCCTAAAACAAACAAAAATATCACTGGTGAGAATGAACGTACGTCAACTCAAGAGATAAAAATTTTTTCTTTTCACTTTTCATTGCCTTCGTGTGTGTGGAAAGTGAGAGAGGTCACACCTTGAATATATGCACATATATGTATGCACCACTCAAATCTTCTTCATCAAACATTGTTTCATAAAAATATATGTACCATAATGTACTGTAAAACATTTAATTTAAAGATGAAATAAAGGTTATTTATTTAAAAAGAAAACAATTTGCTACAAATCAGGCAAAACAAGTGAATGAACAAGCCTCAAACATCATACTGCTGGAAGAGAAACTGAACGGACACAGGCAACATATATCAGGGGGCTTTAACACGCAAACGCCAAAATACAAACACCCAGGAAGCAGCCAACAGATAATTCCTGGCCATAGAACACATACAAAGCAGCAGACACATCTAGGAAGTTTTAGACTCAGAGGGCAAAACACAAAAAAATACACCAAACATTGCTCAATCTTTCGTAAAGTACTACAGAGCTGTACACAGAAGAAATACCTCAACTACATATTCAAGGCATGTACATGAAACACAAAAGAACTAACAAAAACCAACAAAACAAATGCTGGATGCAGAGATAACACTCGCAGATATAAAGATTGCAGTGAAATCCATGCAAAATGGTAAAACGCCTGGAACGGACAGACTCACTGCAGAGTTCTATCAACAGTTTTTTCCCAGGAACACTCCTGCTGAAGGTGTATAGGGACTCCTTCGACAAAGGATATCTACCTCCGAGGGTGAACGAGACATACATCTCCTTACTCCTGAAGAACAGAATAGAGAAGACACAAGTAACAAACCACAGACTGATATTGCTGCTCACCGTTGAATACAAAATACTTACAAAGGCATTGATGGAAAAGCTTTGACAAGCCTTTGTCTTTCTTGGATGGCAAATTTACTTTTATTCTTTTCTTTGACTTGTCCATGTTTGTGATGTTTATTCGGCTTATATTTTTACAGTACAGGATAGCCAGTTCCATGCCCAACTCTCCTTAGTCACCTCTTACAACCATGCCTGGGAAGGAACTTCCTTATATGAGGTAAAAGTTTATAGAGGAACACATGTGGCTTCAGATAATCATCTAATGCTAGCCAAACTTAAATTTAAACTGAAAAGATATACTACAGCACATAAAGGGTAGAAAGTATTTCAATGTAGGGTTTCTCAAAGAGCAAGGAATTAAAAGATAAATTTGCAATCACAGTATCAAACAACTACCAAATCCTCCAACAACTAGAAAATACAATAAATACAGAAGATCATTGGAAACAGGTAAATGATATATGGAGAAAGACATGTAAAGAAACCCTGGGGAAAAAAGAATAACAGAATAAGGCATGGATGACAGCAGAGATCCAGGATAAAATTAAAGAAAGAGAGAATAAGAAAGCAGACATAAATAAAAGCAAGACAAGACGTACTAAAGCCAAGACACAGGAAACTTGCACAGTGGTGAACAATGAAGTGAGAAGATGCATTACAAGGGATAAGAGGAAATATTTAGATGATCTAGCTAAAGAGGCAGAAGTAGCAGCAAAAAAAAAAGGAATTGTGAAAGAACTGTACAACAGTACAAAGAAATTAAGTGGAAGATACAAACAGATCAATTCCTTTATTAAGGATACGAAATGAAATCTGCTTAGTAATATACAGGAACAAATGAAGAGATGGAAGAGCACTTTGAAGAACTTTTGAATAGACACGACCCAAATAACCCTCCAGATATACTACCAGCAGAAGAAGAGTTACATGTTTACTGTGGAAAACCATGCAAGGAAGAAATAATGAAAGCCATCATGCTATTAAAAAATGGTAAAGCCACAGGACCAGATGAAATTCCTTCAGAAGCCACCAAAGCAGATATTAACACCTCTACCAGGATGTTACATAATCTACTAGAAAAAAATTGGGAGAGGGAAGAAATATCTAAGGACTGGAAAGAAGGTTATATGATCAAACTACCAAAGAAAGGAAGTTTACAGGAGGGCACAAATTATAGGGGAATTATGCTACTGTCAGTGCCAGAAAAATTGTAAACAGAATCATTCTGGTAAGACTAAAAGCGGCCATAGAGAAACATTTGAGAGATGAACAAACAGGTTTTAGGAAAACAGATCATGTGCTGATCAAATAACTACCCTATGTATAATAATTGAAAAAAAGTTTAGAACTACAGTCCCCACTTTATATTGGATTCACAGATTGTGAAAAGGCATTTGATAGTTTAGACAGAAGAATGCTTTGAAAGTTGCTGAGTCATTACGAAATCCCCATAAAGTTTATTAACCTGATAAGAGTAATGTATGAAGGAATGAAATGTTGTGTAGTGCACGAGGGGCAGCTTACAGAAGCATTTGAAATAAGAACAGGAGTAAGGCAGGGATGCCTTCTGTCTCCATTTCTCTTTCTACTGGCCATAGATTGGATTATGAAAATGACTCAGAACAACAGAAATGAAATCCAGTGGTCACTGACCAAGCAACTTAATGATTTAGACTTTGCTGATGACATAACTCAAGATAAAATTAGCATAAATTAAAAAATAAAAAAAAATGGTATGTTAGAAGCTTTACGTGTTAAGTGGACGACACAGACTAAACGATGTTTCAGCCCAATAGGCCTTCAGCAGGAACAAACAAGAAACACACACACACAGAACTAATAACGAAACATTCAAAACAAAAATATTTGAAATATGTTAAAGAAAATAAAATAAAATGTATATCCTGTGTGTTTGAAAAGGAAATGTGTAGCTGTCGTGAATGTGCAGAAATGTGCGCAAATGCACACCGAACCAGAGGAGTTCACACAGGGGTCAGTGTGCAAACACAAAGGAGAAAGAATAGAACAGTAGACTAACAGGTGCTCAAAAGGCGGTAAGAGTGAGATGTCTGAGAGTGGGGTACAATAAAAACAAATGAGGGGTAAGGAGCACAGAAAAAAGGTATAGAGGAGAACACCGAAGTGTCTCATAAGGGACTATAGGAGAAGAACTATAAATAGCATGGCATAGTAGATAGACCAAAGATCCCAAGTATGTGCAGTAGATAAGGAAGAAGACAATGAGGAAAACCAAAATATTCTTGGAGAAGACATATGGAAGCAGAGATGATGATAATGGGGCAGACATGGAATGATCTTAAAAGAATGGTAAGAAACAGAATAGCCTGAAAAGTGTTTGTTGAAGACCTATGCTCCACAGGGAGCTGAATGGTAGAAGAAGATCATGCCTTTCATCAATCTGAAACCATTTACTCAGTCCTCCCTCTATTTGAACTGTACAAGAGAAAGTACAGATCTTTACTAATGTTTTATATGGATTGTGTTTTAACTAACATGAATTCTCCTTTGCCAAAATTTTGATTTCAAGTATTGTCATAACAGTCTTAAATTTACAATGATTAAAGTTTAGTTTGAGGTACTGTCATAACAGTCTTAAATTTACAATGATTAAAGTTTAGCTTGAGGTACTGTCATAACAGTCTTAAATTTACAAAGATTAAAGTTTAGTTTGAGGTACTGTCATAACAGTCTTAAATTTACAATGATTAAAGTTTAGTTTGAGGTACTGTCATAACAGTCTTAAATTTACAATGATTAAAGTTTAGCTTGAGGTACTGTCATAACAGTCTTAAATTTACAAAGATTAAAGTTTAGTTTGAGGTACTGTCATAACAGTCTTAAATTTACAATGATTAAAGTTTAGTTTGAGGTACTGTCATAACAGTCTTAAATTTACAATGATTAAAGTTTAGTTTGAGGTACTGTCATAACAGTCTTAAATTTACAATGATTAAAGTTTAGTTTGAGGTACTGTCATAACAGTCTTAAATTTACAATGATTAAAGTTTAGTTTGAGGTACTGTCATAACAGTCTTAAATTTACAATGATTAAAGTTTAGTTTGAGGTAATGTCATAACAGTCTTAAATTTACAATGATTAAAGTTTAGTTTGTGGTACTGTCATAATGGTCTTAAATTTACAATGTTTAAAGTTTAGTTGGAGGTACTGTAATAATGGTCTTAAATTTACAATGATTAAAGTTTAGTTTGAAGTTCTGTATTAACTGTCTTAAATTTACAATGCTTAAAGTTTAGTTTGAAGTATTGTATTAACTGTTTCAAATTTACACATTTTAAAATTTAGTTTGAATTACTGTATTAATTGTCTTAAATTTCCAAAGATTAAAGTTTAGTTTTAATTACTGTATTAACTGTCTTAAATTTACAATAATTAAAGTTTAGTTTTAAGTAATCTATTAACTGTCTTAAATTTACAATGATTAAATTTTAATTTGAATTAATGTATTGATTGTATTAATTGTCTTAAATTTCCAAAGATTACAGTTTAGTTTGAAATACTGTATTATTTGTCTTAAATTTACAATGATTAAAGTTTAGTTTGAAGTACTGTGTTAATTGTCTTAAATTTACAATGATTAAAGTTTAGTTTGAAGTACTTCAAACTATTACCTGTCTTAAATTTCCAAAGATTAAATTTTATATTGAAGTACTGTATTGAATGTCTTAAATTTACAATGAATAAAGTTTAGTTTGAAGTATGGTATTAACTGTAATAAATTTACTTCAAAAGAATACAATTTATTTTGGAGTACTCTATTAATTGTCTTAATTTTTCAAAAATTTAAGCTTAGTTTGAGGTACTGTATTAACTGTATTAACTGTCTTAAATTTCCAAAGATTAAAGTTTAGTTTGAAGTACTGTTTAACTGTTTAAAATTTTCAACGGTTACAGTTTAAGTTACAAATACTGTATTAAATTTCTCTCCATTAAAATGTAGCTGCAAACACTGCAATAAATGTCTTACATTTCACTTAACATAAGTGAAAAATTGTGAAATTCAGGTGAACTGATGAAATCACAACTAGCAATAAACACATAGAAATGCAAAGAAGTTTTGGATTCTAACCAGTAAACCACTGAACCAGTAACTCACTGTGTACCTGCAAGAGTTGACAGATGGGTTTCAAGGCTTAAGGTAGACCAGAAGTCATACAGATAGACAATGTCACGGGAAACCCAGCAGCAGTAAAGGTTAACAACTGTCAAATACAACACGTTTAGACTCAGGACAAAAATATTGCAGCTCCTCACAATTCTTGGTGAAGAATGTGCATAAGTCAGTAAGTAGTCCTTTATTTTAAGAAAATGTATTTTTGTGTAACTTTGTATCAGCCTTTACTAGAAGCTTTATTATTCCAACTGAAGGCCTTTTGACCGAAACGTTCTATTTTTGTTTTGTTTCTCACCTACATATAGCTATTACCATACTACTTTTTCCCTTTCTTTAATTTTTCATTATTATAATCAGCTTTATAGCAGCTTCACATTTCTATGCATCTTGATGTCTTTACCTGCTGACTAGTCTAATCTGGTCAAATGATTAGGAATTGATAGGGAAGACAACCCGGTACTGGAAAATGAGGTGCTGAAGTGTTAGGCCAAAAGTGGAAATATAATTCTACTGCAAACCACAGCACAACCACACTCACTTAACTTCCTTAGGGTGGATAAAGAAGAGGTTTACTCTTTTGGTCATCACATGAACTCAAGCATTACCAACATGAGTGGAGTAAAGGGGCATCACTCTCTTGGTTACATTTTATATCTTTTTTCTGTATGCCTTTACTTCCCTAGCCACAGGTCAGATACCTGTTTTATTCAGCTGAGATGACCGATGAATCCAATCTCAAATCCTGTGCTCTTTATGAAAAAATTGCCAATTTCACCTTTTCAAAAGTAGGTCTACTTTGTACCTCTATTTATGCCCTTGTGTAATAAAGAAATGAAATAACACTAGTTAATACAAATTAATGATACAGATTCTTTATTTCTCAGACCATGAGTAAACAATACAGAACATTACATCTAACATGAGTGCTAACTGGCTGTCTGCTGTCAGTAACAAATAACTGCTTTGGTTAAATTACATATTTTGCAATAGATAACCATTCAAGGATTTTTTTACATTCAAAATTAAATGCCTAAAGTTTTGAGAACCTTTTACAAAATTCCTTGCAAAAAATGGCAGAGGATGACAAATAAATGAAATCATATATAACCTGACATCATAATAGCATGAAGGAAGCTTTTCAAAGATAAAAAAGTTCATAGATAAGAAAATGAACAAGAATTGAGAGACCTCATTGATTGCCCATGTCAAAGCATAAAAATGAAGAGAACAAAATCACACATACAACACAGTTTCACTGGGTATTAAAGTACTTTAATTTCTAAATTGCACAGCTGCTTGTTGCTATCTCATAATGGTATTTTAGTTCTAATCTTGAAAATTTAGCAGCATTTATGTATGAAGATGTCCTGATACATGCTCCTCATTCTTATAATAGATATTTTATGTCAATGGTTTCAATTTGTGACACCACATGCATAATGTATAATGTTTAGAGAATGCAAATATTTGTTTGTGAATGATATTTTAGGAATTATTGCTTGTAACAAAAAGGTCAAAGATTGAAAGAGAGTTTTGGGGGATGCAATGTTCAATTTTGATAGTTTAGACAGATGAATGCTTTGGAAGTTGCTTAGTCATTACAGAATCCCCATAAAGTTTATTAATCTGATAAAAACAATGTATGAAGGAATGAAATGTAGTGTGGAGCATGAAGGGCAACTTACAGAAATAAGAACAGGAGTAAGGCAGGGATGCCTTCTGTCTCCATTTCTCTTTCTACTGGCCATAGAATGGATTATAAGAATAACTCAAAACAACAGGAATGGAATCCAGTGGTCACTGACCAAGCAACTTAAGGATTTAGACTTTGCTGATGACATAGCTCTCCTATTACACAGCCATCAACAGATGCAGGATAAAATTAGCATACTTGATGAGAGATCACAACAGCTAGGACTGAAAATTAATAGAGATAAGACCAACATTATGAGAATTAATACAGTTGGCAATAACCTAATAAAACTAGAAGAAATACCTCTATTAGATGTACAATCTTACATATATCTGGGCAGCAATATAGATAAAGAGGGAGGAACAGAAAATGATATGGAAATAAGGATATCAAAAGCAAGAGGAGCTTTTGTTGCACTGGGGAACATATGGAAGTCCAAAGAAATTAGGTTAAATACAAAAATACAAATTTTCAAATCCAATGTTAAGTAAGTCCTATTATATGGCTGTGAAACATGGTGAACAACAAAATTGACAATCACGAAGATACAGACTTTCATTAATGGATGATTACGCAGAATAAAAGGATGGAAATGCAGGACAAAATCACTAACATAGAATTATGGAAATGTACCAGTCCAATACCAGTAGATAAAAAGATACAGTGAAGACGATGGCGCTGGATAGGACACACACTATGGAAGCCAACTGAGAGTATTACACAACAAGCCCTTTTTTGGAATCCCCAGGGGAAAAGACAAAGAGAAAGACCAAGAAATTCTTGGAGAAGACAGATAGAAGCAGAGATGAAGATGATGGGGAAGACATGGAATGATCTTAAAAGAATGGCAAGAAACAAAACAGCTTGGAAAGTATTTGTTGAAGACCTATGTTTCACAGGGAGCTGAAAGGTAGAAGAATGTTTAATTTGTAATGACAAAAGTATTTATATTTTAAGATAAGACTTCATCATCACTTTGAATGTGCAACAGAAGAAGCAAATGTATTTTAACTTCTAGCAAAGACACTAATGAGCAAAGTAACTAAAGTGTCAGTGATAAACAACTGTGAATGATGCTAAATATTCTTTCATTAAAAATTCTAGTAGTTCTTTTCAAGTTTGTGAATGGTAAAGATCTAGACCAACATTAATGACTGTCACAAATTTATTCAATAATTTAACAAATTGTCTTTTCTAAGGACAAAACAAAAATACATTTTATAGAAGTGGGTAAAAATGTAATTTACAAATAAACAGAATAAATCAATCCTTCAAGTGTAATCACTTGTGAAACTGCATGTCAGCATCTTTTGAATTGGTTTTAGTGGTTTAGTCTGTGGAATGTTGTTGTTATGGATTCAGAAGAGGGTGAGCTGATGCCCTTTGGTCCAATCCCATGTAATGATATCTGCAGGTATTTCTGAGTTGCCTTGTGGTTCCATCTATCTATCTATTGTCCTTTCGAGCCGAAGATGGCACATAGGGCAGAACCACAATCTCAAAAACAGAAACCTTGCATGCCAAAGTGGCACATATTGCAGAGATCACTGCTCTAAAATATATGGTGCTGTTTCCATAACAGTAATTTTACAATGACAGCTTGTCAAGCCATCGATCAACCTCCTTAGTCGCCTCTTACGACATGCCTGGAAGGTCACAGTGTGACTATTCTTTACTTCCCTCAAATGAGGCCCCGGTAACACACAGTAATGTAGTTCCATACAAGGTGTTAATTTACTTTGTCTTTGAGGAAGTAGAGTTTCTCTGATATCGGTTGAGTTTTGGATGTCTGGGAAATGAAAGTAAATCAATTACTAATGCAGAAAAATGTTTAAAAAGCACAGAACTAGGCTACAATACACATTCAGCTTGTGAGTACAGCAAAACTGGTGATGGGCAGAGTTAAATATCGTATGGTTGATCAAAGCCATTAACTCTTAGATCCTGTTGATGGAATGACTAGGATGATTTTTTATTTTCAGATTTTTACTGGAAAGGATACATCTTGTCTGTCCTAGAAGGTAATGCAATGCAATATTTTCTATATCAAAGTTCCAACACTACAGACTTACTTATTTGTGTGATAACTAAAAAGAAATAATACAGTGATGTTTGATCCACTTTGAGTTGTTGATCCTGCAAGAAACTCTGTGGTCTATAAGTTACTTCTCCACATTTATTCATTTTTAGATATGACAAACAAATCCCAGCTTGCAAATAATGAGTTAACTCTTTCCGTACGTTTTGACATACCATGTGTCATGCCGATTTCTGTCATGCATGTTTAACGCACAGTGCATCACTTTCAATTTAATTAGTGTAAACTGTCATCAAACCAGATTCTATTTATATGTTTTGTATTATCTTGGTATTGGTGAAATATAATTCCTTGTTTAATTATCTAAAAATTCATATATAATATGTTAGGTGTTAGATAAATATAAACATGTAGATTAATATTTAAAACCATGAAAAATTTTGTCTCTAAAATCTCTACAGCTAAATTAATAAAATCCATCCGTACTGATAGAGTTAAGTAGAAAAACCATAAAAATACATGAAGTGTCTATATCAATAAAGATTACATATTCATTTTCTAATCATCCAATTTTTAAATCATCATCATCATTGAGTGCCTTCTCCGCAATGAAGGTTGGCTACCATGGATTGCCATTCTACTCTGTTTCTTGCTTTGATGGTGCAGGCAGTCATAGATTGACTTGTCCGTCTTTTGATGTTACTCGTCCATGTTAGTCTTGGTCTGCCTCTGCTTCTTTTACCTTGAATTTTCCCTTCCAATATTACTTTTAGTAGGCTGTTGTGTCTTTTAACATGCCCCAAAAATGTCATTTGTCTTGTCTTAATTGTATTTAGTAGTTCTCTTTTTATTTTTAGTTGTTTTAAAACTGCGTTTGTTTTCTTTTCTTTCCATCCAATTCTACCTATTCTTCTATAGATGCACATTTCAAAGGCTTCAATTTTCTGTTCTGTTTCCTTGTCTAATGTCCATGTTTCTGCACCATACAGGAATATAGAGAAGATGTAACATTTTGCTATTCTTAGTTTCAGCCCTGCTTGTTTGTTTTGTTGTTAGTATATTTTTCATGGCATTAAAATCACTTTTTGCCATACCTATTCTTTTGTTTATTTCAACTTAACATTTTCCTTCATTGGTTATAGTATGTTCCAGGTAGTTGTAGCTCTGGACTGTCTCCAGATATGTTCCCTCAACTGTGATATTTAATTGTAGGTCTTGAGAATTTTCTTTGTTTATCTTCATAGTTTTAGTCTTTTTGATATTCATTTCTTGTCCATATTTTTTGCTTGTTATGTTTATCACATTAAGCAATTGTTGTAGGTCTTTAGGATTTTCTGCTAGTAGAACAGTACCATCAGCATATCTTAGGTTATTGATTATCTTTCCATTAATGTTTAGGCCTGGCACCTCTGAGATGTTTTTAAAGATTTGCTCAGTGTATAGATTGAACAAGCTTGGTGATAGGATGCATCCTTGTCTTACTCCTCTTTTTATGTCCATGGGTGTAGAGTTCTCCTTGTTTAATATTTAAATAAATAATTCAATAAATTTTTTCTCTCTGTCTTTTGTCTCCCCGTCCCACTGCTATATTTCTCTTCCCTGTATGTCACTTTCTTTCAGTCTCTCAATCAATGTATGACACTCTTTTAAATTAGATAAATTGTTAACTAATCAGGGGTTCCCCTAGTGATCATATAGATATTTCACTTCTATATCTGCATTATCACACCCTGATTCAATCCTTCAACAAATATAACATACAAATTCTATATTATTATTACAATAAAATTATATGTTACAAGTAAAAGATATTTACAATAACATACAAATTCTGCATTATTGTTACGATAAAATTATATGTTACAAGTAAGAGATATTTACAATAACATAAACTGAAATATCAAAATGTGTTTTTAATCTGTGTCCCATTGTTTCAATAGCAGACTCAGACTTTCAACAACAAAATATTGAGAAATGGTTGAGGTGCTTCCTTGTCACTGTAGAAGATCACCCTCAATATTTTACTTTCATTCGCCTCAAACACATCTCAGGGGAGATGATTTTCAATGCCTCTTTATATTAAAATAAAATTAATAGCAAAAACAACCAAAATAAACAGGCTAAATGTGGAAGATGGTGCATAATCTTAGTTTTACAAACATTCCATCATACATTTTGAAAGTGGTTGTCCAGATGCATCATCTTCAACAGCAATGTCATTAAATATTACATTAGATCTATGACTGATAATCCTCTTTCAATGTATTCAATTTACTTTATTAAAACATCTTTTTATTTTAAAGAATATATGACTACAAAAGAAAGATTCTCAACCACTAGAGTGAGACATCACAGAAGAAGAATGCTGAATGTATCAAGAAGGTATGCCATCAACAACAAGATATTAAAAAGAAAAGTAGATGTCAGACCAATTCTGAGTTTCATTCAGAAACAAGAAATTACATAACTTTGACATGGCATACAAAGCATCAGATGAAACAGCAAAGAAAATACAAGAGCATTCAACAGCAATCAGATGAAACAGCAGAAACAGATAAGAGCATCCAACAGCAATCAAATGAAACAGCGAAAAAAAAAAGATGACCTCTCAGATAGTACAGTGAAATTTCAAATAAGAAACAAATTATTTCAAAAATTTGATAAGTGGCAAATAAAGAAAACAGAGGATCTCAAATACCACTGCTGTCTTGTTACATGACAACAAGCAATCAGTGAAAGAAGTGTAAAACAAAATAGTATTAAAACTAATCAGTCCTCTTTTTCAACTTTAAGATTAGTACTTGCCTGTTTTTTGTGTTTGTTTTTCTATAATATTATCTGTTGGTGTGTACTTAATGAAGGCTTTTGCTGAAATGTTGTAGTTTGTCTCATCTTTCTATAGATTTAGCAACTTAATATAATTCTGTGTTTATTTTACATGTTTTCTGTAGCTCTTCTCCCGTCCCCATGTGATATTCAATATTTTGTATATTTTATATTTGTCCCCTATCTCCAAGCAATGGAAGAGTGGACTCATGATGCAGAAAAGCAGGCCAAATTTTGGCCAAAATGATATTATTGACAAAGAAAGAAATCACAACATATTTAAAAAACAATATTAATGTTGAGTTATCAATGTTTAATTTGAAAGCTAAATTTTAGAACAACTAATAAGATAATGACACAGAAGTGAAATGTGTCAGATAAATAATGGGAGCCAGCTTGACAGACAAAATCAAAAGTGAATAACTAAGAACTAGGTTTAAGAACACCTCCACAAAATATTTCAGCTGTCAAAAAATATAGTTGTCATGAAAAATTTTAGCTGTCAAAAAATATCCCAGCTGTCACAAAATATTTCAGTTGTCACAAAATACCCCAGCTGTCATAAAATTACAGTTGTCACAAAATACACCATATGTTTCAAAATATCCCCATTGTCATTAAATATCCCTTCTTCTTCTTCTATCCTTCCTCTGCTGCCGTTGGCGTCGAGGGGAGAAACAATCTGCGATTCTTTGCTCTTCTGTTGGCCTCTTCTGATGTTATTCCTCCTAGTGACTCTAGTATTCCCTTTATCCATCTCTTTCTCCGTCTTCCTCTTAATCTGGCGTTTTCATAGCGTTTATTTAAGGCTCTTTGAGTCATTGTTAGTTCTTTTTGTCTTGTTATGTGGCCGAACCAATTTATCTGCTGTTTCTTTATGTATTCAATGGCTGGTTCAATTTCGAGTTTCTTCCTCTGGTCAGTGTTTCTTACTCTGTCCCTTAAGCTGTTTCCTGTCATTCTTCTGACACATTTCATTTTGGTGGTCGTTATCTTTCTTATTGTTCTAGAGTCCAGCATCCAATTCTGGCACTGATAACTCAGAGTTGGTAGAAAAATTGATTTGTATATTGCCCTTTTTGCTTCTGTAGTTATTGCTTTGTTTTTCAATAGTATTGATACTTGGCCTATAACTTGGCATGCTTTGTTACACCTTATATCTATCTCTGTCTCTTGGTTATTGTCTTGTGTTAACGTGCTACCCAGATATTTAAAATTGTCTCCTTGCTTCAAAGTTGTATTATTTATTATGATGTTTAGTTTTTCTTTCTTTCTCACTATTGCCATTACTTCGGTTTTGCTTATGTTGATCTTCATGTTGTATTGTTTACAAGTGTTGTTTAGCCTGTTGATATGTTCTTATTTATTTTGGTTATTTGGTTATGGAAGGCCCCGGTATCACTGCAAACAAATTAAAATCCATAATTGCTCAACCGCCCGTGCCAGTGGAATCATTCGAATTACTAACTCATCTCCCAAACAAAGAAAGGTAGCTGTAGTCCCCATCATAGCAGTCTCAGCACACGCCAAAAGACATAAGGCGAAACCGCATAGAAAGTGAACACGGCCAACTGTTCCCTGTCATACGATATCAGCATTCATCGTAAACAATTGGAATATCGGAACATGATTAAAACGGATGAAACACACAGCTCACGGTGTGCACAGAGCACTTAACTCAGTAGCTCCTGCAACAAGCCGGACTTGGAATATGAGGAAACTGCAACAAGGAACACTTTTCAGACATAGCCTTCAATGGTTCCTGCCGCCTATCCACCATATTGCCCGGAAGTTCACGTCCTCCTGAAAATGATGATCGTCATAGTATTTAAATGTATAGCGCTTGATGATGTTAGGACATCGTGTTTGACTCCAACTCCGAACATACAAAACACAGTTCGTCGTCAGATTATCCCCGTTGCACACTAAACAACAGATCGCAAGATTAGCGCATGGCCGGTCTTGAGACACACGATGAGCCATTATGATGTTGTAGCACGCACAAAATGGCTGCGCCCATGGATTCATGATTACTCTAGTGAATGCAGTCTACAATGAACGAAACATGGTGCAAATTCCCCAACGAGATAAAACTTCGGCTGACTTGAACGAAGCCCACCACATTAATGCGTTGGAAATTGTAAATAACTTGATAACTTGATATGTTCTTGTAGGTCCTCAGTTGTTTCATGTATCAGAACTTGGTCGTCTGACTAAATCTCCCTGATATATACAAATTTCCAAGCTGTAAAAAAACAATCCCAGGAGAAGGAAAATATCACTGTTGTCTCAAAATATCCCAGCTGTAACAAAATATCTCAGCAGTCACAATTTATCTCAGGTGTCAAAAAATATCTTAATTGCCACAAAATATCCCAGCTGTATCAAAATATCTCTTCTTCTTCTTCTTCTTCTACCTTTTTAGCTCCCAGTGGAGCATAGGTCTTCAACAAACACTTTCCAAGTCATTCTGTCTTTTGCCATTCTTTTAAGATCATTCCATGTCTTCCCCACCCTCTTCATCTCTGCTTCCATCTGTCTTCTCCAAGAATTCCTTGGTCTTTCTCTTTGTCTTTTCCCCTGGGGATTCCAAAAAAGGGTCTGTTGTGTAATACTCTCAGTTGGCTTCCATAGTGTGTGTCCTATCCAGCACCATCATCTTTGCTGTATCTCTTTATCCACTGGTGTTTGACTGGTACCATTCCATAATTCTATGTTAGTGATTTTGTTCTGCCATTTCCATCCTTTTATTCTGCATAAGCATCCATTAATGAAAGTCTGTATCTTCGTGATTGTCAATTTTGTTGTTCTCCATGTTTCACAGCCATATAATAGGACCGCCTTAACATTTGAGTTGAAAATTTTTATTTTTGTATTTAACCTAATTTCTTTGGATTTCCATATGTTTCCCAGTGCAATGAAAGATCCTCTTACTTTTGATATCCTTATTTTGGTATCATTTTCTGTTCCTCCCTCTTTATCTATATTACAACCCAGATATATGTAAGATTGTACATCTAATAGAGGTATTTCTCCTAATTTTATTTCTAATTATATCTTATTATATCTCACTTGTCATAAAATATCTAAGTTGTCACAAAATAACTCAATTGTTATAAAATATCCAAGTGTTCACTATAAATGTCACAAATTATCCTAGCTGTCATAAAACATCTCAGTTATCACAAAATGTCACAGTTGTCACAAAATACCTCAGCTGTCACAAAATATCAAAGCTATCACAAAAATATTCCAGCTGTCACATAACATCCCATAGTAACAAAATATAATAGCTATCACAAAATATCTCAGTTGTAATAAAATAACCTAGCTGTCAAAACATATCAAATCTGTCACCAAAATATCCCTTATGTCACACAAAAATTACAGCTGTTACCAAATTTATTTGTTCAAATTATCAAAACTGCCACAAAATATCTCAGCTGTCACAACATGTCTCAGTTGTCACAAGATATCCCAGCTGTCACAAAATATCCCAGCTGTCAAAAAGCATCAAAGCTGTCACAAAAATATCCCAGTTGTCACATAATTTCCCAATTGTAACAAAATATCCTATATGTCACAAAATGTCTCTGATAGCAAAAAATATCCCAGCTGTAATAAAAATTCCCAGGTGTAAGAAAATATATCCATTGTCATAAAATATTTTAGCTGTAACAAAAATATCAAAGATGTCACCAAAAAATCCCAGCTGTCACAAAATATAATCGCTGTCACAAAATATCCCAGCTGTCACAAATTATCAAAGCTATCACAAAAATATTCCAGCTGTTGCATAATATCCGATAGTAACAAAATATAATAGCTGTCACAAAATATCCCAGCTGTCACAAAATATCTCAGTTGTAATAAAATAACCTAGCTGTCAAAACATATGAAATCTGTTACAAAAATGTCCCTTCTGTTACAAAAATGTCCCTTCTGTTACAAAATATATTTGTTCAAAATATCAAAACTGCCACAAAATATCCCAGCTGTCACAAAATGTCTCAGTTGTCACAAGATGTCCCAGCTGTAACAAAACATCCCAGCTGTCACAAAAATATCCCAGTTGTCACATAATTTCCCAGTTGTAACAAAATATCCTATATGTCACAAAATGTCTCTGATAGCAAAAAATATCCCAGCTGTAATAAAAATTCCTAGGTGTAAGAAAATATCTCCATTGTCACAAAATATTTTAGCTGTAACAAAAATATCAAAGATGTCACAAAAATATCTCAGCTTTCACAAAATATATCATTTGTCACAAAATATCCTAGCAGTGACAAAATATCTGTTATCACAAAATATCCCTGATGTCAATAAATATTTCAGCAGTCACAAAATATTCCAGTTGTAATAAAAAATCCCAGTTGTCACAAAATATATTTATTGTCACAAAATGTCACACCTGTAACAAAATATTATAGCTGTCACAAAAAATCTCAGTTATCACAAAATATTCCTGATGTCAATAAATATCTCAGTTGTCCAGAAATATCCCAATTTGTCACAAAATATTGCAGCTATAACAAAATATCTTAGCTTTCACAAAATATCAAAGCTGTCACAAAATATCATATGTTTTCAAAATATCATAGCTGTCACAAAATGTCCCAACTGCACAAAATATCTCAGTTGTCCGAAAATATCCCATCTGTCATAAGATATCACAGCTGCAACAAAATATCCCAGCTGTCATAAAATATAAAAGCTGTCACAAAATATCATATGTTTTCAAAATATCACAGCTGCAACAAAATATCCCATGTCACAAAAAATCCCCATTGTCATTAAATATTCCTGATATATAAAAATTTCCAAGCTGTAAAAAACAATCCCAGGAGAAGGAAAATACCGCTGTTGTATCAAAATATCCCAGTTGTAACAAAATATCACAGCTGTCACAAAATATCCTAGCTGTTATAAAATATCTCAGTTGTCATAAAATATCCCAACTGTTAAAAAATATCACAGTTGTCACAAAATATCCCAACTGCAAGAAAATATTCCAGATCTCACAAAATATCCCAGCTGTCACAAATTATCAAAGCTGTCACAAATTATCAAAGCTATCACAAAATTATTCCAGCTGTCACCCCATAGTAACAAAATATAATAGCTGTCACAAAATATCTCAGTTGCAATCAAATAACCTAGCTGTCTATCTATCTATCTATTGACCTTTCGAGCCGTAGCCGGCCCATAAGGCGTAGACCAAGATATTCCTTCTCTTATCCTAATTTTTGTTCTAGCAATTTTCAATTCTTTTAAAGATATTTAATCAAATATTAACATTGATGAGAGAGGCAAGAGCAGCAGGAATCGGCTCCCTCAATGAGATAGAACTGCTTGCACAGAACAGAGACAGATGGCGAGATTTAATAAAATATCTTTAAAAGAAAACTGCTAGAACAAAAATTCATATAGGAGAAGGTGTATCTTGGTCTACGCCCTATGGGCCGGTTACGGCTCGAAAGGTCAATAGAAGATAGAATCAAATATCGCCATTTGTCTCTGCTCTGTGCAAACAGCTCTATCTCATTGAGGGAGCCGATTCCTGCTGCTCTTGCCTCTCTCATCAATGTTCTTTTCAGTGTCTCTCTGGGTCTTCCTCTTTTTCTCTTACCTGTTGTTTCTCACATGAGGGCTTGCTTTGTTATTCGGTTATTATCTCTTCTCATCACATGTCCAACATATGACCATCGTCTTTTCATTATTACTGAAGATATTAGTGGTTGATTAGCGATTTCTCTAATTTCCTCATTTGTTCTAAATTCGTTCCACACTATACCATGTATTTTCCTTAGACATTTATTTTCGAATGCGTTCAACTTTGTTTCTATATCTCTTGTTGTTTTCCAGCTTTGACACGCATACGTAAGGGTTGATAGCACATTTGATTTGAATAGTCTAAGTTTTGTGTTTGTGCTGATGAGTTTTGATTTCCATAACTTTTCAAGGCTCATGAAAGACATTGCTGCTTTAGCTATTCTGATTCTAATTTCTTTGCTTGTATCCCCTTCTCGATCAATGTGACTCCCAAGATAGATAAAGTGATCGATCTCTTCCACTGGGCTGTTTTCCATGTATATTTTGTTGTCTGTTGGAATTAAGCTTTTCATGACTTTAGTCTTTTCATGATTGATCTCAAGCCCAATTTTGCTGGCTATTGATGATAGTTCATTTGTGTTTTCTTGCATCGTTTTTATCTGACTGCTGATGAGAACTATGTCATCAGCAAAGTCGAGGTCCTCCAAATGGTCTCCTTGTATCCATTCGATGCCTTTACTACCAGTGCAGCATTTCTTCATTATGAAGTCAGTAACAATTCCAAATAACAAGGGCGATAAAATACATCCTTGTTTAACCCCAGTCTCTATTGGGAAACATTCGCTCAGTCCTTTTTCTGTTCGAACTGCACATGTGTAACCATCATACATGTCAACCTAGCTGTCAAAACATATAAAATCTGTCAGAAAAATATCCCAGCTGTAACAAAGTATCAAAGCTGTCACAAAATATAATATTTGTTCAAAATATCAAAACTGCTACAACAAATCCCAGCTGTCACAAAATGACTCAGTTATCACAAGATATCCGAGCTGTCACAAAATATCATAGTTGTAACAAAATTTCCCAGCTGCAACAAAATTTCCCAGCTGCAACAAAATTTCCCAGCTGATATAAAATTGCCCATCTGTCACAAAATATCCCAGTTATAACAAAATATCATAGCAGTAAGAAAATATCCCAGCTATAACAAAATATCAGAGCAGTAATAAATATTCCAGCTATAACAAAATATCAGAGCAGTAATAAAATATCCCAGCTATTACAAAATATCCCAACTATAACAAAATATCCCAGCTATAACAAAATATTCCAACTATAACAAAATATCCCAGCTATAACAAAATATCAGAGCAGCAACAAAATATCCCAGCTATAACAAAATATCAGATCAATAACAAAATATACCAGCTATAACAAAATATCAGAGCAGTAAGAAAATATCCCAGCTATAACAAAATATCAGAGCAGTAACAAAATATCCCAGCTTTAACAAAATATCCCAGCTGTCAGAAATTAACAAAGCTGTCACAAAAATATCCCAGCTGTTACAAAATATCAGAGCAGTAACAAAATATCCCAGCTGTCACAAAATGTCCCAGCTGTCACAAAATATCAGAGCAGTAACAAAATATCTCAGCTGTCACAAAATATCAGAGCAGTAACAAAATATCCCAGCTGTCAGAAATCAACAAAGCTGTCACAAAAATATCCCAGCTGTCACACAATTTTCCAGTTGTAACAAAATATTCTAGATGTCACAAAATGCTCTGATAGCAAAAAATATCCCAGCTGTAATAAAAATTTCCAGGTGTAAGAAAATATCTCTGTTGTCACAAAATATTCCAGCTGTAACAAAATATCAAAGTTGTAACAAATATATCAAAGATGTCACAAAAATATCTCAGCTGTGACAAAAATATCTCAGCTGTCACAAAATATCACAGCTGACACAAAATATATCATTTGTCACAAAATATCCTAGAAGTCAGGAAATATCCCAGCTATCACAAAATATCCCTGATGTCAATAAATATCTCAGTTGTCGCAAAATATCCAAACTGTCACAAAATATCAAAGCTGTCACAAAAAATTACAGTTGTAACAAAACATCCTAGCTGTCACAAAATATATTTATTGTCACAAAATGTCACAGCTGTAACAGAATATTATAGCTGTCACAAAATATCTCAATTGTCACAAAATAATCTGAATTGTCACAAAATATCCCAGCAGTCACCATAAATATCCCAATTTGTTACAAAATATTGCTGCTATAAACAAATACTTTGTTAACCTCAGACGGAAGATGTACAAAAGAGGTGAGATGCATAATGGCTCAGTCAAAAGCAGCTTTCCAAAAAATGAGGAAGATAACATGCAATCCATTTTTGACAATAGAAAAAAGAAAAAGAGTTTTTAAATATTACATAGAGCCAGTCTTAACATATGGATGCGAATCAGGGACAATAGGACAACAGACAAGAAAATCACTGGAGTCTGTAGAGATGTGGTTTTACAGAAGAATGTTGAGAGTATCATGGATAGCTAAAAAGAGTAATGAAGATGTTCTGAGAGAGGTCAAAGCAAAAAGAGAGCTAATTTCCAATATTAGGAAGAACAATTGGAAAAAATGAGGGACGAAGAGATAGAGGGAAGCAAAGAGAAAAAATACCAGACAGCTTAAGAGAATGGCTTGGCAGAAGGTCAACAACAGAATTGATAAATAGCTGCCGAGATCGAAAGTTGTGGAGAGACATGATCACCTACGCCAGCAGGTCTGGTACTTAATGATGATGATGATGATAAACAAATATCCTAGCTATCACAAAATATCAAAACTGTCACAAAACTTCATGTTTACAAAATATCACAGCTGTCAAAAAATATCCCAACTGTCACAAAATATCTCAGTTGTCCAAAAATATCGCAGTTGTCATAAGATATCACAGTTGCAACAAAATATCCCTGCTGTCACAAAATATCCCTGTTATAATCAAAATGTCCTAGCTGTTACAAAAAATCTCAGTTGTCACAGAAGGTCACAACTGTAACAAAATAGCCCAGCTGTCACAAAATAATCAGTTGTCACAAAATATTCCATCTGAAAGAAAATATCACAGCTATCACAAAATATCTCTGTTATAACAAAATATCCCAACTGTCATAAAACACCCCAGTTGTCACATAATATCACAGTTGTCACTAAACATTAAAGCTGTCACAAAATGTCCTTGCTATAACAAAATATCCCAGCAGTAACAACATATCCCAGCTGTCACAAATTATCAAAGCTGTCATATAATATCCTAGTTGTAACAAAATATCCTAGCTGTCACAAAAAATATCAGTTATCACAAAATGTCTCACTTGTCAAAAAAAATTTATCAGCTGTAAGAAAATATCTCGGTTGTCACAAAATATTCTAACTGTAACAAAATATCAAAGCTGTAACAAAAATATCAAAGATGTCATAAAAATATCCCAGCTGACAAAAAATATCCCAGTTTTCACAAAATATCCCAGCTTTCAGAAAATATTTAATTTGTCACAAAATATCCCTGCAGTCATCAAATATCCCAGTTATCACATAATATCCTTGATGTCAATAAATATCTCATTTGTCACAAAATATCCAAACTGTCACAAAAATATCCCAGCTGTCACAAAATATCCCACCTGTCACAAAATATCCAAGCTGTAAAAATAATATCCCAGCTGTAACAAAATATCCCAGCTATAACAAAATATCCCAGTTGTAAGAAACTATCTCAGTTGTCACAAAACCACCCAGGTATAAAAAATTTCCGGGCTGTCACAAAATATCCCACCTGCCACAAAATATCTTAGCTGACACAAAACATTCTAGCTCTCACAAAATAACCCAATTGTCACAAAATATAATAGTTGTCACAAAATATCCCAGTTCTTCCTATATCCTGACATGGCCCCAAGTGATGAATGTCTCTTTCTAACGTTGGAAAGTAGCTTTCGTTTTTTATTTGGCCTCTTTTAGAACACCCTAATTACTCTTTTAGAACATCCTAATTACTCTTTTAGAGCATCCTGTTTACTCTTTTAGAACATCCTGATTACTGTTTTAGAACATCCTAATTACTCTTTTAGAACGTCCTGATTACTCTTTTAGAACATCCTAATTACTCTTTTAGAACATCCTAATTACTCTTTTAGAACATCCTGATTACTCTTTTAGAACATCCTATTTACTGTTTTAGAACATCCTATTTACTGTTTTAGAACATCCTGATTACTCTTTTAGAACATCCTGATTACTCTTTTAGAACATCCTAATTACTCCTTTAGAACATCCTAATTACTCTTTTAGAACATCCTGATTACTCTTTTGGAACATCCTAATTACTCTTTTAGAACATCCTCATTACTCTTTAGAACAACCTCATTGCTATTTTATAGCAGCCTCATTACTCATTCCTAGCAGTCCGTGGTATTCTCAACATTCTTCTGTAAAACCACATTATTGTGACCTCTAACACTTTTCTTGTCTGTTGTCCAATTGTCCACAATTCACATCCATGCATCAAATAACGTCGACTCACAGCTATTTATATTCATTAACACATTTAAGTATATGTTATTGTTGTTTAGAAGTTTCTTTCACTGTTACAATAATTCCTTATGAGGCTTTTTTACTATTGAGACTAAGGCCTTTATTTTTGCTTTCCATCATTATAATATGAATTATTTATATACAACCCATTGTCACTCTTAGCGATTAAGCATATCTCATTTTGTTTATATCATGGCCATGACTGAAACTCCAGCTATGACCTTTATCTTCTTCTACCTCTACATTTCAATTCCCTGTGGAGCATAGGTCTTCAACAAACATTTTCCAAGATGACCTGTTTCTTGCCATTCTTTTAAGATCATTCCATGTTTTCCCCACCATCTTCATCTCTGCTTCCAATTGTCTTCTCCAATAATATTTTGGTCTTCCTCTTTGTCTCTTTCCTTGGGTATTCCAAAAAAGAGCCTGTTGTGTAATACTCTCAGTTGTTTTCACAATTAAATGTCCTATCCAGTGCCATCGTCTTTGCTATATCTCTGTACCCACTGGTATTTGACTGGTCTTCTTCTTCTTCTTCTTTTACCTTTTAGCTCCCGGTGGAGCATAGGTCTTCAACAAACACTTTCCAAGTCGTTCTGTTTTTTGCCATTCTTTTAAGATCATTCCATGTCTTCCCCATCATCTTCATCTCTGCTTCTATCTGTCTTCTCCAAGAATTCCTTGGTCTTCCTCTTTGTCTTTTCCCTGGGGATTCCAAAAAAGGGCCTGTTGTGTAATACTCTCAGTTGGCTTCCGTAGTGTGTGTCCTATCCATCGCCATCGTCTTCGCTGTATCTCTTTATCCACTGGTATTTGACCGGTACATTTCCATAATTCCACGTTAGTGACTTTGTCCTGCCATTTCCATCCCTTTATTCTGCGCAAGCATCCATTAATGAAAGTCTGTACTTTCGTGATTGTCAATTTTGTCATTCTCCATGTTTCACAGCCATATAATAGGACCGACTTAACATTTGAGTTGAAAATTTTTATTTTTGTATTTAGCCTAATTTCTTTGGATTTCCATATGTTTCCCAGTGCAATGAAAGCTCCTCTTGCTTTTGATATCCTTATTTTGGTATCATTTTCTGTTCCTCCCTCTTTATCTATAATACTGCCCAGATATATATAAGATTGTACGTCTAGTAGAGGTATTTCTCCTAGTTTTATATGGTTATTGCCAACTGCATTAATTCTCATAATGTTGGTCTTATCTCTATTAATCTTTAGTCCTAGCTGTTGTGATCTCTCATCTAATATACTCATTTTATCCTGCATCTGTTGATGGCTGTGTGATAGGAGAGCTATGTCATCAGCAAAGTCTAAATCATCAAGTTGTTTGGTCAGTGACCACTGGATCCCATTTCTGTTGTTTTGAGTTATTTTCATAATCCAATCTATGGCCAGTAGAAAGAGAAATGGAGACAGGAGGCATCCTTGCCTTACTCCTGTTTTTATTTCAAATGCTTCTGTAAGCTGTCCTTCATGTACCACACTACATTTTGTTCCTTCATACATTGTTTTTATCAGGTTAATAAACTTTATGGGGATTCCGTAATGACTCAGCAACTTCCAAAGCATTCTTCTGTCTAAACTATCAAATGCCTTTTCGTAATCTATGAATCCAATATATAGTGGGGATTTTAGTTCTAAACTTTGTTCAACTATTATACGTAGGGTAGTTATTTGATCAGCACATGATCTGTTCTTCCTAAAACCTGCTTGTTCATCTCTCAAGTGTTTCTCTATAGCCTCTTTTAGTCTCTCCAGAATGATTCTGCCTAATATTTTTCCTGGCACTGATAGTAGCATAATTCCCCTATAATTTGTGCACTCCTGTAAACTTCCTTTCTTTGGTAGTTTGATCATATAACCTTCTCTCCAGTCTTTAGGTATTTCTTCCCTCTCCCAAATTTTATCCAATAGATCCTGTAACATCATGGTAGAGGTTTTAATATCTGCTTTGAGGGCTTCCGAAGGAATTTCATCTGGTCCTGTGGCTTTACCATCTTTTAATAGTTTGATGGCTTTCATTATTTCTTCTTTGCTTGGTTTTCCGCAGTTAACGTGTAACTCTTCTTCTGCTGGTAGTATATCTGGAGGATTATTTGAGCCGGGTCTGTTCAAAAGTTCTTCAAAGTGCTCTTTCCATCTCTCCATTTGTTCCCTTATATTACTAAGCAGATTTCCTTTCTTGTCTTTGATAAAGGCGTTGATCTGTTTGTATTTTCCACCTAATTTCTTTGTGCTGTTGTACAGTTCTTTCATATTCCCTTTATTTGCTGCTTCTTCTGCCTCTTTAGCTAGTTCATCTATATATTTCCTCTTATCCCTTTTAATGCACCTTCTCACTTCTTTGTTCACCTCTGTGTAAGCTTCCTGTGTCTTGGCTTTATTACTTCTTGTTTTGCTTTTATTTATGTCTGCTTTCTTGTTCTTTCTTTCTTTAATTTTATCCAGGGTCTCTGCTGTCATCCATGCCTTATTCTGGCGTTCTCTTTTCCCCAGTGTTTCTTCGCATGTCTCTTTCCATATATTTTTTACCTGTTTCCAATGATCTTCTATATTTATTGTATTTTCTAGTTGTTGGAGGACTTGGTATTTGTTTGATATTGTGACTGTGAATTTATCTTTAATTCCTTGTTCTTTAAGAAACCCTACATTGAAATACTTTCTACCCTTATTCGTTGTATTATACCTTTTTAATTTAATTTTAAGTTTGGCTAACAGAAGATGATGATCAGAAGCTATATCTGCCCCTCTATATACTTTTACATCCTGTAAGGATGACTTAAACTTATTATTAATACATATGTGATCAATTTGATTTTCCGTTCTATGATCTGGTGACACCCATGTAGCTTTGTGTATTCTTTTATGTTGGAATATTGTTCCTCCTAGGCTCATTTGATTAAGGGCGCAGAAATTCACAAATATCTCTCCATTCTCGTTTATATCTCCAAGTCCTTGTTTTCCCATAATCTCTTCGAAGCCTCTGTTGTCTGATCCTACCTTAGCATTTAGGTCTCCCATCAAGATTATAATATCCTTGGCTCGTCTTGCATCCATCTGCCATTGTAGCTGTTTATAAAAATCATCTTTAACTGAGTCATCTTTATCGTTGGTTGGTGCATAGCATTGTATAATGTGTAATTTTATTTTGTTCTCTGCTTCCAATTGTCTTCTCCATTAATATTTTGGTCTTCCTCTTTGTCTCTTTCCTTGGGTATTCCAAAAAAGAGCCTGTTGTGTAATACTCTCAGTTGTTTTCACAATTAAATGTCCTATCCAGTGCCATCGTCTTTGCTATATCTCTGTACCCACTGGTATTTGACTGGTACTTTTCCATAATTCTATGTTAGTGATTTTGTCCTGCCATTTATATCTTTTTATTCTGTGCAAGCATTCATTAATGAAAGACTGTATCTTCATAATTGTCAAGTTTGTTGTTCTCCATGTTTTACAGCCATATAATAGGATTGATTTAAAATTGGAGTTGACAATTTTTATTTTTGTATTTAACCTAATTTCTTGGGATTTCCATATTTTTCCCAGTGTAATGAATGCTCCTCTTGCTTTTGATTTATTTTTAAATGATACTTATTTTGGTATCATTCTCGGTTCCTCCCACTTTGTCTATATCACAGCCCAGATATATGTAAGATTGTACGTCTAGTAGAGGTATTTCTCCTATTGCTATTTGGTTACTGCCAGCTGCATGATCTTAATGGATTGTGGTATAATCCATCACCATCTATAGAAGTAAACCTGGGGACTGAAAGGAAATCTCAGAAAATCTCTTAATTGAAAAATGACATTTTCAGCTTATTAATTCTATAGGTGGCTGCAATTTCACCATATGTATTAATATAAATCTGGTGAGAGCACATACATTTACTTAACACTTAGTTTTATTTGTTGAAACATTTCTGGTTTCCATTTCTCATGACTGTTTTCTGTTGCTGGTACATCTTATATACTTTGCTGAAATCTTTGCTACCCATGTTTAAAGTGTTGATTATTTCTTGATGATCTTACTTTGTGAAATGACTTACTTAAAATGTTGATTATTTCTAGACGATCTTAGAAGATCATGTCAAATGAGGACTTCCGGTCAATATGGCAGATAGGTGGCAAAAACTATTGAGGCTCTGTCTGAAGAGTGTTCCCTGTTGCAGTTTCCTCATATTCCAAGTCCAGCTTGATGCAGGAGCTATTGAGTTTAGTGCTCTGTGCACACTGTACACTGTAGTTTTCATCTGAATCATGTTTCAATATTCTGACACTTACAATGAATGATATTGTATAATGATGGACAGTTCGGCTGTGTTCACTTTCAGTGCGGCTGCACCTTACATCTTTTGGTGTGTGCTGTGGCTGCTATGAGGGGGACTGCAGCTACCTTTCTTTTTCTGGATCCTTCAATGAGATGAGATGTTAATTCAGATGATTCCACTGGCACAGGCAGTTGAGCACTTATGTATTTAAATTTGTTTGCAGTGATACTGGGGCCTTCGACTTACTACAACTACAACTGGCGGTCTATGTTCTCTTGACCTCTACCTTACTACAACTACAACTGGCGGTCTATGTTCTCTTCACCTCCCCTACCTCGTTTCCTAGTGTTTCTAAAATTCAATCTCGTTCATGGTCAGGCCTCTGGTCTGTGTTCTCATAGATTTATTGAAGGCTCATTGTATCATATATTGATATGTCTTACCACAACACAAGGAACAAACCTTTTTATAATTGTTTCTTTATCTATTCAATGGCAGAAATTATTTCTAGCTTTTTGTCTTAATTCTTCACTTCTAATTTTATCCCTCAGACTGTTACTTAACTATTACAAAATGTGGACACAACTTAAAAGAATAAAATTAGTATAAAAAGCTACTTTATAGAATTACTGGATTTGTGTGTTCTGGGATAGCTCTCTTGCAGTACTTTCTAACCATAGCATATGCATCAGGGGACAGACAACAACCCTGGACATGCAACTGCTGAAATGAAGAGCACCTATAAGCAATCATCACTATTCCTTTGTCTATTGTTGTATCATATGACTTCATCCCAAGTTTACATAGATTTGGACAGTGCATAGATAAGGCATACAGCCCATCAGTTATGTCACATTTACCTATGTCCAACGAGCAAAGTCTTGAGCAGTTTTGTGCCAGAAAATCTAAGCCAGTGTCTGAGATAGCCTCACAGCCCTGAACGCTGAGGTAGCATAGCTTGCTGTAGTTCTTAGTAATGTGGATGACCCCTTGGTCTGACACCTTGGTAAACAAGGAGAAATTTGTAAAATGTTTATAACAGGCATTTGTGAGCAATTATATATGTAAATGTTTGTAAATAGTACTAACATACTTTCTAAAATGTGTAAATAATTAAAAACATTGGCAGATATATAAATATCTGTCAACAATTATAATATGCGTCTGTAAATATTTCAACATTGTACAGAAACATAACAACAATAGTAAACATGTATAAATTAAACTCATCATCCCTTTTGATATATGAAGGAATAATGGTGTTAGTGATTATATTTTTTTTATGGCCATCATGACTTTATATAATGTCATGGCCAGAATCAATGCCGCACTACCTGAAGACAGTTCAGAGCTACAACTACTTTGGACATACTATAACCAGTGATGGAAAATGTACAACTAAAATAAACAAAAGAATAGGAATGGCAAAAAAGTAATTTTAACTCTTTCCGTATGGAAGCTTTTTATCGATGCAATAGAAGAGATTTCTGAGACAAAATTTTTCATGGTTTTAGGAATCAACCTACATATTTATATTTATCTAACACATAACATATTAGCGTAGAGTCTCACGTAATATATGAATTTTTAGATAATTGAACAAGGTATTAGATTTCACCAATACCAAGATGGTACAAGACATATAAAAAGAATATGGTTTGATGACGGTTTACACAAATCAAATTGAGAATACTATGGGGTGAAACGTACGCGGTCGAAATTGGCATGACGCACAGTGCGGAGAAACGTATGGAAAGAGTTAATGCCATGAAAAATACACTAACATCAAAATAAATAAAACCTGGGCTAAAACTAGGAATAGCAAATTATTATATCTTTTCAACATTCTTGTATGGTGTAGAAACATGGAAATTAGACAAGAAAACAGAACAGAAAATTGAAGCTTTTTTGAGATGTGGATTTATAATTCTCACAGTGGAAAGTTTCGAGCCTAAAGCAATTCACAATTCTCTGTGGAATGTGCTTAAAGAGGAAGTTTTCAATCTCAAGTTATGCCAGTCTCGAGACAAAGAGGTTGTGAGTTTAAATCCGACTGCACCAGTTGGGATTTTTATTTGTGATTTCTCTCTGCAGCAACCACCCCGGGTCTCAACAATGAAGTCCGGCTTGAAACATCAATTACACATCAATAGAAAAAATATGAGTACCTCTGAAGATGGAGTTATCTGCCTGGGTGGTGAGGGACCCCTGTGCACATGGCTGCCAAGGTAAAATAAATTAACATGCACAATTCAGTTCCTAGGCTATGCTTTGCCTTATGTGAAAGGTGGTGAATGCAGAGAAAAAAATATTAGTCTATACTGTACTTTTTTGGGTTAATGTAGTAAATCCATTTTTTTTTAAAAATCTGACTACAAATGTTTGAAGTGATAAAAATAGCATAATACACATTACACGTAGATCAACATTTTTTATTACAAATGTTTGGCTGTTACACTTGTAAATGCAGGTGGTTGGTGAGCTGGTACAGATGGCTGCTTACTCACATCAAATTCAGGACTAGTGGTTTTTTTCAAGGCTGTGTCTTTTCAATAATTGCTATACCACCTTGGGTTTACACTTTTCTTCAAAGTTGAGTAAGGTATAATTTTAGTGAAGATTGAGAAGCTCGGCCAGAATAAGGACATATGACAAGGTGCACCGAAAACCCTGTGTGGCATCTGATGGCACTGCAGGGCTTTAGAGGTAAGATAGTCATGGAAATATATGGGTACTAACATACTTTTGCTAATACCCCACAACTTTTAAAAATAAAGAGACATTAGAATGTATAATCCTCCATTACCTTTTTACATTTGGCCACACTGAGGTAACGTAGAGTCTCACGTAATTTGGCCGCTCTCGTATGTCTAGTTCAGTTACACTTTTGCAATCACTCAGTCTCAGTTCACGTAATCTTGTTGAAGAAATAATTTTTAAATTGTTTAATGACCTGACATAAAGAAGCTTTAATTAAAATTACAATGAAAATAAGTTTTAAACAGTTAGACCAATACACTGAATATTTATTTATTTTATGCTCCAGGTGAATGCAAATCTATAACAGGTGACATATACCAGATGGCCTATTAAAATCAATATTCATAGCCTTACCAAAGAAATCTTGTGTGATTAAATGTGATGATCATCGCACAATAAGCCTTATGAGTCACACATCTAAGATATTACTAGGAATCATCATGCGAAGAGTGCGAAACAAAATCAGACTAAAAATTAGTGAACAGTGTGATTTTGTTGGAGGTAAATGTATGAACAATACTATATACATCATACGATCTTCAATAGAAAGAGCCACAGAGGTGAAAACAGATCTATGTTTCATAGACTATACCAAAGCATTTGATAAAGTAAAGCACCATGAAATAATCAAAATTTTAGAAGGCGTAAATTGTTGACAGCAAAGATTAGTAACTTAAGGTAATTATTATTATTTGTAATATTAGAATGACATTATAATAATATTAATATATAATGTTTACCTGCGGCAAACTTGCTTAATTCTTATTTAATTAGAATCATGCCATTAAGACAATGAATAATAATTAATAAATATTAATGCATTTTCCCTATTTGAAGTACCTTGACTTAAACTGTGTCAATACTATTTATAGAACTCATTTTAATCATTACTTGAGGATATTCTAAGTTATTTTGTTCGAGAACCTGAAATGTGATGGTGTCCAATGTTCCTGAAAATATGATTTGATTGTGACCACCTACCCTGCATTTTGTGGGGATACGATGAAAATAAAATATCTTGTTTATACAGGAAGCCATCTTAAAAAGAAATGTGGAGCTCTTGTTGAATTTATGCATACTGTATAATTGTAAATTGCTACCATTTAAAAACAAATTAATTTCCTATATTTTGCATAAACATTTAAAAGCACATTTATTTATTGTATTAATTTAAATCTATATGCATTGTTAAACATGTCTAATAATTAATATTTTACAGAATATTATGAACTGTCTAAAAGGTTAAAGCAATTACCCCTACTAACAATAACTTAAAGAAAAATTAAATTTGCACTGACTTCATATAATAACCAAAGAAAATAATAGTTTTAAAAACTATCTAACAAGATCTATACCTATGTTTTATAGATTATACCAAAGCAGTTGATAAAGTAAAACACAAGAAATAATAAAAATTGTAGATGGCATAAATATTGACAGCAAAGATCAAAGAATAATTACAGCATGTACTGGCAACAAACAGCGGCCATAGAACAGGAAATCCAAGAAAACAACAACAATTACATATATGTTCAATTTATGAAGCAAAAGTAACTTACACTTTTAATTTTGGATAACAATCACGGTCTATTATAACCTGAAAGACTTAGTCTGAGGCTAAACGGATTGTGCCTGGCCAAGAAGTGAGCAAAACCAGCAAGACAAAAACAGCAATATTAAACATAGTTTGCTGGGAATCTCTATCAGAGAGACAGACAGAGACATACATATATATATATTACTAATATTTGTAATAAATTAATGTATAACATAACAACATTATAGAATCACTAATTTGAAACTCCTTAGAGTGAAATATAGCATAAAGTTGTGAGAGATCATGGTAGCTTCTTTATCTCATCAACCAATTTTGAAGGCACTTACATGAATTCTAGAAATAAAAAGAAGATCATAAATGATGAATGAAATTATTACAGAAGAGAGATTTTTAAAAGTATTACGCAGCTCTTCAACAAAGCCGATGATTAAATTTATGTTATTTCAGGATACTTTTATTTAGAAAGAGTAAACAATTTCAATAAATAGTCTGTAGCGCTCTTTTTTCTCCTCACATTGGCATAATTATATCTATTTTTCCCTTTCAAATTCAACCTTAGCTTCCATTTATTTGCTCCTCACCACTACTGTAAATCTACCATCAAAAGTTAACATTGTTCCCAAGTATTTAAACTCTTTCATCTTTTAAACTGTCAATTTAATGTAATTGATGGCAGGTTGTTAATTTCACATATATAAGGTGAAGTTTAAAACTCCAGCTCTCAGTAAACTCCACATGGAACACCTTTCCTGTTTTTTATTATTTTTTTAATAATGATATCCTTAATCAATCCACTGTGAGATTGTCAAGCCAAATATGATTGTGAGAAACTGTATAAAAAACGTTTAGAATTAATAATTAAATTAACATACTGTCTGTTTTTATCCAAAAAAAAGAGAACAGTTTGTCTTATTGTCTTGTACTAAAATTATCTTATCTTAATTTTTCAAGAAAGTTTTCTCTATTATTTATACTCTAACTATAACTTAATAAGAATGTCTGAAAGGTACAACTTCTAATCCATTTTTATCCAGAACTATACTTTATTGTGACTGCAAAAATAATGTGTGTGTGAGAGAGCTATTAATATTATTGATTTCATTTAATTTGATTAATTAAAAATAACAATTGGTAGCTTAAGATAATTCTCATTATTATTTACAATATTAGTGTGACATTACAATCATATATATATATATATATATATATATATATATATATATATATATATATATATATATATATATATATATATATATATATAACTTTTGCCTGCAGGAAACTTACTTAATTCTTTTGTAAGTTAGAATCATGACAAATAAACAATGAATAATAATGTATGAATATTAATTCATTTTCAATATAAAGATTGAAGTACCTTGAACTGTGGAATTTTATTTAAAAAATCATCTTTATCACTGCTTGAAGATATTCTAGGTTATTCTGTTTGAGAACCTAAAATGATATGGCCTTCATGTTCCTGAAAATATAATTTAATTTTGATTACCCACTCTGCATTTTGAGGGGATACGATGAAAATAAAATATATTGTTTACATAGAAGCCATTTTGAGAAAAATCGTGGAGTTCTAATTGAATTTTATGCATATTAGGTAATTTAAAATTGCTAACATTTAAAACAAATTAATTTAATATAATTTGCACAAAAATTAGAAGCAAATCTATATGCATTGCTAAACATGTCTAATGATTAATATATTATTTACATTGAGCGGAATTTGAGAAAAATCTTGGAGTGCTCATTTAATTGTATGCATGCTGGATAATTTTAAATTGCTACCATTTAAAACAAATTCATTTAATATAATTTCCACAAAACTTAGAAGCACATTTATTTATCGCATTAATTAAAATGTATATTTATTGTAAAAAAATGTCTAACGATTAATATTTTACAGAATATTGCGAACTGTCTAAAAAGTTAAAGGAATTACCCCTACGAACAATAACTTGTACTTTACGAAAAATTAAATTTTTGCAGTGACTTCCCTTAATAAACAAGGACAATAATATTTTTGAAAAATTAATATAAAATAATATTTCCCATTTGCATCGCAAATTAAAGCCACATACACTTAGATTGATAATGTTTAATCTTGGTGTATTTTGAGATACAATATGTAATAGATTTTTTTATATTTACACAAATGTACTTTTAAAAAAATGTTTTTTTTAAGTGATATGAAAACTTATGGTACTCTTATAATATTACACTATGAAGCGTTTTATATAATATTTGTTAGTTTTATGTACTTTCTAGTGGCCGCTTTCTCAGAACTGCTAGTGCAGATTTTGAGAAGGAACTGTCTGATTGTTGCCAATGATTAAGACGTGACTGCTCGTGTCATCCTAGGTTCAGCTCCTGTGTTGCCTGCTCTAGCAGCACAGACTGTGTCATGTCGGCTACATGGCATAGTAGTCTTTGGGTACTGTGCTGATACCTCCCATTATGTCATTGTTTGAACGCAACATCAGAGGGGTGGAAGATGCGTGGTCGGACCAAGGTAACACCTCATGTCCTTAGTGCCGAGATTGCAATCGCGCACGGCTGTGTGCTGTTGAATCTGGGCTAGTTTCCACTAGCTAGGCAGCTCTAGCATAGAGCATCAGTCCTAGTGAGGTGGGGATCCTGGGGACAGCAGCCCTTCCATTTACACAAATGACATGAATGGTTATCCCCTTAACTTCTGTTCCCTACATTTCCTGTGGAGGGTAAACTACTACTCGCCAGCGTTGGTAAATCCTCAGACATGTTTGATGACATATGCTCTTATTAGAATTATTGGTGTCTTATTCTTATAATCTATTTCTGAAGCATTATGTAAAGTTAGCCTGAGTAGGCAGACGCACAGAAGTGAGAGTATCCAGTAGAGATGTAAATTCTGTGATATGGTGTGTGACTGGCCGAGCGAGATGTGTGATCTTCAAATCTTCTCAAACCTCCACAATCCACACAACGCTCCCAAAGCAAGGGAAGTCACGTACAGACTAGGGTGTCCGGTTAGCGCAATCGATAGGCGGTTGGCTTACCACGGCAACAGCCGGGGTTCGTACCCTGGCGAGGACACCTGGGTTTTACTAATTCCCTAAAAATTAGTACCTCTGAAGTCGGAGTAAATCTGCCTGCATGGCGAGGGGCATCCTGTAATGGGATAAAACAGACTTTACACGCAAAATTCAGTCCCACAAAATTGAGTGGGTGGGACTTCGTCAGAGGTCAAAGCTGACGAAAGCGAACGAACGAACGAACGAACGTACAGACTCATATACACTACAGCACGACACCCACAAAAGAAAGAGAAGCTCACATATCAGGACAGACAGCCTAGCCAAGTGTTCAATTTGCAGACGAAACATACAAGAAACAGAAGAACACATATTTTATGAATGAAACACAATCATACCAGCAAGATCGGCGTTACAATTTTTTTTCTCTTAACCTCTCGCGTGATCTCTCACTTCCATTGTTGAGTGATTTATATGTATTGCTTGTTGTGTCCCAGGAGTGTCTTCGTCTATCCCCCTTTCCCCCCCCCCCTTTTGGTTTTCCCGATATTAGATCCGTTTGCCTCCTTAGTGACCTGTCTTGGTCACAGGTTGCTTTCTTTACACGCTCTCTGTCTTTTAGTCATTCCGACTTGTTTCAGAACGGATTATAGTTTTCCTGCTCTGAGCTCAGCTAAGTACAATTTATTATACATTTTTCTCTTTTTCTATTTTATATATTTTGACGCCCATCATACCTCTCATCATGTAATACTCATTTCTCTCTTTTCCTATTTCTGCATCCTACTTTCCTCGCCCCCCACTTGATCATCTAACATGTAGTAATTGTGCTTCACCGCTTGTTGTCGTTGTCCCTGTATTCTGAAGAAGGCCACAGGCCGAAACGTCAGTATTGTGTTGTGTTCTTTATTTGTAAAGCTGTCACCATACCTTGGAGTGTTTAGTACACCCCACCATTGGCTCCTTGCTACCAGCTTTACCGCAGCATTGCAATTATTTGCCTGTTCCCTACTAGAAACACACACCACACAGAAGGTAGAAATCTACAGATCTGTCATGCTCAACACGCTGCAAAAAAAAAAAAAAAAAAAAAAAGACAGCGCAAGAATGCTCCATTAACTCACTAATTCTAAAATCCGAATACAGAAATTTAGTGTGGACATGCGGAAATGCTGCCTTTTACTGATTCCAAACCTTTAGCCCTGATCTATTTTACAGAAATATAATCAGAAATCAATGTCCATCTTTAACAATATAATATTTTTGTTAGAATGACTGAACGAATGTGAACGAATGATTTTTGTAATGTACTGTGATGTATTGATTTTGAAAAAGAAATAAATAATTTAAAAAAAAAAAAAAGAACTGTCTGATTGTTGCCAATGATTAAGACGTGACTGCTCGTGTCATCCTAGGTTCAGCTCCTGTGTTGCCTGCTCTAGCAGCACAGACTGTGTCATGTCGGCTACATGGCATAGTAGTCTTTGGGTACTGTGCTGATACCTCCCATTATGTCATTGTTTGAACGCAGCAATCAGAGGGGTGGAAGATGCGTGGTCGGACCAAGGTAACACCCCATGTCCTTAGTGCCGAGATTGCAATCGCGCACGGCTGTGTGCTGTTGAATCTGGGCTAGTTTCCACTAGCTAGGCAGCTCTAGCATAGAGCATCAGTCCTAGTGAGGTGGGGATCCTGGGGACAGCAGCCCTTCCATTTACACAAATGACATGAATGGTTATCCCCTTAACTTCTGTCCCCTACATTTCCTGTGGAGTGTGAAAATACACGAGAATGTGCCATGTATGACGTAGTCCCAGGTAAACTACTACTCGCCAGCGTTGGTAAAACCTCAGACCTGTTTGATGACATATGTTCTTATTAGAATTATTGGTGTCTTATTCTTATAATCTATTTCTGAAGCAACGTAGGATCAGGAGTAGCAATACTACAAACATCAGACAGATGGACCATTGTGAAAAAAGACAGAGACAGCAACGGCAAGATGGCTATAGTGCAAGTGAGAAATGACGACAAACACACACATACTATTGTCTGCATACATGCACCAGCAAACTACACACATCAACCCATGTTCTACGAAAGACTGGATACCACTCTAACGACCTTATATATGGGGACAAACATAATATTAGGTGGAGATTGTAACTGCGTCCTCACAGACATGGATGTTGCTGGAGGAGAGGTTAAGGCTCAGATTAGGTACATCAATAAAAACGACAATAATCAACTGAACCTCTTACGGACGATAATTGACACCCACAGCCTGACAGATGCATATAGACACAAACATCCACAGATTAGAGATTTCACACAAAGGAATATTGGTCACAACAGGGCAGCACGACTAGACAGGATATACGCACCAGCAAACCACCACATCACACACACTAGACACATTGCAGACACGCTCCAGTTTACAGACCACAAAGCAATCATTGCAACCAATAACAGTACACACCCAAATACTCAGTCCAGAAAGTCACCACACCCAGTGTGGAAGTTCAACAACACTTTACTACAGAACGAAACATACGTCAAACACATAACACAAATCATCCACTTGTACACCGACCACAAAGACATAGATGACGTACAGGTGCATTGGGAACTCCTGAAGGACACGATAAGAGAACGAACACAAATTCTGTCACGACAGATAAACAAGGTCAGACAGGGGCACGAGAAAATGTTAGAAGAAGCCATACATCTAGCAAAACAAATAGACAAATATACACCCGACATCTTGACACTAGAGGAGGAACTGCTACAGTACAGACATCATAGATTTCAAGGAGCATTACTGCGTACAGGGTTAAGGACAATCACTCAGGAAACTCCAAGCAAACAATACTTGGGAATAGAACAGAATATACAACGCAACAGGCAAATAAGGAAAATAGCAGACTCAGACGGCAACATACAAACAGATACCCCAAATATAACCAAGGCATTTGAAACCTACTACCAGAACTTATACACAGAAAGTAACACACAACCTCACATACAAGACAAATTCATGCAATCAACAAAAAAACTAACAGACTCAGAAAAAGGTAAGCTCGATGCAGAACTCACACTAGCAGACATAACAAGTGCAGTACAAGCAATGCAAAAGAACAAATCACCAGGGCCTGATGGCCTCACAGTAGAATTTTACCAACACTTCTTTCCTATCCTAGGTCCTCTTCTCCTCAGAATGTACACACGCTCATTCACAAAGAAACAGTTACCGCCAAGTCTAAACACGTCCTACATAACACTTCTCCCCAAAGACAACACAGATAAAACACTTCTAAAAAACTACAGACCCATTTCACTTCTCAACACAGACTACAAGATACTAACAAAGACATTGACAAATAAACGTAAACCTTTCATGACGTCTCTCATCCATACAGATCAACAATGTAGTGTTCAGGGCAGAAACATTCCCCAGCACACACACTTTATAAGAGACATTATCACTTACACACACGAAAAAGACAGTCAATCCTCTATCTTATCTCTTGACCAAGAAAAAGCCTTTGACAGAGTAGCCCATTCATACCTCCACAAGACTTTGCTCAATTGTAACATAGGAGAACATTTCAGACAATGGATTCACATTCTTTATGCTAGACCTGAGAGCAGGATCCTAGTGAACCAAACTCTTACAGAGGCTTTCAGGTTAACAAGATCAGTCAGACAAGGGTGCTCTCTATCCCCCTTACTTTATGTACTGACTATAGAGCCACTCTTAGAAAGCATTAGACAAAACAACTCCATAGCAGGCACACTCATACCAGGGAAAGGAGAACAGAAGCTGTTAGCCTACGCTGATGACACTGTTTTCTTTCCATCAACCACTAGATCAACTAGACAACATCCTCAGCACATTCACAGAGTTCGGGCAGGGCAGCGGGGCACAAATAAACATACAGAAATCCTTTATTATGGGTATAGGCAGGTGGAAGAGCAAAGCGGACTTTCCCTCAGCTCTAACACCGGTCACCAACTTAAAACTATACGGGATAACATATCCATGCAACCCAAATAAAACACACAAACCAACACGGCAGAACCTAATCACAAAAATAACAGACATGCTACAGAGATACAAATACAAAACATCAACAATTTTTGGCTGGAGCATCATAGTCAACACATACATCATCCCCAAATTGATTTACACAGCCGCAGTCTTCGACCCACCGCAATCAACAATCAAAGAGATAAACAAACTGATAAGAACCTTTGTATTTGGCCACACAATACACAGCATAAAACAAAAAACACTGATACAGCACAAAAAACAGGGAGGGATCGCACTACAGGACATACACACAAGAATAAAAGCTCTCAGAATAAATCATATAAGTCACATCATCAACCAACCAGACAACCACACCTTTGCTCACTACTACATGGGGCTGAGATTAACCAGATTCAGAAAACTCAACAATTCATTGCCTCACCATTTCGACACCACACCTACATATTACAAAACATGTATACAGGCCATCCAAGGATATGACAGTCTACTACACCAAGGGTCAAACAACATCTACAAACATCTAGTTAAAGAACAAACACCTCCACTACATCACAGAATCAAGAGAGGCCAAAAATACTTTCTCACAGACTACACCAACACATTCTCAAACTTCCACAACTCACACATCACCCCCAAAGCAAGGGAGGTCACATACAGACTCATATATAACATGACACCCACCACAGAGAGACTAACCCACAGATTAAGACGGACACCCCGATGCCCCCTCTGCAGACAAAAAATTCAAGAAGCAGAAGAGCACCTATTCTATAGATGCAGTACAATCATACCGGCGAGAAGGGCACTGCAACAGATACTAAAATTACACACAACACAAAAAGTCGACACATACAGATCTATTATGCTTAACACACTGCCAAAAACAACAACACAAGATCTCTATACAAAATTACTTATACTTCTATCAGAAAACAGACATACAATAAGGGCCTGCAGGAATGAGGCTATGTACGAATGTCAGAATTTTAATTCCCATCTTTTTCTACACATTTTTAACCAAATAACAATGTATATCTTAAATTGCAAAAGTTTACTGTTGTGAATGAACGTATGCGAACGAAAGAGATAAATAATAACAAGCATACTCAGCCTGACTGAGAAAAAAAGGTGGAAAGGACATCAATGCCAAATATCAATACAGCGACGAGATCCCAGAACACAGACGTCGGGGCGCTCGAGGCTATTGTCGCCTCGTTGTGCAATATATCAGTGGCGGCAGACAATAAACTCCACGTATAAAGAAATTTATCTTTGAAGCCACCGACACAGACGTCAGCGGATAAACTGTATTGGCGCCACTGGCGCTCCTGGTTTTAAACCCTTTGTCGTGTGGTGTGAATGCATTACTTAATTTTTAATCACAACATGTATCATCATTCATCATGATCAAATCACATAAATGAATTTGTTTGTTGTAAAATGAAATGTATCGATTTTAAAAACGAAATAAAGAGTTATAAAAAAAAAAAAAGATTTTGAGAAGGAACTGTCTGATTGTTGCCAATGATTAAGACGTGACTGCTCGTGTCATCATAGGATCAGCTCCTGTGTTGCCTGCTCTAGCAGCACAGACTGTGTCATGTCGGCTACATGGCATAGTAGTCTTTGGGTACTGTGCTGATACCTCCCATTATGTCATTGTTTGAACGCAACATCAGAGGGGTGGAAGATGCGTGGTCGGACCAAGGTAACACCTCATGTCCTTAGTGCCGAGATTGCAATCGCGCACGGCTGTGTGCTGTTGAATCTGGGCTAGTTTCCACTAGCTAGGCAGCTCTAGCATAGAGCATCAGTCCTAGTGAGGTGGGGATCCTGGGGACAGCAGCCCTTCCATTTACACAAATGACATGAATGGTTATCCCCTTAACTTCTGTTCCCTACATTTCCTGTGGAGTGTGAAAATACACGAGAATGTGCCCTATATGACGTAGTCCCAGGTAAACTACTACTCGCCAGCGTTGGTAAAACCTCAGACCTGTTTGATGACATATGTTCTTATTAGAATTATTGGTGTCTTATTCTTATAATCTATTTCTGAAGCATTAAGTAAAGTTAGCCTGAGTAGGCAGACGCACAGAAGCGAGAGTATCCAGTAGAGATGTAAATTCTGTGATATGGTGTGTGACTGGCCGAGCGAGATGTTTGATCTTCAAATCTCCTCAAACCTCCACAATCCACACATCGCTCCCAAAGCAAAGAAAGTCACATACAGACTCATATACAGCATGACACCCACAAAAGAAAGAAAAGCTCACATATCAGGACACACAGCCCAGCTAAGTGCCACATTTGCAGACGAAACATACAAGAAACAGAAGAACACATATTTTACGAATGAAACACTATCATACCGACAAGAACGGCGTTACAACATACACTAGAAACACACACCACACAGAAGGTAGACATCTATAGATCTATCATGCTCAACACACTGCAAAAAAAAAAACAGCACAAGAATGCTACACTGACTAATTTTAAAATCCGAATATAGAAATTTAGTGTGGACATGCGGAAATGCTGCCTTTTACCGATTCCAAACCTTTAGCCCTGATCTATTTTACAGATATATAATCAGAAATCAATGTCCATCTTTAAAACAATCTAATATTTTTGTTAGATTGAATGAATGAATGTGAACGATTGATTTTTTTAATGTACTGCGATGTATTGATTTTGAAAATGAAAAAAATAATTTTTAAAAAATTTACACTAATGAAATAAATGGTTATCCCCTGACTTCTGTTCTCTACATTTCCTGTCGATGGTGAAAATACACGAGAATGTGCCCCTGAATGATGTAGGCACAGGTATCTACTCCTCGCCAGCGTTGGTATTGGTAAATCCACAGACCTGTTTGATTGTAACAGCGGAGGTGAGAAGTGAGGTGATGGGGGGGGGGGGGGGGGGGGGGGGTACGTGGACACTTCACGGGAAGAATGCGTAGAGGTGAGTTCAGAAAGAAAGTGTAAACTTTGAGGTGAGAAGTTGACGTAGGGGAGTTTTTTGATTGGTCAGGGAGACAGAGCAGGAGACGACGTAGTGTAATTTGATTGGTTAAGAGACGAGATACTTAAGGCATGTACTATAGCTTGTTTCATAACTCGTGCCCAACTTTTAAAATCGATTGCTTTTTAACCGCTTGTTGTAAGTTGTTCAAAATTTGCATGTAAAGTTATAATGATTAGAACCCAACAGGGAATTAATTTCATTTTAAAAAAACATTTGGTTATTATTGTTGCTTATTTGATTTATATAAATTTATAACGACCCATTGATGTAGTCAAAACTTAATGTTTACAGTATTTTAAATTAAAAATAGCGAGTAAAAATCCATTCACGGTAAAATTGACGTGTTTGCACGCTTTTACCGTGGTTTTTTGACACAATTAGACACTTGTAAAAAACACGTACATACAAAGAATTAGACAACAAAGTGAAAAGTTCGGCAAGAAGAGATACAAGAGCTTATATAGACAACTTGGCAGAGAAAGCAGAGACAGCTGCAATTACAGGAGACAGCAGAACTCTCTATACTGTACAAAAGATGCTGACAAACACCTATACATCCAGTGGAACACCAATTCTACACAAATCTGGATTAATGCTAACAACAAGCGCAGACATAAAAGCCCGTTGGGCAGAACACTTCAAAGAAATTCTTAACCGTCCACTACCTCACAGTTTAATAGATTTTGAAGCTGAAACACCAGCAGCAGAATTAGATGTAAATTTAAATGACTTCACCTTGAGTGAAATAGAAACCACCTTAAAGCTAATGACCAATAACAAGGCTGCTGGAGAGGATAAGTTAACAGCTGAGATCCTCAAGGCAATTGATAGCCATAATTTAATACATCTCCAAAAAATGTTCAACATCATTTGGAAAACAGAGAAGACGCCTCATAAATGGAAAAAAGGAATCATTGTTAAGATCCCAAAAAAGGGCAATCTTAGAGATTGTAACAACTGGAGAGGCGTGACACTTTTGTCAGTTGCCTCAAAGTTATTCTGTAAAATCATCCTAAATAGAATAAAGGATTCAATAGATACAGTAATGCGTGAAGAACAGGCTGGGTTTAGAAAAGGGAAAAGCTGTCTTGACCACATTTTCACTCTACGACTTATATTGGAGGAACATATTGAAAAGCAAAAACCTTTTGTACTTAACTTCATCGACTTCAAAAAAGCATTTGATAGTATTCATAGAGATTCTTTGTGGAAAATTCTGAAGCAATATGGTTTACCATCAAAAATCATAAATATTATCAAAGACATGTATGATGGTTACACATGTGCAGTTCGAACAGAGGAAGGACTGAGCGAATGTTTCCCAATAGAAACTGGGGTTAAACAAGGATGTATTTTATCGCCCTTGTTATTTGGAATTGTTATGGACTTCATAATGAAGAAATGCTGCACTGGTAATAAAGGCATCGAATGGATACAAGGAGACCATTTGGAGGACCTCGACTTTGCTGATGACATAGTTCTCATCAGCAGTCAGATAAAAACGATGCAGGAAAACACAAATGAACTATCATCAATAGCCAGGAAAATTGGGCTTGAGGTCAATCATGAAAAGACTAAAGTCATGAAAAGTTTAATTCCAACAAGTGACAAAATATACATGGAAAACAAACCAGTAGAAGAGATCGATCACTTCATCTATCTTGGAAGTCACATTGATCGAGAAGGGGATACGAGCAAAGAAATTAGAATCAGACTGGCTAAAGCAGCAATGTCTTTCAGAAGCCTTGAAAAGTTGTGGAAATCAAAACTCATTAGCACAAACACAAAACTTAGGCTATTCAAATCAAATGTACTATCAACCCTTACGTATGCGTGTGAAAGCTGGAAAACAACAAGAGATATAGAAACAAAGTTGAACGCATTCGAAAATAAATGTCTAAGGAAAATACTTGGTATAGAATGGAACGAATTCAAAACAAACGAGGAAATTAGAGAAATCGCCAATCAACCACTAATATCTTCAGTAATAAAGAAAAGACGATGGTCATACGTTGGACATGTGATGAGAAGAGATAATAATCGAATAGCAAAGCAAGCCCTCATATGGGAAACAACAGGTAAAAGAAAAAGAGGAAGACCCAGGGAGACACTGAGAAGAACATTGATGAGAGAGGCAAGAGCAGCAGGAATCGGCTCCCTCAATGAGATAGAACTGCTTGCACAGAACAGAGACAGATGGCGAGATTTAATAAAATATCTTTAAAAGAAAACTGCTAGAACAAAAATTCATATAGGAGAAGGTGTATCTTGGTCTACGCCCTATGGGCCGGTTACGGCTCGAAAGGTCAATAGATAGATAGAAAAAACACGAGAAATTGTGTGTTCCATTTCCGTTCATTCATAGGTGGAAACGTGGAACGATAACATTTATCATGAGTCTTAAAATGAAATTCTGCAGTTTACAAAACATCGCAATAAAAATGTATGGCTATTTTTGCAAAGAGGCTAAACGAGGAAGATTATTTCATTCTTTAGAAAACCCTGAGAATAGGACAAGAAACATTTTGGATTTATCTAAACGGTTATTTAATCGCTGGATTCAAGCACGTGATCGTCAATGTTCAAAATATACAAAATCACAAGGAAGAGCAAAAATGTTGGATAATTTCGACAGTGAACTTATTAGAAGTGAAATTCGCAAAATGTTGGGTATGAATGAAACTGTTACAATAAGAAAATTAAAAGTATCGCTGAAAAAGAACAACAGTATTGAAATATCAAAGTCTACATTATGGAGGAATGTGAGAGCTGCTGGCTTTACATTCAGTAAGTATTCCAATGGACGAAACATCATCTGTGAGAAGCCACATATAGTAGTCATGAGAAGCAAGTACTTACGTGAAGTAAAAGAGGTGCGCAAGCAAGGTTATGATATTGTGTACTTGGATGAAACATGGATCAATGCTCACCACACTAACCAAAGGGAATGGCAGTCATCAGATGGAAAGATTAAGAGATTAATACCTAGCAGCAAAGGACAGCGCTTGATAATTGCTCATGCAGGTAGTCGACAACATGGACTAATACAGAATGCAGAGCTCATTTTTCTTTCAAAATCCATAGACAATCGGGATTATCACTCTGAGATGAATGGTCACATATTTCGACATTGGATTGAAAATTCTGTTCTCCCATCACTAGATCGACCATCTTGCCTAATAATGGACAATGCAGCGTACCACAACATTGTTGCACTTGAAGATAAAGTCCCGACGTCATCCAGTACAAAAGATGCTATTAAGATATGGCTCACAAAGGAGCACATACAATTTAATAACATGTACTTAAAACCTGAATTACTATCTCTAGTAAAGCAAAAATAAAGGACAAAGATTTTTCAAATAGATAAGATTATCCAAGAGCACGGTCATATAAGTTTGAGGCTGCCACCTTACCATGCTCATTTAAATCCAATAGAACTAATCTGGGCAAAATTAAAAGGACAAGTGGCAGATGAAAATACAACATTCAAAATATGCGATGTAAAGACTCTTGCTAATCTCGCTTTATTAAATATAGACGAAGATTATTGGGCTAAATGTGAAGACCACGTCTTAAAACAGGAAGAGGAATATTGGAAAAATGATGGTTTGTGGAATGTTCAACCCCAAACAGTTATTAATCTTTTAGACTCGTCTGATTCAGAATGAAAGTATATAGCCCCCACAATGTTGGCCCCTATATTACCTTAAATTAGTTCAACAAACGGTCCTTTTCAGGACCACACAACTATGAAAATTGGACATACAGGTTTTAACTTTGATATTATCGTCCGTCCTCGAACTAAGAAGACAATAATTCTCCTGGTGTTTTGTCTTATTAGGTTATTTCCCCATTACGGCCACGCCTTTACCTAGTGAAAATTAATCATAGACCAGCTACTACGGTAATTTCTATTATTTAGGGGTTCACAATTTACAATTTTGACAAACATCAAAGAAATTAGCCGCTTTAAGAAAACTGCAGCTGCAAGATATTTGTTAAATATACATTTAAAGGGTCTTTTGCATTCTAATAACATTTGGAAAATTTCAACAGTTTTTAACAAACGGTTACTGAGTAATAGCGTTTTGAAGTTGTGCACGTGATTTGATACAAGGTATAGGCTGGTAGTGGTGAAATTGAGACATAAGAATTCAGACACAAGAAGAAGGTGGCAGACAGTTAGAGGACTGAGAGTTAGTCATGTAGACATAAGATTCAGATACATGTGAGATAGGACTAGGAGACACAGATATGACTAAGATTCACACAAAGGGCAGATAGAGAAGACGTAGGTCCCAAGTAAATTAGGCGGTAGGCCAATGGCTCGCGGAGTCCAAGGAGTAACTAATAGACTATTGAAGAAGTAAATCTCGGGTTTAATGACGAGATAGTTTATTGTGCTTAATATGGGGAGTATATATTAGGATTCAGACTGAAAGGATTCAGTGTTTGGACCGATTGAGTGTGAGGGTTGATTTGAGGCACGACGGAGTGAAGAGGTGCCTGCAGTACAGTCGTGCGTGTGAACAGCCGAGCGCAGTGTAAACCGCTGGCTTTTACATATTCTTTTATTGGATCAGTTACATGTCAATAAACTCACTGTTTACGTGGGGACTTTGTGTACAGTGAATTACCACCATTACTTGTGTTTTACGGGGTGGTGACGAACGAACGATAGTGTCGCGGTGAAAGAGTGTTATCAGATTCTGCAGTACAGGTACAATCAGACAACAGCGCGAAGTACACCACATGAATAGATCACGAGGGAAGCAGATCAAGTTTCCAGTTCATTCATAGTTTGCAGTCTCAGTTCAAGTATAGGTCAGTCAGTCAATCAGTAAACAAGTCATGGGTCCAGTCAAGCAAGTCCAGTCAGTGGACCGTATGTCAGTCTATCAGTCGGTCCATTCAACGATTCAGTGAGACAGGCAAACAGGCAGAATCTCAGAACATTGTCAGAAGGTACATCCGAGCGTTTCACGGAACATTCATAGTTATATGGTCACAAATTGCTGTGCTTTCCAGTAGAAATAACGTGGCTACTATTGACAACCTATTTTTATAGCCCCGTCGGTGTCTGACTTTCGTGGGAATTCGGAAGTTACGGTATAAATTAGCGCCCAGTTGTCTGGCCTTCAAGCTACTGGGGACTTTATTGTTTGAAGTGACGTCGCCGCAACACCCGGTTGTTGTCCACCTCCGATCGGTTATGTAACTTCTTATCGCTTCGTCTCGGGTCTTCCCGAGTACATTCTCCTTACTCTGTTGACTTATGTGGGAGCAATAAGTGGTCAAAATGTAAAATGGCCGCCCGATCGTCTGGTCTGGACTTAAGATTTGACTGTTGGTCTGTCACGATTCTGCCACAGCCAGCACGACTCTCTTTCGGCTGACTCAGCAATAGTTTTCATTGTTCTTGTCCTCCTCCCCCCCCCCCAAAATTCCTTTAAGAGGTCGTAGAGGGATGGAGTCGTTAGTCCTCTGGCACTAACCACTACCGAAAACACTCTACTCTGGAGTCCCAGCTGTCTAAGTTCGGTGACGAGATCCATGTATTTGGATAGTTTAAATATATGTTGTTCCTCTATCATGGATTCAAATGGCACTGTGAGCTCTATTAATATGATGTGGGTCATATTTGACGTGTAGAGTGAAATGTCCGGACGCATTTTGGATCTCTTGATGCACCCTGGGTACTTCCCTCGCCCTGGGAGGTCGACCGCCATCTCCCAATTGTTTGCTACGTCCAGGATCGTGGAGTCGTTCCAGTTGTTCTGCTTGGGGCGTGCGGCCTGTCCCACTCTAAAAAGATAGGTGTTCTTTGTAGCTGGTCGAACTTTAGTGTTAGCCTTCTTCCGTGCCCCATCAACGGTGGCAGCCAGTTCATGCAGCACTTTGTTGTGTCGCCATGTGTACCGCCCTTGGCTTAGCGCTTTCTTGCATGAGGAAAGAATAAGCTCCATCGTCTGCCTTCCTTTGCAAAAGGACATCGATTGTCATCTGTCTTCCTCCACTTCACAAGGTTTCATGCTGATGGTAGAAGATCGTACATCGATCTGATTATGAAGCTGAGCCGCATCGGTGCCATATGCCACATGTCATGCCATGTTTGTGTCCTCTGCAAGGCCGTATCTCATGTGGTCCATTGCCTTTGCTGCACTGCCTTTCGCACACACTTGTTCTCCTCGACATCTCTGATCTCCCGGACTACCATGTCCCTTCGTTGTCTATTTGATGCTTTTGACCACCATTGGATGTCTCCATGACCAAATCCACGCCTGTTGGTCTGCGTGTAGCCCATTACTTCCTTTAGTTGGAGACTTTCACGTGCTTCGTGTACTGCTGCACAAGCCTGCCATTTTCGACTGGTCTTCACTGTGGGTTCCACTTTTCAGACAGCTTCGTCTGACGAGCTTTGTAACGTAACTGCCAGTCTGGCCTTGCCGGCTTTATATTTCTCTAGGACTGACTTCAACGGAAGGACCAGCTTGGCTTTCTTACAGTACAACACAACATCCGTCAGTTCTGGTGGTACTCCCAGCCATTTCCGCGTGTACTTGCTAACCTTGCTCTCCATCGCTTCTATGTACTTGAGCTGATCTCGTACATCAGAAGAGGTCAGTTTTGGTATCAACATGAACTGGAGGCACCAGATTTTGAACTTTCCTAAAAGTCTACTGGTCAATGATATGTAGCCCTTGCTCCGCATTCTCTCTTACTCTCTGGACTGATTTCGTGTCTTTCAATGAGGCATCATACTCTCTGTCTAAACTCTTTATTGGCTCCTCGCAGACAGTTGGGATCCTCTGCTTCGCCACACTGAATGTGACTTGCTTGGTCTTCCCTCGTCTGATGGATAGGCTTCGTGACTTCCTCGGTTTGAAACACATCAGGCACCACACGATGAGCTCGTCCAGACGTTCAAGCATCCTGCGGGCGTGGCTCTCTTCTGACGCTAGGACCGTGGTATCATCCATAAATGCTCTAAGTGGTGGCATGTGGTATCCATCTCTAAGGACTGGTCCTTTTCCAACTCTGCTGCTCTCAGTACAGTATTATCTGCATAGCCATCACGAAGAGTATGGGCGAAATTGTACAGCACATCGCAATGTCGACTTGCAATTCTATTCAGCCGGTCGTGTATTCCTTTGTGAGGAAACGCACAGTGAAGCCGGTAAAATACAGTCTGAGCATGGCGGTCACACCATGAGGTACGAGGCGAGTCTTTTTGCCGTTATAGAGAAGAATATTTTACCTTCCACATTCAGTAGGGAGATTGGTCTGAACTGCGTAATTTCATTTGAGTTCAGTTCCTTTGGAATGTACACGCCATTCCACTCTTGGCTTACAATGTGCCTTATCCATGCACTCCTGAGCAGCCGATGTAGTCGCTTCAGTGTAGCCGTGAGTGGGTGGAGACCACGAGAAATGAGGGAAAGTAGGTGAAACGTGAGTCTCGGGATAGGTGAGAAGGTAGCTAAGTGGGGAGTCCACGAACACTTAGGAAAATATGTGAAGTGTGAGTCTTGAGATAAGTAAGAGGGTATAGTGAGACGAGTAAACAGAGACGTGGGTTGAGTTGATTGGTGGAAAAGCGGAGGAAGTAGTTTTTGATTGGACGATCGGAGGAGTATTTGAAGACCAGACACAAAAGAACGAGAAGTCTGGAGGCAGAAAGAAATCACACTCCTAGGATAAGGTAGGGGCGACCACGCTGTGTGGTTAGCCCACATCGGCTGACAATGACCCAAGCTATCAAATTAAAGCTTTAGAGAGAGAAGTCACACACCTAGGACTGGGTAGGGGCGATGATAGCCCAAGCTAGCAAGCAGTGCTTAAGAGAACAGTCTTAGCTTAGTTCGCACAGAACTAGAGTCGAGCAACATTAGACGATAGATTAGAGTAGCAGTAGGTTTAGGGAATTGTTCAATGGGGAACAGTTCCCAACAAATCGAGGTTAGGAGTTCTAAGTTGTGTGAGAGCCTAGGGACCAGTAGCGAGTAATATTGCTACTGCGAAGTGTGACGGACCGCGCGGGAGAGAACCGTTGGTCATGTAATTACGTGTACATATGTTGTAACTAGGCGCCAATTGTCAAGTCAGATGAATAAAGACTTGTGTGTTCGCCTCAACCTAGTGCAGTAACTTGTTTTATAGCAGTCAGCTGATCACGTCAACCCGAGTAAGAACTTGGGAACATGCCACGGGCACAACTAAACGAAGTACCATAATTAACCACAGGACACGGGTGTAAACTTTTTTTACCTTTTCTAGTTTTCCTCCTTCGTTGCTGTCTTTTGGGCTTCATTTGAATACTTGCTGTCGTCATGATTGATATGGTCGCTGAACATCGATGCTATAGCTGGTCTAGACTCACATGCACTTACACAGTCGCACGGTCCAGAACCCGTTTCCACGTTAAAGACTGGCCAACTCCAGTCAATTAGCTCTACGACACGTGGAGGCAATGTGGCGTTTGATTTTCGTCGTTTAGAAGCCAAAAACTAAGAATATCAAAATGTTACATCTTCTCAATATTCCTGTATGGTGCAGAAACATAGAACAGAAAATTGAACCCCTTGAAATATGGATTTATAGAAGAATAGGTAGAATTGGATGGAAGGAAAAAAGAAAACAAACGAAGTTTAAAACTAAACATGAAAAGAGAACTAATAAACACAATTAGAACAAGACAAACGAAATTTTTTGGGCATGTTAAAAGACACAACAGCCTAATAAAAGTAATATTGGAAGGGAAAATACAAGGTAAAAGAAGCAGAGGCAGACCAAGACTAACATTGATGAGTAACATCAAAAGATGGACAGGTCAGCTTATGACGATGTGCACCATCAAAGCAAGAGACAGAGTGGAGTGGCGCTCTATCGTAGCCAACCTTGGGAGACGGCACTCAATGATGATAAACTCACAGAAATGAAATTATGCTTTGTTGACAACGAACTAGTGAAAACACACCGCCATCTTGGACGCACCAAAAAAAAACGCGTTTCAGAAAAACCAAGCACATTTCTGAATCAAGAATTGTTGAAATGATTGATTGTTTTAAAATAACATGTACATATTAATAGTCAGTTTTTATTATCTTAATAATCTACTTACTATAAAAACGGCTGATCTTATATGTCTATTAATGTTAGGGGACTCAGGTCCAAAGTGAACAAAATCACCCTATTGTCTCCATGCTGTATGTTTAATATTGAAGTGTCTATCACCTTTACTGATCCTCCACTTTCTGTCTCCAAATTATTTGTCGTGCGCTTCAACTTGTATTTCTTTCTTACTTGTCTATATGCGGATTCTTTAATCACACTTACTTCGACTCCAGTGTCAACTAATGTTCTAAACGTATGTCTCTCTATCTTAACAATACACGAACTTGGGTCTTCCTTCATATTTTACTGTCACGCCAATCATAATTTCTCTCACGCTTTGGGACCTGAGTCCAAGAGCGAGGTGTTATTTTCCCAGGAGACAAATAATAATAAATGAATATTATTATAGAGGGAAACTTCCGAGGCGATAATCAGCGAATCAATTCAGAGGAAGAGGTATGATTACAGCACTCGGAAAAATTGACAAATAATCAACAACAGAAAAAAAATATGGAGCAAAGCAGGATCGAACACGTACTCAGTGGCACAGCGCCTTGCCACGAAAAGCAGGCACAGCGCCTTGCCACGAAAAGCAATTTATGCTTTTCGTGGCAAGGCGCTGTGCCACTGAGTACGTGTTCGATCCTGCTTTGCTCCATATTTTTTTCTGTTGTTGATTATTTGTCAATTTTTCCGAGTGCTGTAATCATACCTCTTCCTCTGAATTGATTCGCTGATTATTGGTGGGTGACGCAATGCTCTTGTTGGACCTATATTCCTGGTTTCCTCATGTCTTTTGCACCTTGGAATGTTTGAGTTGTCTTCAACCACACATCTTTTCAAAAGGTTTTCTTCTTTAATTGGTAAATCCAAGGTTTTATTGATTGTCTTCAGCTCCTTTCTCAACAAATACAATCTTAACCTCCTGTTGTTTAACTCTTCAATAAAAATATTTATTATCTGCACTGGATATCCTCAGTCCTTTCACCTGACACCGCGCAAATGTTCTTTCCGCTAAACTAATGAATCTGTCTCCATACGTACACACGGCTTCCCCTTCTTTTTGCTTCACCTTGTGTAATTTTGCAAATAAATCTTGTGGACTTCTTTCTTCTGCATACCTCAAATGTTCATATTTGTTTCGCACTCTCCCACGTTTTCCTCAGGCACTGACTCTAACCTTCTTCTTATGAACGCAGACACTTCATCTGAACAGGTCTGAAATGCTATATTCCTTAGTTCTTTATTGTTCTTTCAGTGAGCTAATTTTTTCGATATTTTCTATCCACTCCCTAAATTTCGATGGTTCTCATTTGAACGTAGCAATACTATTGCTAATATTGTGATGGTTCATTGCTAGCCTCAACTCATCTACTGTTTCAGTTGCTAGTCTCATCGCTTCATTGGCAGGATCTAAGGTTGTTGCCATATTCTATTATGTTATCTTTAGCACTAATATAATTTCTCACTTCGATCGATTGACTTGCTTATAAATAAGTTTTCTATCGTCTGCTAATATCTAACTACTGATTCTATATATGCAAGAATTTGTCCCAATTCATTTTTATATAATTATGCAATTAAGATTTGCCTTTTGTGCCCTGTCACAATGCTCATGAAGCGATTGACAATTTAATATAATTGAACAACATATATTCAATTCATAATACAAAGGTGTTGATTCGCCTCTCTGTGAGGAAAACAAAGTTTATATTACTTGCTGTGGACAAATTTCAATTTATGTTTTTTTGTAACTTGAAAATATATTTCAATTAAATACTATTTTTATAACGCTTGTATTCTACCAAACAATAACAATTCATTAAGTTCTATTTCAACAATAAATTCAAAAGGACAATCAATCAATTCATAAATTAACTAACAATTAACTAAGTAAGTTATTCATACTTAATGATCCTTGGAAAATGAAAGAACACACGCGATGTTTATGTTTCTTAAGCCAGAAGTAGGTTACACTCACACGGTCACGTGATTACACGGCTGTCTCGACAGACACTACGTTTTAAGTTCGACGATCTCACAATGTCACAATGTACCCTAGTTAACCTTGATTTGTCATACGCTAATTTACAAATGACGAATTTAATCATGAATGTTCTCTGTTGTCTTGCAATATTCGGGAGTTTCTCGTGACACGACGCGCTGAAGTAACTTTAATCTGTAGTTATGAACTTCCTGTTTACATCAATTTGACTTGTCTCGACAACTTGAGCATGCTTTGTCTTGAGCTATCATGATAACTTGCTATTTTGAGTTCTTGATCAGTTAACTTGGATATATATATATATTAGAGAAATCGCCAATCAACCACTAATATCTTCAGTAATAAAGAAAAGACGATGGTCATATGTTGGACATGTGATGAGAAGAGATAATAACCGAATAGCAAAGCAAGCCCTCATATGGGAAACAACAGGTAAGAGAAAAAGAGGGAGACACTGAGAAGAACATTGATGAGAGAGGCAAGAGCTGCAGGAATAGGCTCCCTCAATGAGATATAACTACTTGCACAGAACAGAGACAGATGGCGAGATTTGATAAAATATCTTTAAAAGAAAACTGCTAGAACAAAAATTCAGATACGAGAAGGTGTATCTTGGTCTACGCCCTATGGGCCGGTTACGGCTCGAAAGGTCAATATATATATATATATATATATATATATATATATATATATATATATATATATAACTTGCTTATTCCTTGCATTGAACGTGACTTTTTTGCTACTTGATTTACTCCGTAAATTAGATGCAATATCAGCCCTTATACTGTTAATATAGTTCGAGAATAGACGCACACAGAAGGTTTGACACCGAAGGTAGAGTTGGTTTAGTTCGAGGAGAGACGCACGCTGAAGGTTTGACACAGGAGGTAGAGTTGGTTTAGCTTGAGAAGAGAGGCATGCTGAAGGTTTGACACAGGAGGTAGAGTTGTTTTATTTTGAGAAGAGACGCACGCTGAAGGTTTGACACAGGATGTAGAGTTGGTTTAGCTCGAGAAGAGACGCACTCTGAAGGTTTGACACAGGATGTAGAGTTGGTTTAGCTCGAGAAGAGACGCACGCTGAAGGTTTGACACACGAGGTAGAGTTTGTTTAGCTCAGGAAGAGACGTACGCTGAAGGGTTGACACAAGAGTTAGAGTTAGTTTAGCTCAGGAAGAGACGTACGCTGAAGGGTTTACACAAGAGGTAGAGTTGGTTTAGCTCAGGAAGAGACGTACGCTGAAGGCTTTACACAAGAGGTAGAGTTAGTTTAGCTCGAGAAGAGACGCACACTGAAAGTTGACACAGGAGGTAGAGTTGGTTTAGTTCGAGAAGAGAAGCACACTGAAGGTTTGACATAGGAGGTAGAGTTGGTTTATTTCTCTCTCTCTCTCTCTCTCTCTCTCTCTCTCTCTCTCTCTCTCTCTCTCTCTCATGAGGTCAGCTGTCTGTTTAACCGAATCGATTGCCCCATATAGTTTCTCCTCCAGGGAGGTGGGCGTGGACTACATTACTCTTCTCAGGTCTGTGTACTGGGGGCAATCCTGTAGAACATGATTTGTAGTCATATTGTCCAGTGTACAGTGGCATAAGTTAGTAGTACCTATATTGAATTTGGTGAACATGTGATTTTTTATTCTATTGTGGCCTGTGCGTAGGCGAAGTATGATGACTTGATCCCTCCTTTGATAGTTGGTGGTATCCGTCGCTCTCGTTATGTTTTGGGACTTCTCGTTTCCATTTTTCGTGGAACTGACCTTTGAGGATGGATTTAGCTTCATCATAACTGAGCGGATGGTTCTCTTGTGTTAATATCTCTCCCTCTTTAGCTAATTTGTCTGCGCGTTCGTTCCTGTGTATATTACAGTGTGATGGTATCCACTGAATGACTACTCTCTGGAAGTTATTGCATAGTTGGTCCAGGGTAGTTCTCAAGTCATCTAGTTCATTGTTCTTGGGGCTTTTTAGAGCTGATAATACTGACAGTGCATCAGTCAGAAGGTGCAAGGTTGGTGACAAAGGAAACAATCCGCATTACAAAAAACTGTGACAATGTTAAAAAAAATGTATAGCCACTAATATTATGTACCTTATGCGACACGGGGCATAATTTCAGGTGAGCAGCTATACCATTAGTCATCCGTTGAAGGTTAGGAAGCGTTCACATATGTTTGTTGTCGATGTTTACCGAGTCAGCAGATACGGGATTAATTATTTTTGGTTTCCTATTTTTGCCCCTTGAGCAAAGGTAAACCCCACCCATGAACATGTACAAAAGCAAAGATAATGACGGTGTTATCATCAAGGAGAATGGGAAAACACATATCATTGTAACTCGTAGAGCTGCTTCAAACTAAACATTTGGGGTAAGATAAATATAATGGCAGCTTCTTATTTATAGACTTTACTGCCGGAGTGTTTGCAGAGAGAGGTGTTACGTAAAAAGACCGTCTGCAGTCGTAATGTGAAGTACTGGTTAATGACTTCATTTGGCTCCCAATAGCAGAAAATCGTGCCAAAAATACAACATCGGGTGCTTAAGGTGCATTCAGCAACAGAGCTGAAAGTGCTAGTAAATCATAGCTGATGGGTTGTGTCAGTATCGGTAAACCATATTTATCCAGATTCTACTCCATCTCTTCGCAGTGCACATAGAAACAGACTAACTAGTCTAGACTAGCCATGTGAGTAGGGATTTAAAAAGAAGGCAATACAGGGGTCATAAATGTCATGCTAAAGTCGGATGACTTGGGACGGAAAGTGGAAATAACACAGTTCTACTGCAAACCACATAACAACGCATCCACCCCCCCCCCCCCCCACTTTAACGTCCTTTTAAGGATGGGTGACAAAGAGGTCTAACTATTCCTTTAATCATTGCATGAACGCAATCAAACGACGTCCATACCAAACAAAAGACAAAATCAGTACACAAAAATAACTACAATGTTTTTATTTATTGATGTTTAACAGAAGTATACATAACATTATGTGGTTATATGATGTTCTTCATGAATTACCCACAAGAAGTCGTGGAAGCAATGCAGAATTGAAATGTGCATATTATACATTTTAAACGGTTTATTTAAAAAAAAGCTCATGTGAGGTAAAAGTTGTGTAGTGGGAACAGTTAAGAAAAAAAAAACTATGTTGTGATCGTTTCAGGGAGCATCTTCGTGACGTTGGTACTGCTGTGGCAACCCACTTCAATTCTGTTGGTCATACTGACACTTTGTAGATGCTGGCTATTTTTTAAAATTCTCCATGAATGACTGTAGTCGGTTCGTCCTTGAAAATCGTCTCTTATTCCTCTTTGTTATAACCAGATACATATGAACTCTTCATTCTGTTATTGCATGATACAATCTCATCTTTCATTTGAAAACTAGTCTTTATAGTAATAAGGGTTGCTCTGTGGTGTTTAATTTTCTGCGACGTTATTATTTTGGGCTTGTTAATGGCGACCGTATCTTTTCTATTGACTTCTTAGCTTTTTGAACCAGTTTGATGGATATTTGTTTCTTGTTTCTCCTCGACCTTGTGTCGAAACTTTGAATTTTTTGTTTTGATTTTTCAGCAAAACTGTTCAATATGTTCTTTTATTTTAAAAATATGACCACACAATATCATCATGTACCAGTCTCGTTGGCGTAGGCGGTGGGCAACCCTGCCCTTCCATTATTCTCTGTCCACAGCGTATCGTATTATTTCTATTGTTGACCGTTTACCATGTCACAACACCAAGCTATCTAATTTCTTTCTTCTTTGTCATCCACGATCTCTCTTTCTCTGTATTTTGAAAGTTGTAACCAACTATTCCTACTCTCCTCTTCACGTGATGTTCCCGAACATATAATTGTTTATTTCTGAAGTATTTTAAGAGTTCCCTTTTTGTGCTGGCCTCTGAGAATTTCCTCGTTCGTCTTTTTAGCTGAATAGGGGACCCTTTCTGAGAAACCCTATCTCTGTGACCTCTAATCCTTTTGTTTGTCCACTGTCCATGATTCGCTTCCATAGGTCAGAACTGACTCTATGTAGCACTGATGAACTCCCCTTCTCACTTCTATTTAAAGATACTTGTTGCACAAGATGTTTTTCATTTTCTGACATGCTACTTTGGCTTGTGTTATTCTGCTTTTATTAATGCTGTCCATCTTCCATCTGATATTATTGTGCCCAAGTATTTGGGGCTCTGCAATTGCTTCAGATTTGTACCGCTTATTTTTAGGCTGCAAGTTGGTTGTTAAAACCAAAACAGTAGTAACATGTATCTGGATTAGGCATATTCAACCTTTTCTTATTCGTATATCGACAGTCCAATTTTGTAAAAAGTTTATTCTGTTACTTTATCATAATGACTGTATTATTTATTATTAATATTATTTCAAATTCATATCGTTAACTCAATAGTTAGTTAGTAGCCTCCGTCATTCATAGTTGACTATGGATTTTTCAGCGCCCCTAGAAATGCTATTTTTTCTTTTCTTTCGTCGTGTATTCTCTTTCTCTATGAATCTGTCTGCTTCTTGTTTGAGGTGAACCTTTAGAGTGTGTTTCCAGAGATTGAGGTCTGCAGCTATGTCTTCCCATGCTGCAGGATTTATGTTCAGAGTCTTCATGTCACGTTTACACACATCTACAAATCGAAGTTTTGGGCGCCCCCTAGTTCTTTCACCATCTGCCAACTCAATAACTGTAACTCAATAAACATCTCAATTATAATGACAAAATGAAGGGGATTAATCAACTGAACACAATTTCCATAAATATTTGCATCTACAACCCCGAAGATACAATTAGTTAAAGTGAATATATCACATATAACAATGAATAAAACATGTACTGCATTAACGAATTAAATACATATATTCTTTACTACATTAGTAAATAATAACAGATAAGTGTCTTGTCTTGACACATGCTATTTTTCCCGCCATTTTTAAAATTATTTTCTTCTGCGCTTGTCTGACCATTACTGTGCTTATATAAGGATTTGACGTAGATAAGTTTTGCTATCTTTTATAGCAAGCTGCTACAGCACGGCATGTTGAGTACCGAATTATTTTTCTGCAAATCTCACGTACTTAGCCAAATTGTTTTTTGTTCTTTCTTTTTTTTTTTTCATATTCCTAGGTGTCCTCATTCGTGTCCTTTGAGGTTTGTGTACCACAGGCAGGGAATCACTGTCTAAAGTATAATCTCGTATATCATCTAGACTTTATTAAGGTATAGTATCGTGTATCATGTAGACTTTGTTAAGGTATAGTCTCGTGTATCATGTAGACTTTATTAAGGTATAGCCTCGTGTATCATCTAGATTTTATTAATGTATAGTCTCGTATATCATCTAGACTTTATTAAGGTATAGTCTCGTATATCTTCTGGACTCTACTCACAAATAAACCATGGTTTCTTTTTATTTGAGCAACATATACAATTGAATTTCGATTATGACGTAAGCCATTACCACTAGAACTGGATTACGTCAGCAGCGGGTATATCTCAATGTAGATTTGCTGTTATGGTTCGTTCACAGATTCGTGCCCACAGAGATCAATTATCTCGGAAACTGTTTGATGAATTTCTGTAATTCTTTTTCATAAAAGCTAATTTTTATCACCGACCTTCAGATTTTATAACATTTAAGTATAAAGGTAGTCTGAATTTTGCACAAATCGTTTTTTGTTATATACTTTTAGGAAAATATCAAACAGCGTTCTCTAAACGTTAGATTTTACTGTAAATTATGTTAACTTTCTAACAATGCAAGCCAAAGGCTTTTCCATAATACATTGAATAGGGAATAATTTTTCATTTGATTTTATATCTTCGTCATAGAGATAGGTAAATTTCCTTGCTTGACCGTCGCCTCTGCAGAGTCAAAGTTCTGTCCTATCCATCGATTGAAAGACTTTCTATCTATATTTAGAGCTGTCCGTGTTATGTTTTCTGGTCTTTTTATATCGTAATATAACCGACCCCTTTTAGATTCATTGCAAAAGTGCATGTACAATAACACAGTTACCTTTTTCATAGTGATGAATTTACACTTTAAACTCTTCATGATTTTAAAAATCAAGTAGTCACTTCACAACAGCTTACAAATTATCAGACATACAGAAATATTCATTAATAGTAAATATTTTTTTTCAAAACACGCTTCTGGACCAAATTTAACAAGAAACCGGAAATGAGATTAACAAAAAAAAACCTCGGAGTGGCGTTTCTTACAAGTTAAGAGTGCGAAACTGTGCTAAGATTGTGTAGTGTGCACGTGAAATTTGCCTTTTTAATTGGTGAGTTGATTACAACAAATGTGGGTAATATAAAATCCAAAATTTAAGACAAACAAGGAAATCATATTTTTATATACCTCAAATAAGCAAAAGATCTTTCCTAAATGCATGACAGTAGGGCAAAAAAAAAATCAGATTGAAGGTCGGTGAAAAAAAAAAAAAGATTTAACGAAAAACAATTACAGAAACAGTATCAAACAGTTTCCGAGATAATTAATAAACTCTGTGAGTACGAATTTCTGAACGAACTATACCTCCAGTGATCGCGCTAAATGGGAACACTTTATATAAGGTGTCTCACTCGCAACCAAACCCTGCATTTCCTCAATAATTCTAACACCAATGAAGGAATTTTTATTTTTGTTCCTCGTACTGGTTCGAAACTATTTTATTTTGGATGCTTCATTATTAGTTAGCTATGTAGGATTTATTTTATTTACTTACATATTTGTGTGTGTGTCTTTTGTTTGTTTGTCTGTTCCTGCTGAAGGCATATTGAGCCGAAGCGTCGTTTAAGTTTGTGTCATCTATCGATTACGTAAAGCTTTTACCATACCATTTTTGCTACTTTTATCACTTCTCCTTAACACCAATGGAGCCGTTTAGATGAAGTTTGAACATGAACACGTTCACTGTGTGAGTAATGACAAGAAACGTGTTTCTATATCGTGTGTATGTGTGTGTGTGTGTGTGTGAACGGAGCGCTTAATTGTTGCTCCACTCACTAAGTACCGCCGTCTGCTTGACGCTCCTCTATTCTGATCTCTTCTATTTGTGTAAGGTAGTTTATACAAGACGGCAGTCGGTCAAGACTGTTAGTGTACAGTACGTGTGAGTTTATACAAGATGGCAGTCGGTCAAGGCTGTTAGTGTACAGTACGTGTGAGTTTATACAAGATGGCAGACGGTCAAGGCTGTTAGTGTACAGTACGTGTGAGTTTATACAAGATGGCAGTCGGTCAAGGCTGTTAGTGTACAGTACGTGTGAGTTTATACAAGATGGCAGTCGGTCAAGACTGTTAGTATACAGTACGTGTGAGTTTATACAAGATGGCAGCCGGTCAAGGCTGTTAGTGTACAGTACGTGTGAGTTTATACAAGATGGCAGACGGTCAAGGCTGTTAGTGTACAGTACGTGCGAGTTTATACAAGATGGCAGTCGGGCAAGACTGTTAGTGTACAGTACGTGTGAGTTTATACAAGATGGCAGCCGGTCAAGGCTGTTAGTGTACAGTACGTGTGAGTTTATACAAGATGGCAGTCGGTCAAGACTGTTAGTGTACAGTACGTGTGAGTTTATACAAGATGGCAGTCGGGCAAGACTGTTAGTGTACAGTACGTGTGAGTTTATACAAGATGGCAGTCGGTCAAGACTGTTAGTGTATAGTACGTGTGAGTTTATACAAGATGGCAGTCGGTCAAGACTGTTAGTGTACAGTACGTGTGAGTTTATACAAGATGGCAGACGGTCAAGACTGTTAGTGTACAGTACGTGTGAGTTTATACAAGATGGCAGTCGGGCAAGACTGTTAGTGTACAGTACGTGTGAGTTCACACAGTGCAGATGGAAACGGTGTTGGTAATCTTTGGAGGAGCGAGTGTTCAGTGGATCTTCTTCTTCCTCTTTCCTTCCTCATTTGCCTTTCAGCGTCGAGGGGAGATATAATTTGTGGTCTTTTGCTCTTCTGTTCGCTTCTGCTGCTTTTATGTTTCCTAGAGCTCCATCCATAGTTAGTATTCCATCTATCCATCTTTTTCGTGGTCGGCCATTTGGTCTGGTATTCTCGCAACGTTTGCTGAAGGCTTGTTGTGTTTTGATCTTTCGCCTTGTCACGTGGCCAAACATTTTATCTGTTGTTTCTTTATATATTCTTACGGCGCGAGGCTATTCCTATCTCTTTTTCAGTTCTTTATTTCTGATATTATCTTTCAGACTGTTTCCTGTCATTTGTCTGACACATTTAATCTTAGTAGAGGTTATTTTTCTTACTGTTCTTGCATCTAGGGTCCAGGTCTGGCACACAACGTTGGGATGAAGATTGTATTGTATAGTGCTCGTTTTGCCTCCAGAGTTATTTCCTTGTTGGACAATAGTGGTGATAACTGTCCGATGATTTGACAAGCTTTGTTGCATCTTGATTCTATCTCTGCTGTTTGTGAATTATCGTTTGTCACTAAACTTCCTAGGTATAATTTTGCTATATGATTTGAGCTGGTCCTAACTAATCCTATCAATGTCTTTCTCTCATAAATTATATTAGTGATGATAGTGTGGTATTTTCTGTGAGTTCCTCCATAGTGTTCCTATTATACCCCAATTATTATAGCAAGAATGAGCCGCGATAGCTCAGTGGTTAGTGAAGTGGACTACAAAGGACAAAAGGTAGGGTTCGATCCCAATCGACGGCTTCCGGGTTCACCCAGCCTTTAATGGGTACCGGATTCTTTTCTGGGAAAGTAAAGCGGCACGGGCGTAATACCGACCACATTACCCCAAAAATCATGTGCCGAAGGTCTGTAAAGTTTATGGTCACTAACACCATATTCCCTATACGCCGCCACTTGGCGTGACGGGGATACTTTACTTCACATTTCTTTATTGTTCATAAAAAAAAGGTTCGTCACCGATGTCTATTTATTAGGACATCGTTGTGTATAAGAAATGTAACTTTCTGACTATTATGTCGTAATTTTGTAAAAATGTAGATGTTTCTTGTTATTTCTATCTTAATATAATTATGCTTTATTTTAAAATATTACAGATTACATTACACTGACCATTCTTTTATCTATCTATCTATCTATTGACCTTTCGAGCCGTAACCGGCCCATAGGGCGTAGACCAAGATACACCTTCTCCTATATGAATTTTTTTGTTCTAGCAATTTGTCTTTTAAAGATATTTTATCATTCTTTTATAGCTTTATAATATTTCACTTCATCTTGTTATCAATAGTACTATACCATTCTTTATTAGCACTTATTGTACACAGCTATTAGACATAATTATCCACAGTTCGATCGCTTGTAGCGCTCAGGTTAAGTCACATGTTTTACGATTAAAAGCGGCCCACTTAAAATTCGATTGTCATTAATATGGTTTGTGTTCTGTTAAGAACAGGCATAAAATATTTAATCATACAGAGCCGCAATAATATAGGATATAATAATATAGGATAGGACACACTGCGGAAGCCAACTGAGAGTATAACACAACAGGTCTTTTTTTGGAATCCAAAGGGGAAAAGACAAAGAGGAAGACCAAGGAATTCTTGGAGAAGACAGATAGAAACAGAGATGAAGATGACGGGGAAGACATGGAATGATCTTAAAAGAATGGCAAGAAACAGAACGACATGGAAAGTGTTTGTTGAAGTCCTCATAAGAAAATATAGATTGATATTGTAAGGAGCGTTGATGTGTCGTTCAGATGACGAGAAGACTTAGATTCTGTTGACGGCACTCAGAGCACACAGCTATAGAGACGAACAATTACTTGACAGAGGTGAGGAAGGTTATAGAAAGAGGGAGAAAAAATTGAAAAAAATGGACATAATGCTTTTAAATTGCTTGAAACATGAGTTCGGAATTAAAGAGTTAATGTGCATATGGAAAGTTATATATTTGGAGAAATTTATATTGTATACCTAGTATGGAAGATTTTGATTTATGCTAAACAGCCATATACATCTATTGGGTGTAGCAATATGAGGTAAGTAAAAATAAAATAACCAATCACGTGGAATGTAGAAACTAAATAAACTCATTAACTACCCGGTGTCTGACACATGTGGCTGTCCTCACTGAAGACTGTCCCAAAGTCACAATAGAACACATCCTCTCCTGGACAGCTGTAGTACACATCACGTCTCTCCACCGTTCTGTATATCCCAAGTTTTTTCCCTTTGCAAGATGGCGCCAAACCGATCTCAATTTTCCTGGGAACCTCAAATCGGGACACACATTTCTTCTTGAAAGGGGAAAACACAGTTTCGGTTCTTATCACCTCATGTTTTCCACAGACCAGCTTCTCTATTAGTTTACCTTGATAGCAGGAGATATATAACTTAGTCCATGCCCTTCCTGGAAATGACTGTGGAAAAAAAATAACAAGAAATATAAACAGATGATAACATCAAAAGAAGATGCACAGTTGCTTATCATTAATATGTTAGTGGTGTTACTCATTTCAAATGAGAAAGATAGTTCATCAGTGCTATATAGAACTAGTTCTATATTATGTATGCGAATCATGGACAGAAGACAAACAAATGAAAAGATTATTATAGGTCACAAAGATGAGATTACTTAAATGAATGTTGAAAATTTACTATCTATCTATTGTCCTTTCGAGCCGAAGACGGCACATAGGGCAGAACCACAATCTCAAAATCAGAAACCTTGCGTGCCAAAGTAGCATATATTGCAGAGATCACTGCTCTAAAATATATGATGCTGTTTCCATAACAATACTTTTTACAATGACAGCTTGTCAAGCCATCGATCAAACTGCTTAGTCGCCTCTTACGACATGCCTGGAATGTCACAGTGTCACTATTCTTTACTTCCCTCATAACGAGGCCCCGGTAACACACAGAAAATTTACTGGACAGGTTAAAAAGATAGATGAGGACATTCTCAAAGAGGCCAACACAAAAAGGGAGCTCCCAAAAAAATTTAAGAAAGAAACAATCTACATTTTTCGGGCACATCATGAGAAGAGGAAAGTTGGAGTACCTGGTTACAACTGGCAAATACAGGGAAAGATAAAGAGGGTAGATGCTAGATAGCTTGGTGTCGTGACATGGAAAACATTCAAAAACCGAATTTATGCGATGCACTGTTGATAGAAAATTCCGGAAGGACATGATCGTCTACGTCAACCGGTGTGGCACATAATGACTTTTTCAAAAGCATTACCTGGTTATGATTCTTCTATAAAAAAAAACACACACACACACATACACATACACACACACACACACACACACGTGCGCGCGCTAGCAAGCACAGAGAGAAAGAGAGAGAAAGAAAAAAAATAAGCAAAATTTCTAGAAATGTAAATAATATGTCTCATTCAGATTCAAGTAAATAACCGTGAACAATGTTCATGTGTTTATACAATTCTATCTCAATGTTCATGTGTACACACAATTCTATCTCAGTGTTCATGTGTACATACAATTATATCTCAATGTTCATATGAACACACAATTCTATCTCAGTGTTCATGTGTACACACAATTATATCTCAATGTTCACATGAACACACAATTCTATCTCAATATTCATGTGTATATACAATTATATCTCAATGTTCATATGAACACACAATTCTTTCTCAGTGTTCATGTGTGCACAACATTCTATCTCAATGTTCATGTGTACACACAATTCTATCCCAATGTTCATGTGTACACACAATTCTATCTCAATGTTCATGTGTGCACACACAATTCTATATCAATGTTCATGTGTACACACAATTCTATCTCAATGTTCATGTGTACACACACAATTCTATCTCAATGTTCATGTGTACACACACAATTCTATCTCACTGTTCATGAAGCATCAAACTCAGAGTTGTCTATTTCCTTTCAGCAAACGTTTCGTCATGACCACCAGAACATTTGGGGTGGTTCGGTCATCACCACGCCAGCCCGCACTTCTTTCATCCCTGGTCGTCATTTTGAGAGAATGGACAAACACTGAAGTCGTATCGCGAGAAGGGAATCAATCACCCTAACAGGTGAGAATCTAGGCCGGACTAGTCAAGGGGGTACACGCATTAAACACGGTGAAGCTGCGGTAAAGTTGATGAAAGAGGTGAACATAAACAAATAGAAGAATGGAACGGTTACAGCTTTACGTGGATGAGTTACATACAACACAAAATCAAAATGACATTGAGAGGCTCACTGGGCTCTCAGCTGAAACAATGAACACAACACAATTTTTTTTTAAATAAATAAGCAAATAAAATTACATAGCGAATAAATAGTTGAATAATTAAGTTAAGCACAATAATAAAAATGTTGAACTCTAATGTCAGACCAGTGCTATTGTATAGGATCGAAACATGGAGAACAACAGAAATGACACTCATAAAGATACAAACTTTCCTTAATGGATACTTGCGCAGAATAAACGGATGGAAATGGCAGGGCAAAATCACTAATGTAGAATTGTGGAAAAGTGCAAGACAAATACCGGTAGACAAAGAAATAGAACGATGACGATGGCGCTGAATAAGACACACACCGCGGAAACCAACTGAGAGTATTACACGACAGGCCTTTTTTTTTAATCCCCAGGGGAAGAGATAAAGAGGAGGGCCAAAGTATTCTTGGAGAAGAGAGGTGGACTCAGAGATAAAAATGATGGAGAAGACATGGAATTATCTTATAAGAATGACAAGAAACACAACGACTTATAGAGTGTTTGTTGAAGACCGTCCATATGGACCTGAAAGGAGAATCTCTGAAAAGGGCAATTTTAAAGGTCACTTTCGGGAGCGTGTTTTCTGGAACGAGACTGACCACTAACTGACCGCTACTAACCACCAACTAACAATCAGCTTGCCGCCAACTAGCCGCAAATTGAACACCAACACCAACTGAACATTACTAACAACCAACACCAAATTACCGTCAACTGACCACCAACACCAATTGACCGTCATCTGACCACCAACACCAACTGACCGTCAACTGACCACCAACACCAACTGACCATCATCTGACCACCAACAACTGACTATCATCTGACCACCACCACCACCAACTGAACATTACTAACAACCAACACCAAATTACCGTCGTCTGACCACCAACACCAAATTACCGTCAACTGACCACCAACACCAACTGACCATCATCTGACCACCAACACCAAATTACAATCAACTGACCACCAACACCAAATTACCGTCAACTGACCACCAAAATCAAATTACCATCAACTGACCACCAACACCAAATTACCGTCAACTGACCACCAACATCAAATTACCGTCAACTGACCACCAACACCAAATTACCGTCAACTGACCACCAAAATCAAATTACCGTCATCTGACCAACACCAACTGACCATCATCTGACCACCAACACCAACTGACCGTCATCTGACCACCAACTGACCATCATCTGACCACCACCACCAACTGACCGTCATCTGACCACCAACTGACCATCATCTGACCACCACCACCAACTGACCATCATCTGACCACCAACACCAATTGACCATCATCTGACCACCAACACCAATTGACCATCATCTGACCACCAACACCAACTGACCATCATCTGACCACCAACACCAACTGACCGTCATCTGACCACCAACTGACCATCATCTGACCACCAACACCAACTGACCGTCATCTGACCACCAACTGACCATCATCTGACCACCACCACCAACTGACCGTCATCTGACCACCAACACCAATTGACCATCATCTGACCACCACCACCAACTGACCATCATCTGACCACCAACAACTGACCGTCATCTGACCACCAACACCAACTGACCATCATCTGACCACCAACACCAACTGACCGTCATCTGACCACCAACACCAACTGACCGTCATCTGACCACCAACACCAACTGACCATCATCTGACCACCAACACCAACTGACCATCATCTGACCACCAACACCAACTGACCGTCATCTGACCACCAACACCAACTGACCGTCATCTGACCACCAACACCAACTGACCATCATCTGACCACCACCACCAACTGACCGTCATCTGACCATCAACACCAACTGACCGTCATCTGACCACCAACACCAACTGACCATCATCTGACCACCAACACCAACTGACCGTCATCTGACCACCAACACCAACTGACCGTCATCTGACCACCAACACCAACTGACCGTCATCTGAACACCAACTGACCATCAATTGACCACCAACACCAACTGACCATCAATTGACCACCAACACCAACTGACCATCAATTGACCACCAACAGACCACCAACTTACCGCCAACTGACCACTATCGGCGTTTATACACAGATAAATACACCTGCAAGAATATATATATAGATATACATATGCATGTCTACATGCGCATATATATATATATATATATATATATATATATATACATATATATATATATATATATATATATATATATATATATATATATATATATATATATACACACACACACATCTGGCAGCTGATTTTGCAGCGCCGCAATGGCACCTTTCCGTTTCAGACTTGCTACAACATTGCAAGAGGTGGGCATGTACATTTCAAAGAATGTACATTTCAAACACATATATGCTGTACATTTCAAAGAATTTCCGTAGCGAAGTGGTTAGGGCTGTTAGTTTCAAACAAGGTGATGTTCAGTGAAATTTAATGGCGAGTTAATATTTTCATTAACTCACCGGACCAGGGTGCCCACGATCCAATATTAGTTGTGACTTAATGATATCACGCCAGGAGTTGTCATGTTGTGTAAATTTCTCTCTTCTCATGCTATGTAACATTCTCTTCTCATGTTGTGTAACATTCTCTTCTCATGTTATGTAACATTTTCTCTTGTCTAATTGTGTAACATTCTCTTGCCGTGTTCTGTAACATTCTCTTGGCATGTTGTGTAACATTCTCTTGGCGTGTTGTGTAACATTTTTTCTTGTCTTATTGTGTAACATTCTCTTGTCATGTTGTGTAACATTCTCTTGGCATGTTGCGTAACATTCTTTTGTCATGATGTGTAACATTCCCTTATCACGTTGCGTAACATTCCCTTGTCATGTTGTGCAACATTCCCTTGTCATGTTGTGTAACATTCTCCCTTGTCTTGATGTTTAGCATTCACTAAGCATGTTGTGTAACATTCTCTTGTCTTATTGTGTAACATTCTCTTGGCATGTTGTGTAACATTCTCTTGGCAAATTGTGTAACATTCTCTTGTCGTGTTGTGTAACATTCTCTTGTCATGTTGTGCAACATTCTCTAATCATGTTGTGTAACATTTCTTGTCGTGTTGTGTAACATTCTCTAATCGTGTTGTGTAACATTTCTTGTCATGTTGTGCAACATTCTCTAATCATGTTGTGTAACATTTCTGGTCGTGTTGTGTAACATTCTCTAATCATGTTGTGCAACATTCTCTAATCATGTTGTGTAACATTTCTTGTCGTGTTGTGTAACATTCTCTAATCATGTTGTGTAACATTTCTTGTCGTGTTGTGTAACATTCTCTAATCATGTTGTGTAACATTTCTTGTCATGTTGTGCAACATTCTCTAATCATGTTGTGTAACATTTCTTGTCGTGTTGTGTAACATTCCCTCTTGTCATGATGTATATCATTCTCTAAGCATGTTGTGTAACATTCTCTTGTCATATTTGTAACATTCCCTTGTCATGTTGTGTAGCATTCTCTTCTCATGTTGTGTAATATTCTCTCTTGTCTTATTGTGTAACATTCCCTTCTCATGTTGTGTAACATTCTCTCTTGTCTTATTGTGTAACATTCTCTTGTCGTGTTGTGTAACATTCTCTTGTCATGTTGTGTAAAATTCTTCCTTTCATTTGGTTTATACTTTGATGTGTTTTAATCAGGAACCAAATATGTGCTGAAGTTTGAACTTGTGTTGATATGAATGAGATTTATCGCAACCTCAAGGCGCCTATATTCTACTATAACCAAACAAACAATTCTAGAAATTAAAATATAAAAAAATAAATATCTTGATTGAATTATCTCATTACAGGTGTCTGCCGGAGGGACATGTAGAGCCGAAAAATATGTCATGAGCTGGGGGATGGGGGAGGGGGGGGGAGTAATCGGATCTGGGTTTTTAAACCCACCGCACCCCCCACCCGATAGAAAAAACAAAAGTTTGTTCCTACCGGTTCTCGAACCCACGTTTTTCTAGTTTGGAGCACGACGATTCATCGATTCGGCCACTCGCTCCCCAGAAATACCTTCAATAAACATCGCGAGAACACCAGATCCAAGAGCCGACCATGATAAAGATGGATTGCTGACATATTAGAAACGCTATGAAATATAACAACAGCAGAGGTCAATAGAAGAGCAAAATATCGCAAAAGTAATATCTCCCTTAGATACTGAAAGGCAGATGAGGAAGGACAGAAGAGGAGGAAGGAGAAGTGTTTCGGAAAAGAAAAGTTAAAATTAGAACCTTCAAGTTTTCGGGCAATGCTTATGTCAAAGACTGTCGTGGGAAAAAATAACACTAATAAAAATGTCTATTATATGTTCTGAAGCAGAACGGGTATCCGGTTTTAAAAACAAATGTATTTATCATAGTTCATAATTTGAATAGAAAACATGAGATGGATTGTTTATGACAATACCTACACAATGAGAAGATCAGTAGCGTACTGGTTATCCTGCTGACTCAGGATTCGATCTGACACTCCTAGGTCCGGGCTAGCTGTAAACATGGAAGTTGACACCTGTCTCACTGAGTCAAGGTAAAATACGAGACTTGAACCGACGTCTTAGCACACGAGTTTCCACCCATATGTGCTCGGCCGCCTATCCAGAAATGTTCGGAGATTCCTGTATAGTGTCTCCTGAAGCATCGAAACTCAGATGCGAGGCGACATTCTTCACCTTCCCAGGGTAATTCCCTGGTACCCATTTCTGCTAACGGCTGGGTTGACCGTGGGGGTATTTTTTTTCCAACCACGAGTACAATTCACAATGCTCCCGGCGGGAATCGAACACGGGTTGTCCGAACATCGGTAGTCTAGTCGGGTGGTTTTCCCAACTAGGCTACCGAGGCCCCCTGTCTCACTTAGTTTGAGAATGTAGTAAAAAAGTAAAGCTCCCCGTCACGCCAAGTGACGTAAATGGAATATGGTGTTAGCGACCATAATTTTTACAGACCTTCGACACGTAAATTTTGGGGTAATGAGGTCGGCATTACGCCCGTGCCACTTTACTTTCCAGGAAATAAAATCAGGTACCTATTTAAGACTGGGTGAACCCGGAAGCCGTCGATCAAGATCGAATCCAACCTCTTGTCCTTTGTAGTCCAGTTCACTAAAAACTGAGCTATCCCGGCTCCCATTCTGAGAAGGTAGTAACAAGAAAAAATACTGTCCCCAACCCATACCCTCTCTCACCTGTAACAACTATCTCCCTTAAATTACTTAAGGGGGGACTGGTTGGTCTCGAGGCAAGACGCAAGCCTTGAGACAGAGAGGTTGTGGGTTCAGATCCTGGCTATCACCGGTTGGGATTTCTATTTATGATTTCTCTCTGCGGCAACAACCCCTGGTCTCAGCAGCGAGGCCCGGCTTGAAACGTCAATTACTCATCGACGGAAAAAAAATACGAGTACTTCCGAAGTCGGAGTTATCTGCCTGTGCGGCGAGGGACCCCTGTGCACAGGGCTGCCAGGGAAAAATGGATTAACACGCAAAATTCAGTTCATAGTCTCTAGGGACTTCGTCAGAGATAAAAGCTGGCGAACGAAAAAAAATAAATTTTAATTTTAAAAAAATTACTGAATATGGAGTATCTTTTACTTTTTCAGATTGACAACTGTCCCGTAGGATGAACCTCAACAATAAACTCTACCTGTCAGTGTCAGGAAACACACCTGCATTTTGTAAATAGATCAAATTTGAATATACCAAACGAGAACAATTACTTTCGCATTTGAAAAGATATGAAGTAGAAATGTGAATAGGCAGAAAAAATACGAAGCAGAGAGGGGCAAATATATAGATATCGTGTAGAAGGGTCCTTAGCCACACCATGCACCAAAGAATAACTGGTTCCGGAATTGTACGACTAAAGAGGAGCAACTTCGCTGCAATTGCCAATGAACTAACTACTGGAGACCCAGTACTTTCCCAAACAATATCGAAACCCTTGGGCCCATCTGATATGTCTCCTCATGGAAAGCATAAAATACCAGAACTTAAAGAAAATATAACAGGAATCATGAAAAAAGGCACCCAATCAGATACAGAAAGAAAATACGTAGCAGAAAAACACATACACAACACCTACCCACAGGACTCTTGGTCCCACATATTCACAGATGGCTCTGCTAAAAATGTCATCAGAAATGGAGGGGGAGGTGTGTTCTTGACGCTGAATAATCAGGACGAGATCACCAAGTCAATAGCTACTGGGAAATTCTCAAACAACTTTAAAGCAGAAACTGAGGCCATCAGAGATGCTGCAACACTGGCTACTCAACACAAAAATAACATGCACAATAAATTGGTGATTCTGACTGATGCACTGTCAGTATTATTAGCTCTGAAAAGCCCCAAGAACAATGAACTAGATGACTTGAGAACAACCCTGGACCAACTTTGCAATAACTTTCAGAGAGTAGTCATTCAGTGGATACCATCACACTGTAATATACACGGGAACGAACGCGCAGACAAATTAGCTAAAGAGGGAGGGAGATTACCACAAGAGAACCATCCGCTCAGTTATGATGAAGACAAATCCATCCTCAAGGGTCAGTTCCATGAAAAATGGAAACGAGAACACCCAAAGCATAACGAGAGTGACGCATACCACCAACTATCAAGGAGGGATCAAGTCATCATACTTCGCCTACGCACTGACCACAATAAAATGAGAAATCACATGTTCACCAAATTCAAAATAGGTACAACCAGCCTATGCCACTGTACACTGGACAATATAACTACAAAACATGTTCTACAGGATTGCCCCCAGTACACAGACCTGAGAAGAGCAATGTGGTCCACGCCCACCTCCCTGGAAAAGAAACTATATGGGGCAATCGATTCACTTAAACATACAGCTGACTTCATGAGAGAGTCTGGAATCCTACTCTGATTTCTGATTGAGTCTTGATCGCAGAGAGAGAGAGAGAGAGAGAGAGAGATATCGTGCAGGGCAGCGAATAAACCTGTAAAACAAATGGGAAAATATAAACTTAAAATTGTAATGGGCACCTAAACTAATAGGGAAACAAAACAAAAAGTAACGTTTTCGCCACGGGTGTTTGTAAGAAACATACAAAATATAACATTTTATCACAGGTGTTTGTCAAAAACAAACAAACTATTTTTTCGCCACAGGTGTTTGTCAGAAACGAGACAAAAAAAATAATAACGTTCTCTCCATAGGTGTTTGTCCGAAACGAGACAAAAAATAACATCTTCTCAACAGGTGTTTGTCAGAAACAATATAAAAAAGAACGTTTTCGCCACAGGTGTTTGTCAGAAACTAGAAAAAAATAACGTTCTCGCCACAGGTGTTTGTCAGAAACTAGACAAAAAATAACGTTTTACCCACAGGTGTTTGTGTCAGAAACTAGACAAAAAATAACGTTTTCTCCACAGGTGTTTGTCAGAAACAATATTAAAAAGAATGTTTTCTCCACAGGTGTTTGTCAGAAACAATATTTAAAAAGAACGTTTTCTCCACAGGTGTTTGTCAGAAACTAGACAAAAAATAACGTTCTCGCCACAGGTGTTTGTCAGAAACTAGACAAAAAATAACGTTTTACCCACAGGTGTTTGTCAGAAACTAGACAAAAAATAACGTTTTCTCCACAGGTGTTTGTCAGAAACAATATTAAAAAAGAATGTTTTCTCCACAGGTGTTTGTCAGAAACAATATTTAAAAAGAACGTTTTCTCCACAGGTGTTTGTCAGAAACTAGACAAAAAATAACGTTCTCGCCACAGGTGTTTGTCAGAAACAATATAAAAAAATAACGTTTTACCCACAGGTGTTTGTCAGAAACTAGACAAAAAATAACGTTTTCTCCACAGGTGTTTGTCAGGAACTAGACAAAAAATAACGTTCTCGTCACAGGTGTTTGTCAGAAACAATATTAAAAAATAACGTTTTACCCACACGTGTTTTTCAGAAACTAGACAAAAAATAACGTTTTCGCCACAGGTGTTTGTCAGAAACTAGACAAAAAATAACGTTTTACACACAGGTGTTTGTCAGAAACTAGACAAAAAATAACGTTTTCTCCACAGGTGTTTGTCAGGAACTAGACAAAAAATAACGTTCTCGCCACAGGTGTTTGTCAGAAACAATATTAAAAATAACGTTTTACCCACAGGTGTTTGTCAGAAACTAGACAAAAAATAACGTTTTACCCACAGGTGTTTGTCAGAAACTAGACAAAAAATAACGTTTTCTCCACAGGTGTTTGTCAGAAACAATATTAAAAAAGAATGTTTTCTCCACAGGTGTTTGTCAGAAACAATATTTAAAAAGAACGTTTTCTCCACAGGTGTTTGTCAGAAACGAGACAAAAAATAACGTTCTCGCCACAGATGTTTGTCAGAAACAATATAAAAAAATAACGTTTTACCCACAGGTGTTTGTCAGAAACTAGACAAAAAAATAACGTTATCTCCACAGGTGTTTGTCAGGAACTAGACAAAAAATAACTTTCTCGCCACAGGTGTTTGTCAGAAACAATATTAAAAAATAACGTTTTACCCACAGGTGTTTGTCAGAAACTAGACAAAAAATAACGTTTTCGCCACAGGTGTTTGTCAGAAACTAGACAAAAAATAACGTTTTACACACAGGTGTTTGTCAGGAACTAGACAAAAAATAACTTTCTCGCCACAGGTGTTTGTCAGAAACAATATTAAAAAATAACGTTTTACCCACAGGTGTTTGTCAGAAACTAGACAAAAAATAACGTTTTCGCCACAGGTGTTTGTCAGAAACTAGACAAAAAATAACGTTTTACACACAGGTGTTTGTCAGAAACTAGACAAAAAATAACGTTTTCTCCACAGGTGTTTGTCAGAAACAATATTTAAAAACGACGTTTTCTTCACAGGTGTTTGTCAGAAACTAGACAAAAAATAACATTTTCGCCACAGGTGTTTGTCAGAAACTAGACAAAAAATAACGTTTTACCCACAGGTGTTTGTCAGAAACTAGACAAAAAATAACGTTTTCTCCACAGGTGTTTGTCAGAAACAATATTAAAAAAGAACGTTTTACCCACAGGTGTTTGTCAGAAACTAGACAAAAAATAACGTTTTCGCCACAGGTGTTTGTCAGAAACTAGACAAAAAATAACGTTTTACACACAGGTGTTTGTCAGAAACTAGACAAAAAATAACGTTTTCTCCACAGGTGTTTGTCAGAAACAATATTTAAAAACGACGTTTTCTTCACAGGTGTTTGTCAGAAACTAGACAAAAAATAACATTTTCGCCACAGGTGTTTGTCAGAAACTAGACAAAAAATAACGTTTTACCCACAGGTGTTTGTCAGAAACTAGACAAAAAATAACGTTTTCTCCACAGGTGTTTGTCAGAAACAATATTAAAAAAGAACGTTCTCGCCACAGGTGTTTGTCAGAAAACTAGACAAAAAATAACGTTTTACCCACAGGTGTTTGTGTCAGAAACTAGACAAAAAATAACGTTTTCTCCACAGGTGTTTGTCAGAAACAATATTTAAAAAGAACGTTTTCTCCACAGGTGTTTGTCAGAAACTAGACAAAAAATAACGTTCTCGCCACAGGTGTTTGTCAGAAACTAGACAAAAAATAACGTTTTACCCACAGGTGTTTGTCAGAAACTAGACAAAAAATAACGTTTTCTCCACAGGTGTTTGTCAGAAACAATATTAAAAAAGAATGTTTTCTCCACAGGTGTTTGTCAGAAACAATATTTAAAAAGAACGTTTTCTCCACAGGTGTTTGTCAGAAACTAGACAAAAAATAACGTTCTCGCCACAGGTGTTTGTCAGAAACAATATAAAAAAATAACGTTTTACCCACAGGTGTTTGTCAGAAACTAGACAAAAAATAACGTTTTCTCCACAGGTGTTTGTCAGGAACTAGACAAAAAATAACGTTCTCGTCACAGGTGTTTGTCAGAAACAATATTAAAAAATAACGTTTTACCCACACGTGTTTTTCAGAAACTAGACAAAAAATAACGTTTTCGCCACAGGTGTTTGTCAGAAACTAGACAAAAAATAACGTTTTACACACAGGTGTTTGTCAGAAACTAGACAAAAAATAACGTTTTCTCCACAGGTGTTTGTCAGGAACTAGACAAAAAATAACGTTCTCGCCACAGGTGTTTGTCAGAAACAATATTAAAAATAACGTTTTACCCACAGGTGTTTGTCAGAAACTAGACAAAAAATAACGTTTTACCCACAGGTGTTTGTCAGAAACTAGACAAAAAATAACGTTTTCTCCACAGGTGTTTGTCAGAAACAATATTAAAAAAGAATGTTTTCTCCACAGGTGTTTGTCAGAAACAATATTTAAAAAGAACGTTTTCTCCACAGGTGTTTGTCAGAAACGAGACAAAAAATAACGTTCTCGCCACAGATGTTTGTCAGAAACAATATAAAAAAATAACGTTTTACCCACAGGTGTTTGTCAGAAACTAGACAAAAAAATAACGTTATCTCCACAGGTGTTTGTCAGGAACTAGACAAAAAATAACTTTCTCCCCACAGGTGTTTGTCAGAAACAATATTAAAAAATAACGTTTTACCCACAGGTGTTTGTCAGAAACTAGACAAAAAATAACGTTTTCGCCACAGGTGTTTGTCAGAAACTAGACAAAAAATAACGTTTTACACACAGGTGTTTGTCAGGAACTAGACAAAAAATAACTTTCTCGCCACAGGTGTTTGTCAGAAACAATATTAAAAAATAACGTTTTACCCACAGGTGTTTGTCAGAAACTAGACAAAAAATAACGTTTTCGCCACAGGTGTTTGTCAGAAACTAGACAAAAAATAACGTTTTACACACAGGTGTTTGTCAGAAACAATATTAAAAAAGAACGTTTTACCCACAGGTGTTTATCAGAAACAGAACAATAAATAAACACTGCAAGTTCGTTGTTCAACGCGAAGAATAGCTGGCAAAAAATGTCAAATATAAAACTTAGTTCATTAAATATAAATGTAATGAAATAAGTCGTCCTTGTTGCAGATATGACATTCCCTATACACATGCACGTGTGCGCGCACGCACATACGCACACACACATCTTCAATTCATGGAGTGCCGTTAATGCAAATGGGTTCCCTATCTGCAGCCTAGCTCTCATTATTTCTCTACAAGTCTGCGTGGCACGTGTAAGCCACCCCCAACAATATACACACGATTACCGAAGTAAAAGACTCTATCAACCCGAGATACATCTGCTTCAAAAGGTTGTAGCTGTCATGAACATGCGTAAGAATATGAACACATCACAGATGGTAAACGATCTAAGTGTCTCGGAGGACAGTGGTAAACTAGCCAGCGCGTATTCTCAAGAAACATTTCCCTGTCAAAATGAGAAAAAAGAGACAATGTAAGAATCAACAAGGACAAAACAATCATAAACAACTCACGGAGACTGTCAACAGCACGACTACACAAAGATCATCAAGATGTGTGCCATACCAATTGATGTAGGCGATCATGTCTTTCTACAATCTTCTATCCACCGTAAGTAAGTAAAGTACCCCCGTCACGCCAAGTGGCGTATAGGGAAATATGGTGTTAGTGACCCTATATTTTACAGTATCAGCACATGATTTTTGGGGTAATGTGGTCGGTATTACGCCCGTGCTGCTTTTACTTTCCCAGAAAAAATCCGGTACCCATTTAAGGCTGGGTGAACCCGGAGCCGTCGGTTGGGATCGAACCCTACCCCTTGTCCGTAGTAGTCCAGTTCACTAACCACTGAGCTATCGCGGCTCCTACTAATTTTTAGGGAATTAGTAAAACCCAGGTGTCCTCGCCAGGGTACGAACCCCGGCTGTTGCCGTGGTAAGCCAACCGCCTATCGATTGCGCTAACCGGACACCCTCTATCCACCGTGCATCATATTAATTCTGTTGTTGACTGTTTTCATGCCATGAAACCAAGCTATCTAGTATTTTCTATAATTGTCGTCCGCGATCTCTCTTTCCATGTATTTTGTCAATTATAACCAAGTATTCCAACTTTCCTCTTCTCATGATGTGTCCGAAAAAAACGTTGATTGTTTCTTTCTGATGTTTCTTAGGAGCTCCCTTTTTGTGTTGGTCTCTTTGAGAATTTCCTCGTTGGTCTTTTTAGCTGTTCAGGGAACTTTCAACATTCTTCTGAGAAATCCCATCTCTGTGGCCTCTAACCGTCTTTTAATTTCTTTGTTTACTATCCATGACTCGCTTCCCTAGGTCAGAACTGGTTATATATAGCACCGATTAACTATCTCTCTTTCTGACTTCTAGACAACGATTTATTCAAATTTGTGTTTCAGTTAGCTCTGCCACGCATTATACTGGGGACTACATGACGATGTTAATGCTAAAGAAAATAGATAGTTTAATTAATAACTGCAGATTGAGGTTTCACACTAGGTTTTCAATTATTTCATCACTGTCATTGTCACGGACGATGGTTTTATATTATTTCTCTTTTAAGACCATGAAGCTGTGTTTTATCTCATAGCCTACACGGTTCTTCTTTCGTTCTCGCTTCAGGCCTATTCTATTTAAACAGAGACGGTCCGTTAATGATTCGTGACGGTTATATCTCTCTCTATTTTTGTATACCTCCTTGTCGCTCATAATTGTGATGTCTACATTTTAGATATTGCTAATGAAGATACAAAGTTACAGCTATCAGTCTTTTATTTTATTTTTTTTTTTGCTGTTGGAATTTTTTTTGTCTTTACGTGTTAATGTAGAATTTACATGATGTTGCTTTCACCATCTTATTCTGACTAGAGAATGTTGAAAGTTCTCTGGGTAGCTGAAAGAGACCAATGAGTACATTCTGAAAGAGGCCAACACAAAAATGGAGTTTCTAAAAAAAAAAACTTCAGAAAGTAGCAATCAACATTTTTCGGGCACATCGTGAGACAATGAAAGTTTAAATACTTGGTTACAACTGGTAAAATACAGGGAAAGAGAGATCGCGGACGACAAAGAGGGATGCTGCTAGATAGCTTGGTGTCATGGCGTGGAAAACGGTCAACAACAGAATTAATACGATGCACTGTGGATAGAAGAGAGCCGTGATAGCTCAGTGGTTAGTGAACTGGACTGCAAAGGACACAATGTTGGTTCGATCCCAACCGACGGCTTTCGGTTCACCCAGCCTTTAATGCGGCACGGGCATAATGCCGACCACATTATCCAAAAACCATGAGCCGAAGGTCTGTAAAATGTATGGTCACTAACACCATATTCCGTATACGCCATTTGGCGCGACGGGGCTCTTTACTTTTTTTTTTTTTTTACTTACTGTGGATAGAAAATTGTGGAAGGATATGATCGCCTACGCCAACCGGTATGGCACATGATGATGATTCTGACTAGAGCTATCATACAGCCTCTCCTTGTGTTTGATATTTCTAATATGGTATTGAATCGGAAATGATTCTCTCCATGTACCACATCATGTGTTTCATCTCTGTATTGTTTAAAGCTAAAAAAAAACAAAGGTATGGTTATAATTTTACGTTGGTGATTGACAACACTAAATAGACCGACGTTGCGGCTCGGTAAGTCTTCAGCAGGAACAGTGGATAACACATAGTCATATACACAATCTTGCAGCTGGTCGTTGTAATCTATGGAAGTCACTGTTTGCTTCTGCTGAAGGCCTACTGAACTGCGACGTCGTTCTATTTTGTGCTGTCCACCACCTACGTAAAGTTGTAACCATGCTACATTTAAACCCTTTTTTCCCTTTCACTTAAATGGTCAGCTTTACAGCAGCCTTGTATTTTTACACCATTATCCCTTGTTTAAAGGTTATCTATCTATCTATTGTCCTTTCGAGCTGACGACGGCACATAGGGCAGAACCACAATCTCAAAAACAGAAACCTTGCGTGCCAAAATGGCACAAATTTCAGAGGTCACTGCTCCCAAAATCTATGGTTCTGTTTCCATAACAATGCTTTTTACAATGAGAGCTTGTCAAGCCATCAATCAACCTCCTTAGTCGCCTCTTACGACATGCCTGGAAGGTCACAGTGGTGATTTAAAGGTTAAATCTATGATAATTCGTTCCTTTATAATCTCATGAAAGATATATATTTTTTTTTAATTCTTCTCCGTGCACATATCATGTGACTGCATTGCACTGAGTTGTGCACTTTACGATCAAGTACATCTGATTTGGAATTGATGATCATGAATATATATACATATGATTATATTCTTGCCATACTTTTGTTCCATCTTTTATTTAAAATGATACGTCACAGTCAAACTATAACAACAAACTACGTCTCATGAAGCATGGACTCACAACAATAATTACACGATAACATATCACAAAGCTATCATTCGGGCCTCATCTTTTCTAAAGTAACACCTTTTTATTTTTTTTTTAGCGTTCACCCGTTAAATGGGCGTGGATACATTGTGTCGCCAATCTACGACGAAGCCGCGATATCTGCTCCTACCAGTCCAAAACATATCCGTCTTTTGCTAGAGTAGATTTGTATAACAATATTGCACATTGTTATGGAAAACCACCTTTTTTAACCCACACTTTTCCATTTTTGTAAAAAAAAAAACTGTCAGGAGTTCTTCAACGTGCGCGAGTGCACAAGGGACCATCTGTTTTTCAGGCTATCCGAGAGGGTTAGGTGTCGGATCTAACTACACAAAGAGGGCTAGGTGTTGGATCTAACTACCCAGAGAGGACTAGGCGTCCGATCTAACTACACAAAGAGGGCTAGGTGTTGGATCTAACTACCCAGAGAGGACTAGGCGTCCGATCTAACTACACAAAGAGGGCTAGGTGTCGGATCTAACTACACAAAGAGGGCTAGGTGTTGGATCTAACTACCCAGAGAGGACTAGGCGTCCGATCTAACTACACAAAGAGGGCTAGGTGTTGGATATAACTACACAAAGAGGGCTAGGTGTCGGATCTAACTACCCAGAGAGGACTAGGTGTCGGATCTAACTACACAAAGAGGGCTAGGCGTCGGATCTAACTACCTAGAGAGGACTAGGCGTCGGATCTAACTACCTAGAGAGGGCTAGGCGTCGGATCTAAATACTCAGAAACCATGGCTGGGAAAATCGATGTTAGCCTAGTTGGCTGTGTGCTCTAGCGTTTGGTTCCTCGTGGCAAGGCGCTGTGCCGAGGAGTACTGGTAAGACGTCGGTCTCTAGACAGAAAAGTGTAGGATTGGAAGCCCGTCACAGGATGTGGAAATGGTTCATTAATAGGAAAATACAGACACAATTTATTGCCGAATTGTGATTGTAACCCTATGATATAGTCATGAGTACACGTCCGTGGAAGACTTCGCCAATGAAAGATATTTTTTGTAGATAGCTGGGTTGGCCGTGTGTTCTAGCGTTTGGTTTCTGGTAGCAAGGCGCCATGCCAAGGAATACAGGTTCGATCCTGCTTTGGGCTATCTATCGTTCTTTGTTTTTTTTTTTCTGTTGATTTTTTGTGATTTTTTCCGAGTGCTGTAAACAAACCTCTTCCCCTGAAATAATTCGCTGATCTATCGCCTCGGAAATTTCCCTCAATAATAACATTCATTTATTATTGTTAGTCGCCTGTGGAAATTGTTCACTTTGATACCGCGGTTATATCATGGGTTTAGACTGGAGACAAACAGTAATAAATGAATATTATTTTGGAGGATAACTTCCGATACGATAGATCAGCGAATCGTTTCAGGGGAAGACGTATGTTTACAGCACTCGGGAAAAATCACAAATAATTAACAACAGAAAAGAAACAAAGAATAATTGATGGCCCGAAGAAAGGTTGAACCTATAATCCTTGGCACGGCGCCTTGCTACCAGAAACCAAACGCTAGGACACACAGCCAACCCAGCTATCTACAAAAAAAATATCTATCATTGGCGGTGTCTTTCACGGACGTGCACTCATGACAATATCATAGGGTTACGATCACAACTCAGGAATACATCATGCATCTGTATTTTCCTATTAATGAACAATCTCCACATCCTGTGACGGGCTTCCAACCCTATATTTTTCTGTCTTGAGACCGACGTCTTACCACTAGGTCGCCCAATTCCGCTTTAAGTAACTAAATAAGGCATGCCTAACAGATTACAACGGCGTCCTGCAAATAAATCAAGCTCGAAAAACCACACACTGTGCAGTTGTGGGAATATCCACTGGTCGTATTCTCATGGGGTTTCTCAGGTTTGTATTACGTTGTAGTGAAGTTTTGATCGTTTCATTTGGTGAAACATGACCTCAATAAACCCACTAGCCAACCAGGCATGATAATACACACTATGGGACATTAGCGAATCGAACTATAGAAAATGGGGAAACAATTATCAAAGAAAATGACAAAAAGATATGTATAGGATTATTTCGTGCGTTTGTAAACTAAGCACTCAGTATTCAATCGTTCTTGGTATCATGTAATCCTCAAGTTAAATGGAGCCACACGGACGACTACAGTGTGCAACCGTCATTTTTCTTTGCATTAACCTTCTTCTTCTTTTCTTTCCTCCCTCATTTGCCTTTCAGCGTCGAGGGGAGATATAATTTGCGGTCTTTTGCTCTTCTGTTTGCTACTACTGCTGTTATGTTTCCTAGTGCTTCTAATATTCCATCGATCTATCTTTTTCGTGGTCGACCCGTGGTCTGGTATTCTCACCTGCATCTACCTAGTCGTTGTAATCTAACGGAGTCAACATCTCTTCATTTTAAACGCTGCCTCTCCATCTTTACTTCTGTCTTCCACGTTTTCCAAGCTCATTCGCCAGCGAGATGGATTTTGCAGGGCCAGTCAGGTGGAATGATTTTACCACAACCAGCCATTCGTAGAGACCTAGCGACACCGTCTTTTTGTTTTTCTTTCGCTATTTATAAACCACGCAATGTAATTATCGTCTAAATTTCTCCATTTATAGCGAAAATGAGACAGTGTAATGGTATATTAATTTGTCAGCGTCCCATTTAAAAAAATAGTGTTTTATAAAAATACATAGAATAAAACCTAAGTATTACTATATTATAAAAATATATCAGTCTGGCATTACAATGATTTGGGAGCCGCGACAGCTCAGTGGTTAGTGAACTGGACTACAAAGGACAAGGGGTAGGGTTCGATCCCAACCGACGGCTTCCGGGTTCACCCAGCCTTTAATGGGTACCGGATCTTTTTCTTGGAAAGTGAAGCGGCACGGGCGTAATCCGAACGCATTACCCTAAAAATCATGTGCCGAAGGTCTGTAAAATTTATGGTCACTAACACCATATTCCCTATACACCACTTGGCGTGACGGGGGTACTTTACTTTTACTTTTATATTACAATGATTTGTTGTAAACATATTTGAGAAATGGTAACCGAAAAATGTTCTATCACTGAGCTTTCGATCAAAGTTTGAAGTCTTCATATAGAGTATTAGATGAAAGTTTTAAGTCTTCATATAGAGTATTAGATGAAAGTTTGAAGTCTTCATATAGAGTATTAGATCAAAGTTTCAAGTCCTCCCTAAAGCTATAATGATTTTGAGGTACTTGACAGGAACATTTGCAAGTGACTTCGCCGGTGCTACGGAGTTCATGCATATAAACTTAAGCCATCATCAGTGCGTTCGCGAATGTTCGTGGCTGGCCTGTTTCATACTGGGGAACATGTTTAGGAGAAGACCTGAGTACTTTGGAGTTGTTCGTTGTGCATTGAAGATGATTTTTGGACTCAACTATTTGCAAGTGAAAATCTGCATGATCAAACAGAAATAATAGAATTCAAGTATAACGTAGCTGAGGAGCCGCGATAGCTCAGTGGTTAGTGAACTGGACTACAAAGGACAAGAGGTAGGGTTCAGTCCCAACCGGTGGCTTCCGGGTTCACCCAGCCTTTAATGGGTACCGGATTTTTTTCTGGGAAAGAAAAGCGGCACGGGCGTAATACCGACCACATTACCCCAAAAATCGTGTGCTGAAGGTCTGTAAATGTTATGGTCACCAACACCATATTCCCTATACGTCACTTGGCGGGACGGGGGTACTTTACTTTTTTTTTACTATAACGTAGCTGAGCTATCTCACGAGGTTACCCACTTAGCAGCGTACCATGCCTTGTTTTAATGCCACAGGCTGATACAAGCGCAAAATATTGGACCCAAGATGGGTGTGTTGCGGGTTGTAATGACTTTCTTAAATTCTCAGCTTTTACTGAAGAAGTTGAGACTTCGACTTTCCGTAAATATGGAGGACATCCGGCAGAAACCGTTGAGGCTCTGTTTTAAAAGTGTTCCTTGTTGCAGTTTCCTCATATTCCAAGTCCGGCTTGCTGCCAGTGATACTGAGTTTAGTTCTCTATGCACGCCGTGAGTTGGTTTTTTTTTTAAAATCCGGATCATGTTTCGATATTCCGAATGCTTACGATGAATGATGATATCGTATGACGAAGGACAGTTCGGCTGCGTTCACTTTCGGTGCCGCTTCGCCTTATGTCTTGTTGCGTGTGCTGTAGCTGCTATAACAGTGACTGCATCTGCCTTCCTTTGTTTAGATATTTCAATGAGAGATGTTAATTCGGATGATTCCACTGGCACGGCAGTTGAGCAATTATGAATTTTTATTCGCTCGCAGTGATACCGGGACCTTCGACTAACTACAACTACAGGTTGAGACTTGTCCAGCTTAGAGGTACTGCAATGGTAGGTCTTCTATATCAGTAAATCCTACTGTGGTAGGATTGTCTTAGTTTTCCCCAGATTCATATCATTAGTTGGGAACTGCTACTAAATATTTTATGATATAGAGTGTTGATATTTTCTTAATGATTACACATAGACCACAACACGACGTACTAACATTGTCTTGGCATGGATTTATGTAGCCAATAATCACATACAATGAAATGTTGTTGATACAAGTTTATTTGATCGTCACTTGTACAAACGAAGGTATTAGTGGAGTACACAAAATTATAAATTCCAATTCCAAATTTAATGTTCTTGATCTGGATGCGCTGAAGAGGTTGTCACCGGTATTTATTTGAGGGATCTCTTGATACATAGTGTTTGTGATAGTTATAATAAGGTCTTTCATTCTATCAAATATTACAACTCGTCTTGTCTTACATTTGGTATTCTATATCTATGTCTTGACTTATTCAATGCTACTCTTAATCTACTTACTATTGTTCCATGGAGCATAAAACTTCTGAATCTAACTTTAAACAGTTCTGAACTAAACTCACTGGTCTAACTTGATGTTCACTAGGTGATTTTTATTTCTCTCTCTAACCTTTATCTTTATTGATCTTGTTATCTATCTAGATGTTTTTAACTCTGGGTGTTTCTCTCCCTCTGTGTTTTTGGATGTTTCTTGAGGTTTTAATGTTTCTGGATGTTCCTATTAATTCTGCTAATGCTTGAAGTTAAATACCTCTGCCTCATTTCGCATAATTTATTGACTTAATCACTGTCTGGTGATCTATCAGCCAATTGTTGAATAGCTGGAAAAACCACCCGACTGGGCTACCGACGATCGGACAACTCGTGTTCGATTCCCACTGGGAGCAGTGGGAGTTGTACTTTTTGTTGGAAAAAAATACTCGCGCGGTCGACCCAGCCGCTGGTAGAAATGGGTACCATGGTACTCTGGGAAGGTGAGGAATGCCGCCTCGCATCGTGAGTTTCGCTCCTTGAAGCAACACTATCCAGAAGTCTCCGAACACTTCTGTATAGGCGACTGACCACATATGGGTGAAAATTCACGTGCTAAGACGATTGTTCAAGTCTCGTAATTGACCTTTACCTGTAACCAAGGGAAGCTGATGACCTGCCGATCTTGCTATTGCCACCGCAAGTCTCAGGATCTAGATCTCCCCATAACATGCCTACATTAATCCTTGATATAACTTCAGGACTCAAGGAAGATTATTTGTTAGATAAACAGTTCATTTCTTATTCTTATTATTATTCTTATGCGTTCGCCCGTGACTACTTCTGTACACCGCTCGCCTGTAAAACGATATTAATTAAATGTACGTTTTGTGTTAAAGATTTATAGTTCATTTAATAGTAAGCATAAATAGTTACGCTGCTTGATCCAAGGTAGCCAGGCTAATAAATGCACAAACTCTCACTCAAGAGGAAGAGAGCAACATATATTATTTATCGTATAGCATTAAAGTCATAAATTGACAATTTCGAAATAATGCGCGCATTTTATATATCAGACACACCCAGGAAACGTTGGGTAATTTATGTTTGTAGAGATATAAATGATTGTTATTTGAAACTCACTTGAAACGAGTTGAAAAGGTACATTTTTAAAATAAGATCTCAGGTCGTCGAAACAACAAAGGCTCACATTTAACTGAAGTATCAAGCAGGCGGAGATATTCATTCTTGTTCATTACGTTCGTTTGTTGAGAATGTGTATGTTCAAGATGTGTTTTAGCGTCAACAATTTTGTGCTATGTTCTTTTCAGTGTTACTTTTTTTAAATATTCAATTCGCCAAACGAATCCATTTTTCTTCACAGAAATGCTTATGAAGATTATTCATACATCTTCGTCTCAAAGCAAAGGAAACTAAAATAAGTCGTTATTAAACACATCCTTACAATTGTCAACTCCAATGTTAAGTCAGTCTTATCATAAGGCTGTGAAACATGGAAACCGAAAAAATGACAATCATGAAGATACAGACTTTCATTAATGGATGCTTACGCAGAATAAAAGGATGGAAATGGCAGGACAAAATCAGTAACATAGAATTATGGAAATGTACCAGACAAATACCAGTGGATAAAGAGATAATTCAGAGGAAGAGGTATGTTTACAGCACTCGGAAAAAAAGACAAATACTCAACAACAGAAAAAAATATGGACCAAAGCAGGATCGAACCCGTACTCAGTGGCACTGCGCCTTGTCACGAAAAGTCAAACGCTAGGGAACACTGCCACTCAGCTAACTAAAAAATTAACTTCGTAGGCAATGTCTTTTCGCGCAGGTGTTCTCATGACTATAGCATAAGGCTACGATCACAGCTCGGAAATACATAGAGTATCTGTATTTTTTCCTGTTAAGACAAGTATCTCACGGATAAGGTAGGGCTGAATACTTGCGTTGCAGACAAACATTTAGGACGAAACAGCACCAATAGTAGTTTCCAGTGGTTTAGACGAGACAAATAATAAAAAATATTAATTTAATATAATATAATTTTAATTTATTATTATTTGTCTCCAGTCTAAACCACTGGAAACTACTATTGGTGCTGTTTCGTCCTAAATGTTTATCTGCAACGCAAGTATTCAGCCTTACTCTATCCGTGAGATACTTGTCTTAACAGGAAAAAATACAGATAAACTATGTATTTCCGAGCTGTGATCGTAGCCTTATGCTATAGTCATGAGAACACCTGCGCGAAAAGACATTGCCTACGAAGATAATGTTTTAGTTAACTGAGTGGCCGTGTTCCCTAGCGTTTGGCTTTTCGTGGCAAGGCGCAGTGCCACTGAGTACGGGTTCGATCTTGCTTTGGTCCATATTTTTTTCTGTTGTTGATTATTTATCATTTTTTCCGAGTGCTGTAAACATACCTCTTCCTCTGAATTGATTTGCTGATTATCGCCTCGGAAGTTTCCCCCTATAATAATATTCATTTATTATTATTTGTCTCCTGGATAAAGAGATACAGTGAAGACGATGGCGCTGGATGGAACACACTGCAGAATCCAACTGTGACTATTACACAAGAGGCCCTTTTTGATATCCCAGGGAAAAAGACAAAGAGGAAGACCAGGAAATTCTTGGAGACGACAGATGGAAGCAGAGGTTAAGATGATGGGGAAGACATGGAATGATCTTAAAAGAATGGTAAGAAACGGAACGACTTTGAAAGTGTTTGTTCAAGACCTATGCTCCACAGGGAGCTGAAAATGTAGAAGAAACACATTCTTATCATTGATGATCATGCATTAAAATACATTCAGAAACTGTAGGTCAGACTGAAAATAAATTTTCTCGGAAACTATTTGGCGCATTGCTGTGAAATTTTGCATGCAGTATTATATTTTCCCGAACTTTAAAACAATATTTAAAAAATATTAATAAAGAGATCTAGTGTATGATTTTACTTATATAGCTTATGTAAAAACACAAGAGGACAATTAAATGTTTTGCAGTCCATTCCCTCCCACGTTCAATAACGGGTAAACTTTTAAATTTGAAGTAGAAAAAAAATCATGTAAAGTCTGAAAGCGCACGGGAATTCAAAAGAAAAAGAGGAAGAATGAAAGTAGTAATAATGCATACAAAATGCGTGGGGGGGGGGGGGGGGAAATACTAGCTCTGCCCGACCTTGACAAACTACGTTACGCCAATGATTATACTCGTTATGATCTTTCCATCTTCTTTTATGGAGATCTTTACACTCGGAATTTCATAATTATCATCATCTTCATTACCATTATCATCATCTTCATTACCATTATCATCATCTTCATTACCATTATCATCATCTTCATTACCATTATCATCATCTTCATTACCATTATCATCATCTTCATTACCATTATCATCATCTTCATTACCATTATCATCATCTTCATTATCCTTCCAGTACCGCTAAATGTCTCACAGTGCTGTGTTTTTCGCCATATTCCCCTGTTCTGTGCGAGATCCTCACTCTCAGCAAGACAGTCAATGCTTTATTACTTTGTCTCTCTTGTCAATGGTCTTATATGTGTCTCTCAAAAAGTACATCTATTTTTTGTTATGTTGTTTCCCCATTTGAGGGTGTGTGTTATAATTCTGTAGTTGTTCCTTTGTTGCAGGACTTCTTCATGCTTCTTTCTGACTTACTACTTGTTCTTTCCTTGGACACACATATATAACTCATCAATCTTTTTAGTACAAGTATAAACAAGGTCTTTATTGGTGTTACTTGACATAGCCTATCGGCGATGATGAATTGTCAAATAACGTTTGTGTGTGGCCGTTTCGTATTCATAAAGTTCTATCTGTGGTTATCTATCTATCTTGTTGACCGTATACTCCGTATAGTATTCTTAAGTACATCTGCCTGTCTCTTTCTGATAGTGCTGAGGAACTAGTATCTGAATGTGCTCAGTCTGGCCGAGTGTGGCCGAATTGTCTCGAGTCTGCTGAGTGTAACTGAGTCTGCCCGAGTGTAGCTAAATGTCTCTCTAGCTACTGCTCCTCGCCCCAAAAGCATTCTGGGCCTCTCCTCTCCTAATCTCCTAGTTCCCAGGGTCTCGGGGTTTAAGTCCCAGGTGACCACACCCCCCCGACCACTGATACGGCCTAACCTACGTCTCCTGACCGTCACTATCTCTCTAGCTCCGCCTTTTTTAATTATCTCTAAAGTCTTATTACTTTAGGAGTCCTGTCGAACCTGTCCATCTTCCTAAGTCCGTCCCTAACAACTAAAACTCGAGGCGATTTCCAATTCAGAGACTCAAAGAGTAATCACTGCTGAACGTAAAGATAACCTGGTCTTTTGATTACGCGGGGCAGTTTAGTTGTCCGCTTTCATCTCAGGTCTTCACTGGACTTCAAGGCGTCTGCCGATATAAGAGTTTCCTAGGAACCAGCGGCCGTGTCGTTGCGTTACGCAACTTTGTCGACCAGAGCAAACATCTGTCTGGCTTTAGGCTGACCACCTGTACGCATTTCACTGGTAATCTTCAAGTTGATTACGACTCAGCGACTGAGTTGGGTAGACTTAACGTCTCCTTCCTAATCCTCTGAAGAGTGTCTTTTCTACGCCGCCTAAAACTATCCTACTTCACATCGTCATCGCCTCATTCTTTTATTCTTCTGTCTATCGTCATATTCTTCTATTCTTCCATTATCGCCCATGACTGAGTCACACTATAACATATATCTCCGTCAACATTTCAGTTGAATTGATATATTCATAGATCAATTTAACTCAAAATAAAAACATAGTGTGACTGCTCTCTTTCTACTTCCTTAATGGGCTAACTAATTTCCTTTTTCTCATTGTACATCAATTATTACAACAATTAGAAATACAAATTCAACATCTATAAACTGGAATCTCAAAAGAAAAATCCATCATGTATACAATCATCTTACAACATCGCTCTGCCATGCCACTTTGTTTTGCTTTGAAGCCTCTGACTAACGTGACGTCACTCTGGACCTAGCCTGAATGTAGGCCAGCTAAATTGAGGTCATCGTCTGTTTTGTCTATGTCTAACCCACATTTCTTTCCGTCTCTTAATTTAAACTGGTAGGTTCTGTAATTGGTGTTTACATATACAACATTCATAATTCTACAACAATATCATGACATTCAATAAACATCTTTGCGACACAACATGTGTCTCATGTATACAAAACATTTTGTGGAAACATCAATTCTGAAATATTTAAGGCTCGATCGGCCTTCGCACTGTACTCTCTTAATTGCCTAATAAGACGTGTTTAGTCTTTCTTCGGCATCATATCTGTGCCAGTTCTGAAAAAGAAACAAGACCCGTCTACTCTGTTCTCTTATTCTCCCTGAACACGTGCTCTTCTGGCACTGCTAATAAAGTTGTCTGCATAGCAATACGCTTTCTTACAGAATCTCTTAGCCACAGGCTTAATTTACTGGTCAACTCATGTCGGGTCGAAAGTCTTCTTATGTGTTCTCTCTCACCACATATTCCTAAATTTTAGGCAATTCTCTCCGTCTACATATAATTACATTTTCATAAAATTGTCTTTTTTAAAAAAATGTGCATTTCACAACATGTTTCTCCTCAAATCATACACCCACAGTCTTGGACAGACCGAACATTGAAGCATAGAGTAATCACAAACACATAGCAATCAAAATTATGACTTAAATTTGATACAGAATCTAGTCTGTCTAGACTTCCATTAAACTATCCACAACACACTTCATACACACATGTGTACATCTCACAATGCTGTTCCACACTTGGAATTCCTATATAACTCATAGAGTCTCTCCATCTCGGGTCACTGACTCTCTCGTCTCTTCTTAGTCTCCTAAGACTCTCTCCATGCATACTCTATTTCCTGTAAATTCTAAGTTCTCTTAACTTGACTCAAACTTTTTTTTTAAACCGATGTAAACATGGTTACCATTTTGTTTGTTTACTTCAGGTGACTCACTAACATCTTCATACATATAGTTCTGTCTCCTCATTAAGGCAACAGTACATTTACAGACTCATACTCATCATTCAGTGCACATCGGCATTATACATATTAAATTCGTCTAAAAGTTAGTAGACTCTTACACATTATTAGTTACAACATCCACAAGTAAAATAATTACAATTCTTAATATGTATGTTTCTTCTTTTTGTATCTTTTATCTCTTCCATCACTAGTGGTTGTCAGGTCTCCTCTTTCTGACCTATGATCTTCTCTGAATTTGTTACCTTTATCTATTTCTTTCTGGTGGTCAACAAACTCTTGCCGTCGTCCCAATCGTATGGCAAAAGGCAGGTCTACTTTGACTCTTTCATCGTCTTTTCTTCTTCTTTCAGCGATAATGGCATCACGTTCTGGTGTTCCCAATGGCCAAAATTTCACTTGCTCTGCCTTTTCTATTTGGGTCTTTTCAAACTCTTCATTTATGGCAGCAACCCTCCTTTCTCGTATTGTAGGCAATCTGTCAGTTTCAGGACGTTTCTTGCTACCTTTTACCCCATCTGCCATATCCACTATTTCCTTGTCCATTTCACGCGCATATTTGTCAGCTGCTTTCTCTAATGCATGAAACACTGCAAGTTCGTTAATTTTCTTCTCAGCACTTTTACTTACAACCTCTACACTATTTGTATCACTGTTGCGTTCTATCCTATCAAGTTTCCCTTTCTCGTTTTCCTTCTTCAAATTTTCTGTAGTAGTTTTCTTTCGCCTTAGAGACGCTACCTCTTCCTCTAAGTCAGACTTCTCTCGTATTAGGTTCTTTATTTTGTCATCTAATTCTGATTTCTCCTTTCTTAAACTTGCAACTAAATCCTTGAACACTTTGACTTCACTTAAAAGTTGGCTATTCTGTGCTTTCATCTCATCAACTTCTCGACTCATACATACACTGTGTCTGTCAGTCTCAGCCTTTTGTTCTTCAAGTGCTTCAAGCTCTTTAATTCTTGTTTTTAGACACTTGTTTTTGCACTCTAGCCTATCTACTGTGTCTTTCAGCTCTAATAGCATCAACTCATCTCTTTCACTTCTCTTTTCCATAATTCTTATCTCGGCATCTTTTCTTGAAATCACATCTTCTAGGATGTTTGTAGCCACACAGGCGTCTCTAAATTGTTTCTTCACCTCCTCGTTTGTGTTATTTTATCGTTATGTTTAGTTTGTCCTCTAACCTCTACAGTCTGTGTTTGTGCGCAGCTAACCTGTGTCACCAATACTTCTCTATCCGTACCTTCTGTTTGTATAGCACTGTCGATCATTCTGTTCTCAGTCTCTTTAATTCTCACTAACATACATTCATTTTTATTGCTGATCGCATGACTCGACTTATCTTCTAAATTATGTTCCATTCCCTCTAATTCCTTCTCCTTTCTGATTAATTTGTTTGTTTCAGGCTAGACAGTCTGTTTGTCTTGATGTTTGGGCCGTTTGATTTGGACCACTTGGTCGTTCTCGCATCCACGTGCTTGGTTGCGCGCTTCTCTTTGACTCCAGAGGGATCTTGCCAACCACGCCTGGGTGTTGGGTTAACATGATGTGTCCACAAGTTTGATTTACCATTCACTTTATTCATTTCAATCCTGTCTACACTATTTATTTCATAGCTCTTACGTCCAGCAATTTGTCTTTTGTCATTCCATCTCCACCTAGATTCCTGGGGTGGTAATCTTCTTCCGTGAAAATGCCTTGTTTCCTTTCTCACTGCATATATTTCTTTACTCAATTCACATAGTCGTCCCTTATTTCTCCATCTAATACTCGCTTGATTAACTTCCCTAGGATTTTCTACTATTTTTCTTTTATTAAACCATTCACTGATGGTTGGGCTTTCTTCAGGTAGGTTTAAATTCAATTTCTTCATGAACCCGATTTCTTTAATAGAGATATTAATCGCTTCATCTAGCGTCTCAGGGTTCAGCCTCGCTAAGTGTAGTTTTAGATCTGTGGATATTAGTCCATCTATAAAAGTCTCTATTAATTGTCTACCAAAACTGTCAGTATCTAAACCAGATTCCTCTGCTAGCTCTAAAAGTCTATTACTGTAAGCAGTTATTGTCTCTCCTCTTTCTTGTTTAAACTTCCTCAAAAGTATGAAAGCAGTGTAGGCATCTCCTACAGCAGCATACCTAGTTTTTAAATCTATCTGGAGGGACTTCCATGTGCTTGAAGGTTCATTCTTTAGCCTTCTCTGGATGAAGTCAGATACTTCGCCTCTACTTGTTTTAAAAGCTATTAATTTCTTGTCTTCCTCATTTATAGGAAAAATGAGAGCATACTTTTCAATTTCTGCCATCCATTGTCTGAACATGGATGGGTCGCCAGAGTAATTTGAGATACTGGCACTCACTTCTTGCTGTCTAAAACTATTTTCTAAACCTGTGATGACTCTACTAATTTCTTGCAGGGTCTGCAACGTGGGAGTCATGCCTATCTTCATCTTGATAATTAATTAATAATAAACTCATTAACTAGCAATAACACACACAGTTATTTAGATTAGTCAAAAGAATTTCTACTTTCTTCCACTAACACTCAAGAAAAAACTTATTTACTTCACACAACCTTGTTACAACATATCATATGCATCTCTAAAATATATAAGAAAAATCCAACTTACATGCTTCTGAAGTCCATGGAATACCTAACACACCTTATAACATCCTAAAAACTACACAATAATATACTCATTTAAAACAATAATTAACAAACTACTTAGTCTTTTTTCTTAGGTTCTCAACGTGGACATCAGTTTTCACATAAGGCATAAGGTTCTCTTTGCTGTCCGATGCATTTCACATTTATTTCAAACACAAGTAATCTTTCACCTCCGGAATAGTAAAAAAGTCACGAACTGACAGCTTCTCTAGTGTTTTTTTTTCACAATGATGTGTTCTGTATAGTAAATATAGTGTTTTTCTTATAATTTCTTGGCTGCTCGGTGGCACTCGTTGCTGTAAGTATGTAGGTTTACGCTGGAAGTGCGTAGGTTTACGCTGGAAGTGCGTAGATGGACGTCAGAGTTGGTTAAGAGAAAATTCTTACTTTTTTTTTTTTCTTCCAGGTCCTTCTTTAAAAGAATAAAATCCTGGTCACGGCAACAGAAAGTAATGTGATGTTGCAGGACTTCTTCATGCTTCTTTCTGACTTACTACTTGTTCTTTCCTTGGACACACATATATAACTCATCAATCTTTTTAGTACAAGTATAAACAAGGTCTTTATTGGTGTTACTTGACATAGCCTATCGGCGATGATGAATTGTCAAATAACGTTTGTGTGTGGCCGTTTCGTATTCATAAAGTTCTATCTGTGGTTATCTATCTATCTTGTTGACCGTATACTCCGTATAGTATTCTTAAGTACATCTGCCTGTCTCTTTCTGATAGTGCTGAGGAACTAGTATCTGAATGTGCTCAGTCTGGCCGAGTGTGGCCGAATTGTCTCGAGTCTGCTGAGTGTAACTGAGTCTGCCCGAGTGTAGCTAAATGTCTCTCTAGCTACTGCTCCTCGCCCCAAAAGCATTCTGGGCCTCTCCTCTCCTAATCTCCTAGTTCCCAGGGTCTCGGGGTTTAAGTCCCAGGTGACCACACCCCCCCGACCACTGATACGGCCTAACCTACGTCTCCTGACCGTCACTATCTCTCTAGCTCCGCCTTTTTTAATTATCTCTAAAGTCTTATTACTTTAGGAGTCCTGTCGAACCTGTCCATCTTCCTAAGTCCGTCCCCTAACAACTAAAACTCGAGGCGATTTCCAATTCAGAGACTCAAAGAGTAATCACTGCTGAACGTAAAGATAACCTGGTCTTTTGATTACGCGGGGCAGTTTAGTTGTCCGCTTTCATCTCAGGTCTTCACTGGACTTCAAGGCGTCTGCCGATATAAGAGTTTCCTAGGAACCAGCGGCCGTGTCGTTGCGTTACGCAACTTTGTCGACCAGAGCAAACATCTGTCTGGCTTTAGGCTGACCACCTGTACGCATTTCACTGGTAATCTTCAAGTTGATTACGACTCAGCGACTGAGTTGGGTAGACTTAACGTCTCCTTCCTAATCCTCTGAAGAGTGTCTTTTCTACGCCGCCTAAAACTATCCTACTTCACATCGTCATCGCCTCATTCTTTTATTCTTCTGTCTATCGTCATATTCTTCTATTCTTCCATTATCGCCCATGACTGAGTCACACTATAACACCTTTTCATGATATGTTCGGCATATGCCACCTTCTTTTCTGAAAAATGAATAAGAATGTCTGTTGCACTGCCTGTTCTCTAATTTCAGCACTAGACTTCAATTCGCTTCATTATATACTTCTTTTTTTTCTTTTCGTTCCATTATATACTTTTTTCTTTCTTTCTTTCTTATCATTCCATTATATACATCTTTATTTCTTTTCGTTTCATTATATATTTCTTTATTTCTTTTCGTTCCATTATATACTTCTTCCCTTCTTTTCGTTCCATTATATACTTCTTTCTTTCTTTTTGTTCCATTATATACTTCTTTCTTTCTCTCTGGCGTTCACCCAATGACTACTAAAAGAATGGATAGTCAACTACGTCATCCGTCCTTAAATGGACATTGTTAAACTGTATAAAAATACATAGACGTTTTTAATGCATTTAAGACAAACCAATGACGAATAATGCCTAGACAATTACACAGGAAAATAAATGGTGGGTTAATAGCTACGTCCTGTAAAGGAAATGCTACTCAATTTTCGTTTATTCTAAATTTCATTCGTTGTTTTCCAACTCTCACATTCTTAAAAATAAGGGCGGATAATACATTTCGGTTGAATATCCTAAGCTTTGTTTTCATGTTTATGATTTTTATTTACATTTTTTTTCGAAAGTTTTGAAAATCGTTGCTGCCGTTGTTATCCTGGATGTGATATGACGTTTTATTTCCCTTCTTGATCTTTCGAGGTATTTGAAGTGACCTACTTCCTCCAGCGATTTTACTTAGTTTTTGGCTTCATACTTTTTTCCTTTTACTGACAGAACAGTTTGTGGCCAATGCCACCTATATCTCTCAAGCCGAAGGGCTGAAAGGGTTATCCCAAAAACATTCTTCCTGTTACCACTGCATGCATCTCCTCTGACTGATCCAACTCAAAATTCTCCCTGTTACCACTGCATGCATCTCCTCTGACTGATCCAACTCAAAATTCTCCCTGTTACCACTGCATGCATCTCCTCTGACTGATCCAACTCAAAATTCTCCCTGTTACCACTGCATGCATCTCCTCTGACTGATCCAACTCAAAGTTCTCCCTGTTACCATTGCATGCATCTCCTCTGACTGATCCAACTCAACGTTCACCCTGTTACTTTTGCATACATCTCCTCTGACTGATCCAACTCAAAATTCTCCATGTTACCACTGCATGCATCTCCTCTGACTGATTCAACTCAAAATTCTCCCTGTTCCCACTGTAGGCATCTCCTCTGACTGATCCAACTCAAAGTTCTCCCTGTTACCACTGCATACATCGCCTCTGAATGATCCAACATAAAATTCTCCCTGTTCCCACTGCATGCATCTCTTCTGACTGATCCAACTCAAAAATCTCCCTGTTACCACTGCATGCATCTCCTCTGACTGATCCAACTCAAAATTCTCCATGTTACCACTGCATACATCTCCTCTGACTGATCCAACTCAAAATTCTCCCTGTTACCACTGCATACATCTCCTCTGACTGATCCAACTCAAAATTCTCCCTGTTACCACTGCATACATCTCCTATGACTGATCCAACTCAAAATTCTCCCTGTTACCATTGCATACATCTCCTCTGACTGATCCAACTCAAAATTCTCCCTGTTGCCATTGCATGCAACTCCTCTTTGCTCCATCTCTTCACCAGTTCGTGGTTGCTGATTTTGTTGGAGGAAAATATTCGGAGAACTTCTTCCCCACACACAAGTTGTGTGAAGTGGTGACTTGTTCACATTACAACACACTTACAACTGCATCTTTTCAACTGTTTCTATTTCATGTAATTCATTATTTTAAACTTCTTCATCTTGTGGATGTTCAATCTTTGTCTTGTTTTCCCGACATTTGACTTTCGGCTGTCAAATTCTAATCCTCAGTTTGATGATTTCAGTTAAATGCCTTCTGAATAATATTACATGTTGGCCGGTTACAACAGCATTCAGACAGGCATGAGAACAGGCAGACAAACAGACAGACAAATAGACAGACAGACAAGTAGACAGACAGGCAGACAGGCAGACAAACAGACAAACAGACAGACAAATAGACAGACAGACAGACAGACAAGTAGACAGACAGGCAGGCAGACAGACAGGCAGATAGACAGACAGGCAGGCAGACAGACAGATAAGTAGCAGACAGACAGATAAGTAGACAGACAGGCAGATAGACAGACAGGCAGACAGACAGATAAGTAGCAGACAGACCGACAGACAAGTAGACAGACAGGCAGACAGATAGTCAGGCAGGTAAAGGTAGAGTGGGGACGGGAAGTAAGGGAACGTTTATAGAGAGTAAGAAAGAATGACAATGACATTGGAAAACTGAAAGAGAAAGGAACATTAAGGATTGGGGAGAAGAGAAGAGAAAAGAACAGTGGAAGAGAGAATGAAAGGGAAAAAGGCATGATATGGAAAGATAGAAATGAAAAGTAAGAAAATGTAATAAGTGAGAAAGGCAGTTGCGGAAAGTTAGAGATAGCAAAATAACGAACGACAAAGCGAAATTGAAGGAGTGAGACTAATATAGCTAAAAAGTAAGAGCGAAGGAGATAGAATGATATGTAGGAAATGTAAGTTGTAGACAAAAGGAAAGTGATTGGGATCCGATCTTGGAGTAAGGAAGAGAGTATATGAAATACATTAAAGGAAAAATAAACAATGAAAGAAAAAAGAGACTTTCCCCATGTTTGAACATCACTGTCAACGAAACTCATAAATTTTACATAAAAAGTAAAAAAAAAAAAAAGTAACGAGCCCCGTCACGCCACGTGGCGTACAGGGAATATGGTGTTAGTGATCATAATTTATACAGACATTCAGCACATGATTCTACATAAAGCCTCTTTAATTCAATATGATCTCTTCAAAAGGTACACACTCATGTTATGTGAGCTTTATAAGTGTTATTATGACACTATCAGCACACATTCAAATGGTCCCTATTACGCATGGATTAACAATTACTTTTATCTTCTGAGTCAATCAAATTAAAAACTTAGAGAACTCAACGACCGCATCAAACCCAAAGAATCTATCAAGTCCCGAAACTCTTATATTTCACTAATTATGTTCACATCATCATCATCATCATCATCATCATCATCATCATCATCATCATCATCATCATCATCATCATCACCATCATCATCACCATCATCATCATCATCAAGTACCAAGCTTGCTGACGGAGATCATGTCTCTTAACTTTTGATCCAGACAGTTATTTATCATTTCTGTTGTTGACCTTCTGCCAAGCCATTCTCTTAAGCTCTCTGGTATCTTTTGTCTCTGCTTCCCCTTATCTCTCCGGCCCTCAATTTTTCCAGTTGTTACAATATATTCCAGCTGTTCCCTTCTCATTTCATGGCCAAAAAATGATGATTGTTTCTTCCTAATATTGGAAATTATCTCTCTTTTTGCTTCGTCCTCTTTCATAACGTTTTCATTACTCTTCTTAACTGTCCTTGGTATTCTCAACATTCTTCTGTAAAACCACATTTCTACAGACTCCAGTGATTTCTTGTCTGTTGTCCTATTGTCTATGATTCACACTGACTCTACATAACATTTAAGAACTATTTTTGTATCTATTGTCAAACATTGATTGCACACTATCTTCCTCATGTTTTGGAAAGCTGCTTTTGCCTGAGCCTTTCTGCATCTCATCTCTATTGCACATCCACCATCTGAGGTTAACAAAGTTCCCAACTATTTTAATTCATTCACCTGTTCCATCATCAATCATCATCATCGAGTGCCGTCTCCGCAACGAAGGTTGGCTACCATGGATCTCCATTCTACTCTATTTCTTGCTTTGATGGTGCAGGTTGTCATAGATTGATTTGTCCATCTTTAGTGTTACTCGTCCATGTTAGTCTTCTTTAATATTGTTCCACTTGTCTTTATTGTGCTCTGCGGGGATGTCTTTTTCTTGTTGCTACCATTACTTCTGTCTTTTTGCTATTAAGACTGAGTCCTTTATTTTTTCTTTCCTTCACTATAAAAAAGTAAAGTAAAGAGCCCCCGTCACACCAAGTGGCGTATAAGGAATATGGTGTTAGTGACCATAATTTTTACAGACCTTCGGCACATGATTTTTGGGGTAATGTGGTCGATATTACGCCCGTGCCGCTTTACTTTCCCAGAAAAAAATCCGGTACCCATTAAAGGCTGGGTGAATCCAGAAGCCGTCGGTTGGGATCGAACCCTACCCCTTGTCCTTTGTAGCCCAGTTCACTAACCACTGAGCTATCGCGTCTCCCTTCCTCCACTATAATGTCTAATATTTCTTGTAACTCATTTTCATTCTTAGAGATTAAGTCTGTATCATCAGCATACCTTAGATTATTTATATTATGTAGGTTATGTATGTTCACCTAACCTACCGTAATGTTTACTTATGTTACCACTGCCGGATACAACTAGCGCACTTTTAGTGTGCCTAGATTTGGTAACAGAATTACGTTATAGAAGTGGGGGTACAAATCGGTGGTTTATTACTTAGATTTTTGGGCGTAATTTTTTTCCGTGTGACATTCCAGAGCAACAAAAGTAGTTGTACAAACATGGTATTTTATGGTTATAAGTGTAGTTAAAATGAATGCTGTGCATGTAGGTTTGGCGGTAAATCGTAGTTTGCATCCAGTTGTTGTAGTTTGTGAGTGACGTCAAGAGAAGCTTCACTAGAAACCATTACATTTTCATTCACTTCTTCTTTTGTTTTCCCTTCCTCATCTGTCTATCAACATCGAATGGAGATATATTTTTGCGATCTTTTGCTCTTCTGTTGGACTTTCTTCATGTTATGTTTCTTAGAGTTTTTAAATTTCCATCAATTCAACTTTTCTTTGATTCTTTATCTCTGTTTGCCTCACAAATTGATTACAATTATTTAATTCAAATATCGTTTATATTGAGGATTATGAAACCGTTATGCAAGTTCTATTCATTATCTCATTTCATTATCACAACTGTACCCTTCTTAATATTTATTTTAAGCCCGACATTTCTGTTTTTATTATTAACTTATGCAATTAGTTGCTAACAACAAAGAAAAAGACATCACCTCGGTGCAAAATAAAGACAATTGGAACAATATTAAAACAGGTAAATTAATTTAAATATTTGGGAACTTTGTTAACCTCAGAGGAAAGATGTACAAAAGAGGTGAGATGTAGAATGGCTCAGGAAAAAGCAGGCTTTCCAAAAAATGAGGAAGATACTATACAATCCATTTCTGACAATAGAAACAAGAAAAAAAGTGCTTAAATGTTATGTAGAGCCAGTATTAACATATGGATGTGAATCATGGACAATAGGACAACAGACAAGAAAATCACTGGAGTCTGTAAAAATGTGGTTTTCCAGAAAAATGTTGAGAATACCACGGACAGCTAAGATGATTAATGAAAACGTTCTGAGAGAGGCCAAAGCAAAAAGAGAGCTAATTTCCAATATTAGGAAGAAACAATCATAATTTTTTTGGCCATGTAATGAGAAGAGAACAACTGGAATATATTGTAAACACTGAGGAAATTGAGGTACGAAGAGTTGAGGGAAGCAAAGAGAAAAGATACCAGACAGCTTAAGAGAATGGCTTGGCAGAAAGTCAACAACAGAAATGATAAATAACTGTCGAGATCGAAAGTTGTGTAGAGACATGATTACCTACGCCAGCAGGCCCGGTACTTCATGATGAATTAGTTGCTAGGTTGGCTGGGTCTGCCAGTAATACTGACAGCGGCCAAGTCGATTGTTATATCATTTCGGTTCCTGCCAACGATTCTTTAGCGTGCGCGAGTGCACAAGGGACCGATGTTTGTTGCAGTTGTCCGAGAGATCTGGACATCGGATCTCACTACACAGAGAGGACTAGACATCGGATCTCACTACACAGAGAGGACTAGACATCGGATCTCACTACACAGAGAGGACTAGACATCGGATCTCACTACACAGAGAAGATTAGACATTGGATCTCACTACACAGAGAGGACTAGACATCGGATCTCACTACACAGAGAGGACTAGACATCGGATATCACTACACAGAGATGATTAGACATTGGATCTTACTACCCAGAGAGATCTAGACATCGGATCTCATTACACAGAGAGGACTAGACATCGGATCTCATTACACAGAGACGGCTAGACATCGAATCTCACCTCCCAGAGAGGGTTAGACATCAGATCTCACCACCCAGAGAGGATTAGACATCAGATCTCACCACCAAGAGAGGGTTAGACATCCGATCTCACCACCCAGAGAGGGTTAGACATCAGATCTCACCACCCAGAGAGGGCTAGACATCAGATCTCACTCACACAGAGAGGGTTAGACATCAGATCTCACTCACCCAGAGAGGGTTAGACATCAGATCTCATCATCCAGAGAGGGTTAGACATCATATCTCACCACCCAGAGAGGGTTAGACATCATAGCTCATCATCCAGAGAGGGTTAGACATCATATCTCACCACCCAGAGAGGGTTAGACATCAGATCTTACCACCCAGCGAGGGTTAGACATCGGATCTCACTACATAGAGACGGTTAGACATCGGATCTCACTACACAGAGACGGTTAGACATCGGATCTCACTACACAGAGACGGTTAGACATCGGATCTCATCAGCCATATAGAGCTAGACATCGGATCTCACTACACAGAGACGGTTAGACATCGGATCTCATCACCCATATAGAGCTAGACATCGGATCTCACTACACAGAGACGGTTAGACATCGGATCTCATCACCCATAGAGGGCTAGACATCGGATCTCACTACACAGAGACGGTTAGACATCGGATCTCATCACCCATAGAGGGCTAGACATCGGATCTCACTACACAGAGACGGTTAGACATCGGATCTCATCACCCATAGAGAGCTAGACATCGGATCTCACTACCCAGAGACCAGGTGAGGGTACAGCCACAAATAAACCACGGACTAGAAAAAAATAAAAATATTCACCGCTTGCATCCGGGAATTTCGAATCCGGGACTTTCTTGTCAATATTCTCGCGTCTTACCTCTAAACCCTCTACTCCCCGGATTCATCTTTCGGTGCACTTGTTCTTAACGAGCCTCACACACACACGATAGTGTGCACATTAAATACTTTAAGTGGCAATTCAGCAACAGATCTTTATTTTACCCCTGCTACAGTTAGTTCTGGACTACAAAGGACAAGGGGTGGGGTTCGATCCCAACCGACGGCTTCCGGATTCACCCAGCCTTAAATGGGTACCGGATTTTTTTTCTTGGAAAGTAAAGCGGCACGGGCGTTATACCGACCACATTACCCCAAAAATCATGTGCTGAAGGTATGTACAATTTATGGTCACTAACACCATATTCCCTTAACGCCACTTGGCATGACGGGGGTTCTTTACTTTACTTACTACATTTAGTATTATCTTCTCATCTGTGGCTTCAGTTCATGTCCATTTGATACTTTATGCTGCTTCTTTTTGCAGCTTTAAGGTCGGATTATCAGACATCAGTGTTTCCCCACACACGTCCTGTTTTCTTTTGTGTGTGAAAAATCTTTTATTTTCAGATAAAATGTTCTACTTTTTTGTTTCTTCATTTGGTTTTCCTCCTCTTATGTCAAATGTTGGTTTATCCTTATCACCCCTGACTGGACCTAAAAGTCCCGCTTCATATTTACTACATTATCTTAGCAAGCGCGGTTTCCTGGTGGGACTTGTAGGTCCAGCAGACCATATCTCTGGGAATCTCCAACAGGTGGCGGTGGCAGCGTGACCTTCCGGAGGGGGTCATTTACCTCCGTTTTCAAATTGTTGACCTGTTTCGTTTTTCTTCATTATACATTTAAATAGCGCAACGAAAACTTTTCGGAACTTTAAATCCAACCTCGTATAATATATATGTGTGTGCGTGCGTGCGTGCGTGCGTGCGTGCGTGCGTGTGTGTGTGTGTGTGTGTGTGTGTGTGTGTGTGTAATTGCTACCAGATAATACATGTTGTACTGTTGCTAGGGGTCACTACTGTAATCGAATCACATAAATTATTTTAAAAATCACTGCAGTAAAAACGTCAGAGCTGAAAGGTTAGTTCGACAAAGGACAGGCAATACTTACATGGAGTCCGTCTTCAAGGCCAGTGCACGAAGGGAGATAATTGGGACATTGTTTACAGTTAAATCCAGTACATGCAACTTTCACATAGTCACCTATAACAAATAAAATAGTAGTGAAGTGATGATATTTTTAAAGACAATTATTTATGTGATTGTGAATGAGCAATAATTGTGTAGTGCTGTTTGTTGTGTGTGAATATAAGGATTACGATGTATGTTTATGAGTAGGCTGCTTGTTTTATCTATTATGAGAAGTTGAACGATGGTGACACTAGTCAACGACCTAAATACTTCAGACATGAACACAGCTAAAGTGAATTCATTGTTGGTGCTAAAAACGTAAAGGACATTAACACAATTTATGTTTGGATCTGGTTTCCCTGAAGTTCATTTCCGATTATGTTCATATATATAATTATAGATACTAATCATAATTTACTTTCACTTGTTATTTTATATATATAAATATATATATATATATATATATATATATATATATATATATATATATATATATGACGTTTGGCGTCTTGACAGATGGTTGGTAGCAAGCAATAATGATAAGTCAGTAGTTTGGTATACATTTTAGTGTCTAATGCTGGATGCTCTTTTACTGATTAGCTTCTCTCGTGGCTGAATCCGCCAATATCATATAGACACATCGAGCCACAGAATAGGCACGATGTATTCGTGGTGCTTGTCCTCGTCTTCTTTCTCCTGTAACTTTTGTCTTCTTAATTTGATATCAGCACTAACTCTAAAGTTACTGTGCCATTTTTTATTTTTGTTTTCCATGTGCTACGATCTGCAGCCAGATCCTCCCAGTTTCTTTTACTGATAGAGAATTCCATCAAGGAAGCCCTGCAAACATCCTTATATCTCAGCACTGGTCTGTCAACTGGTCTCATTCCGTCCTTATGTTAACCATGCTATATTTGTTTGGGGATAAAAATGTTTGCCATTCTTCTTACATGACCCAGCCACTTCTATGACTATGACAAATCTACGACTCCTAAGTGTTGCCATGATGGATAGGAGTTTCGCTCGTTTTAAGACATTAGAGTTTGTTACTTTCCTGCCATTTGATGTTCATAATCTTTCGAAGGCAATGCAACATGAAAGCTGTTCAACGTTTTCTTCTGCCCTGCATAGGTAGTCCAAGTTTCTGATCCGTAGATAAGTGTACTTAGCACTGAACTTTATTATAATACGATAGAAACTTATGAATATTTACCAGCTTTGTTTACTTCCATCGGTCATTTTAGTTTGTGACCTGTTTTTGTTATTAGTTTTTCTTTCTTTATTTGATTCAACCACCACTCTTCTAAGTAAAGCACCCAATCTTCCATTAGATCACCCATTCTTCCATTAGATCACCCACTCTTCCATTAGAACACCCATTCTTCCATTAGATCACCCATTCTTCCATTAGATCATCCACTCTTCAATTAGATCACCCACTCTTCCATTAGATCACCCATTCTTCCATTAGATCATCCACTCTTCCATTAGATCACCCACTCTTCCATTAGATCACTCACTCTTCAATTAGATCACCCATTATTCAATTAGATCACCCACTCTTCAATTAGATCACCCACTCTTCAATTAGATCACCCACTCTTCAATTTGATCACCCACTCTTCAATTAGATCATCCACTCTTCAATTAGATCACCCACTCTTCAATTAGATCACCCACTCTTCAATTAGATCACCCACTCTTCAATTAGATCATCCACTCTTCCATTAGATCACCCACTCTTCCATTAGATCACTCACTCTTCAATTAGATCACCCATTCTTCAATTAGATCACCCACTCTTCAATTAGATCACTCACTCTTCAATTAGATCACCCACTCTTCAATTTGATCACCCACTCTTCAATTAGATCACCCACTCTTCAATTAGATCACCCACTCTTCAATTAGATCACCCACTCTTCAATTAGATCACTCACTCTTCAATTATATCACCCACTCTTCAATTTGATCACCCACTCTCCCATTATATCACCCACTCTTCAATTAGATCACCCACTCTTCCATTAGATCACCCACTCTTCCATTAGATCACCCACTCTTCCATTAGATCACTCACTTTTCCATTTGACCGTCCACTCTTTTATTCGACCGCCAAATCGTTCAATATAAAACCCACTTTTCCATTATACAACCCACTCTTCCATTATACAACCCGCTTTTCCATTATACAACCAACTTTTCCATTATACAACCCACTTTTACATTACACAACCCACTTGTCCATTATACAACCCACTTTTACATTACACAACCCACTTGTCCATTACACAACCCACTCTTCCATTATACAACCCACTTTTACATTACACAACCCACTCTTCCATTATACAACCCACTTTTACATTACACAACCCACTTTTACATTACACAACCCACTTGTCCATTACACAACCCACTCTTCCATTATACAACCTACTCTTCCATTATACAACCCACTTTTCCATTATACAACCCACTTGTCCATTATACAACCCAATTTTCCGTTGCACAACCCACTTTTCCATTATACAACCCACTTTTCCATTGTATAACCCACTCTTCCATTTTACAACCCACTCTTCCATTATACAACCCGCTCTTCCATTATACAACCCCCTCTTCCATTATACAACCCACTCTTCCATTATACAACCCACTCTTCCATTATACAACCCGCTCTTCCATTATACAACCCACTCTTCCATTATGCAACCCACTCTTCCATTATACAACCCACTCTTCCATTATACAACCCACTCTTCCATTATACAACCCACTCTTCCATTATACAACCCACTCTTCCATTATACAACCCACTCTTCCATTATACAACCCACTCTTCCATTATACAACCCACTCTTCCATTATGCAACCCACTCTTCCATTATACAACCCGCTCTTCCATTATGCAACCCACTCCTCCATTATACAACCCACTCTTCCATTAGATCACCCACTCTTCAGTTCGACCACACAATCATCAATGTAACCAATCTCTCTGCTTCATGGTAATTAATAGCCAACAACAGCTACATTAAGACTCACCTCACAATGGCATTAAAGTAAGTAAAGTCAAGTACCCCCGTCACGCCAAGTGGCGTATAGGGAATATGGTGTTAGTGACCATAAATTTTACAGACCTTCGGCACATGACTTTTGGGGTAATGTGGTCGGTATTACACCCGTGCCGCTTTACTTTCCCAGAAAAAAATCCAGTACCCATTAAAGGCTGGGTGAACCGGAAGCAGTCGGTTGGGATCGAACCCTACTTCTTGTCATTTGTAGTCCAGTTCACTAACCACTGAGCTATCGCGGCTCCCACAATGGCATTAGGCATGCTTAAAAACAGCTCAAGACTGGCTTTCTTTCTTTTTCTTTTTTTTCTGAACTGGACACGCTTGCACACTCACACATAAAGGTATATCTGTCTCTCTTCTCCATAACCGTTGAGGTATGAATATCTGCAGCACAAAACTCGCACATCTCTCCCCGCTATGTCTGTCATTGCTGACTGATAGTCATCTAAACTAATATCGAACTATCCATTACTGTTTACTTGTCTCCCACTTCTCCCTTATTTTTCTTGCCACAAGAATCCATCAGCTATCCGTGATGAAGGGGATGTATGACCTCTCCCCCTAAGTTTCCTTTGCTTCACAACAGCAAAGGGGTCGTCATGTTGTCCAATTCACCCTACTTAAGATTACAACAATATTTTGCGAAGAATTTCTTTTGATCGTCTTAATCCCAAAGCTTGTGCTCTTGTTTATTTTTTTTAAAATTTTCGGCGGCTGCCAACATCATTGAGTTTCAAGCATATCAAAACAGACACAAAAAAAGGTCGTTCTTTTCCGTTTGATATCGGGGCCGAAAGTGTTGCCGTTTGTCCAAGTAGGTGTTGTTTTTGCAGCTTACCCAGATACTTGTATGGAGCAATTGTCAAAGATCGTTGAGTCCAACTTTTGAAATTTGATTCAAGTTTATTTCTGCATCATGTCTAATGCAAAATCTTGTGATTTGTAGTATAACTTACCTATATCTCTGGTTTAATTTTTTAAATTTGAAATATCACTTACCTACATGTCTAGTTTAATGTCTTTATAGCATTTAGGCAATATTTATTTTCCATTCAAAACAACCTTCATGCAAAATACCACAGTGCAAATGTGTGTAAAATAGCACAGTGCACGTATGTGGAAAATACCACAGTGCAAATGTGTATAAAATAGCACAGTGCACGTATGTGGAAAATACCACAGTGCAAATGTGTGTAAAATAGCACAGTGCACGTATGTGGAAAATACCACAGTGCAAATGTTTGTAAAATAGCACATTGCACGTATGTGGAAAATACCACAGTGCAAATGTGTGTAAAATAGCACAGTGCACGTATGTGGAAAATACCACAGTGCACATGTGTGTAAAATAGCACATTGCACGTATGTGGAAAATACCACAGTGCACATGTGTGTAAAATAGCACAGTGCACGTATGTGGAAAATACCACAGTGCAAATGTGTGTAAAATAGCACAGTGCACGTATGTGGAAAATACCACAGTGCAAATGTGTGTAAAATAGCACAGTGCACGTATGTACAAAATACCACAGTGCACTTATGTACAAAATACCACAGTGCATGTATGTGCAAAATACCACAGTGCACATGTATGCAAAAATAAATGATGGGATAACTGATAACGGATTGTCTCTCAAATAACTGGGTAAGGATTCTTAACTCAAAAAACCAACATTTCAGAGATGTGTGAAGTTGAAGAACAACTTCCCACATCGGTAACAATTCATCACAAGCACTTGACTGATGCCACACACCAGGATGCGAATACAAGAAGGCGACTAAAATATGAAGTAGGAAAATGCAGTCAGAATAGAAGAAGAGAAACAAGAAAAAGAGGAAGACGTCGAAAAATAAAAACAAGAAAGTGCATAAAAATAGTAAAAATAATAAATATAATAATAAGAAGAAGAGATAGAAGAAGAAGAAACGAAGAGAAATAAGAAGAAAACAGAAAAGACAATTTGTAAAAAAAAAGAAGAAAAGAAAGTGAAAGTAAACGAAGTATAAAAAGAAGAAGAAGATGATGAAGCTTTGGGAAAACAAAATAAGAAAGAGAAGACTTTCAAGATGGTTAGTATTTCTAATGTTTGCAATACCCACAGCCATCTATAGTAGTAAGTCCAGCGGGCAGAAAGGAACCATCCAAATTTGTTGACGTCTTAAGTTTCGCTACATGATCCGTTTGAGGGCAGAATGACGTCAGCAATCTATAACTCAAATAGTTGAAGACGTCACGATTGCAAGGATTTATTATACATGTATTTCTCTTATCTGCCCGCTGATCCTTCTGCTATATTTCATCTTCTTCTTCTTCTATCCTTCCTCCATTGCCGTTGGCGTCGAGGGGAGATACAATCTGAGATTCTTTGCTCTTCTGTTGGTCTATTCTGGTGTTATCCCTGCTAGTGACTCTAGTATTCCCTTTATCTCTCTCGTTCTCGATCTTCCTCTTAATCTGGCGTTTTCGTAGCGTTTGTTTATGGCACTTTGAGTCATTGTTAGTTCTTTTTGTCTTGTTATGTGGCCGAACCAATTTATCTGTTGTTTCTTTATGTATTCGATGGCTGGTTCAATTTCGAGTTTCTTCTTCAGGTCGGTGTTTCTTACTTTGTCCCTTAATCTGTTTCCTGTCATTCTTCTGACACATTTCATTTCAGTGGTCGTTATCTTTCTTATTGTTCTAGAGTCCAGCGACCAATTCTGGCACTGACAGCACAGAGTTGGTAGAAAAATTGATTTGTATATTGCCCTTTTTGTTTCTGTAGTTATTGCTTTGTTTCCCAAAAGTGTTGATACTTGGCCTATAACTTGGCATGCATTGTTGCACCTTATATCTATTTCTGTCACTTGTTTCATTGTCTTGTGTTAACGTGCTACCCAGATATTTAAAGTTGTCTACTTGTTTCAGAGTCGTATTATCTATTATGATGTTTAGTTTTTCTTTCTGTCTCGCTATTGCCATTACTTCGGTTTTGTTCATGTTGATCTTCGTGTTGTATTGTTTACAAGTGTTGTTTAGCCTGTTGATATGTTCTTGCGGGTCCTCAACTGTTTCATGTATTAGAACTTGGTCGTCTGCAAATAGTATTTCATTTATTTCGTCCTCTCTTCTGTTGTTTTCTGGTACGTATATTTCGTTCTCTTTTGTGTTATCGCTTGTTATCATCCTTGTTGGCATACTTCCTTTGCCTGGGCATGCTAATTTGCATATATTGTCCATATATATGATGAAAAGTAGAGGGGAAAGCAAGCAGCCTTGTCTTACTCCGGAGTTAATGGTGAAATGTTTAGAGTAGCTGCTGAAGATCTTACTGTAGTGCGACTACTTTCATAGAGGCTCTTGCATATCTCTACTAGGTGGTGACTCACTCCGTACAAGGGCAATACGGCCCCACAGTTGTTCCCTGCCACCCTATCAAACGCCTTTTCTTGGTCAATAAAAGCTGTATATAGTGTTTTATTATGCTCTATTGTTTTCTCCGCTAGTTGTTTTATGAGAAATAGGGCATCTGCGCAGCCTTTGTTCCTCCTGAAGCCCATCTGAGCATCACTTAGCTGTGGGTCTATAATTGGTCTGTATCTTTTTTCGACTATCTTGGCATATAACTTCCCTGTGTGGCTTAATAGCTATATTCCTCTATATCTGCTATAGTTGGCTATGGCAATAACTTATAAACAAACACGTAAACATGTTTGTGTGCACCTTTGAACATTTAAAACGATAATCGGCTTCTTCCTAGGCTAATATTAGCATATTTACGCTTTATTTACTGTCAGTGCCTGTAGTGGTAATACTGTAACCACATGACACCTCTCAAGAATGTATGACTCATCTTCACAAAAAAGTATCCTGTTTTACTCGTGGCAGTGGTTTTCAACCTTTCTTGTATTGTAACCACTTTTGGGTGTAAATTGTGTACTTCATGGTATTTGTCAAGCAATTAATGTATGGGGAACATGATGCTAGTGCTGTTATTTGCAAACATTCCCTTTTTTTTTTCTCACAAACTATACCTTGATAATAATAAAAACCGCACAGCACCATTGAAGAAAGCGTTGATGTCGAAGTTAGAAGACAAAATACGCAGAGAAAGGAGTCGAGGTCAGGCACCACTAACTCGTCTTGTTCATTCTGCGCGCTGATCTGTCAATCCAAATATGACAGATTCAGACACGAGTGAAGCTGTTCAGTAAACATCCAACATAGGATACAAATATATTACCAAACGATACTAACTAATCATGACTGCTTGCTACCAACCGTTTGCCAAGACGCCAAAAGTCATATATACCTTAATTATGTTTTTTGTTTTCTTGTTTTTCACATGACATGTTGTTTAATATTTATTTGATAAAATTATATTTCTGTTGACTAGTGTTAAGCCATTGTGTGTTCTGTTATTATGCAATTTATGGCACTAGGCCACAGATAAATATAGCGTAAGGTCTGCCAGCTGAGAGGGAAATCCCAAAAAACTCCACAATCGTGACGAACGTCTTCAGCTATGCCAGCTGTTAACAGCTGACGTAATTCTACCCACAGTCGCCCTTTCTCGCCAATTGATAACGTCACACAGTTGGGATAACTCCTTTCTGCCCGCTGACCTTACTGCTATAGACGGCTATGTATTATGGAAAAGAGGGGGGGGGAAATCATAGGAGGAAGAGGTATGTATTACAGCACTCATAAAAAAAATGACAAATAAACAACAAAAGAAAAAAACAAAGAACAACATAACGGGTTCGATCCTGCTTCGGATCATATGTTATTCTGTTTTTTTTCTGTTGTTGTTGTTTATTTGTCATTTTTTCTGAGTGCTGTAATATATACCTCTTCCTCCTTTGATTATATGAATTACCGCCTCAGAAGTTTCCCTCTATAATAATATTCATTTATTATTATTTGTCTCTATTATGGAAACTGCAGCGTTCATTAAATGTAATGTATGTTCATAAAATGTACATACTACTATAAAATCCTGAAATCTGAAGTAGAAAAAGCTATAAAAACAATGAAAAATGGAAAAGCAGCAGGGCCTGACAATTTACAAATAGAGATGATACAGGCTCTAGAAGAGTTTGGCGTCGAAGTGATCACAGACATATGCAATGACATTTGCCATACAGGATACATACCAAACGATCTAAAAACATCAACTTTCAATGCATTGCCTAAAAAGAATGGTGCAGTTGAATGCAGTGACTTCAGAACAATAAGCCTAATGAGCCAGGTAACAAAAATTTTACTAAAAGTTATACAGGGAAGGATTCAGAATAAAATCAATACTGAATTAGATGAGCAACAATTTGGATTCAGGAAAAACAGTGGCACAAAAGAAGCCATATTCAGCATGAGAACATTGATTGAAAAGTACACAGAAGTAAACAAACCAATATATGCCTGCTTTATAGACTACACCAAAGCTTTCGATAGAATACACCATAACCAACTCATAGACTGCCTAAAGGATATAAATCTAGACGACGCAGACATACGACTAATATGTAATTTGTACTGGGAGCAAACAGCAATAATAAGATATAACAAGGAGAACTCTACACCCATGGACATAAAAAGAGGAGTAAGACAATGATGCATCCTATCACCAAGCTTGTTCAATCTATACACTGAGCAAATCTTTAAAAACATCTCAGAGATACCAGGTCTAAACATTAATGGAAAGATAATTAATAACCTGAGATATGCTGATGATACTGTTCTACTAGCAGAAAATCCTAAAGACCTACAACAATTGCTTAATGTGATAAACATAACAAGCAAAAAATATGGACTAGAAATGAATATCAAAAAGACTAAAACTATGATCATAAACAAAGAAAATTCTCAAGACCAACAATTAAATATCACAGTTGAGGGAACACATCTGGAGACAGTCCAGAGTTACAAACACCTAGGACATACTATAACCAATGATGGAAAATGCAAAACTGAAATAAACAAAAGAATAGGTATGGCAAAAAGTAATTTTAATGCCATGAAAAATATACTAACAACAAAACAAATATCAGCAGGGCTGAAACTAAGAATGGCAAAATGTTACATCTTCTCAATATTCCTGTATGGTGCAGAAACATGGACATTAGACAAGAAAACAGAACAGAAAATCGAAGCCTTTGAAATGTGAATTTATAGAAGAATAGGTAGAATTGGATGGAAAGAAAAGAAAACAAACGATAAAGTTTTAAAACAACTGAAAATAAAAAGAGAACTACTAAATACAATTAAGACAAGACAAATGAAATTTTTGGGGCATGTTAAAAGACACAACAGCCTACTAAAAGTAATATTGGAAGGAAAAATGCAAAGTAAAAGAGGCAGAGGCAGACCAAAACTAACATGGACGAGTAACATCAAAAGATGGTCAAGTCAATCTATGACAGCCTGCACCATCAAAGCAAGAAACAGAGTAGAATGGCGATCCATGGTAGCCAACCTTCGTTGCGGAGAAGGCACACGATGCTGATGATGATGAGCGTTCATTAAAACAGCGACTGTTGTGTTTCATTGAATGTATTCTGCAAAACAATGTAACTTACATGGATCTTTGGGAATCTTGCGATTGAAACCACAAGTGGCATCTTTAGGAGACGTACATCTCCTGATATCAATATCAAAGAGATTTGGGTAAGAACACTCGTCTCCGAATTCTCCCAAGACAGCGTGTCTTGTCCTCGGGCTCTGAGAACAGTTGTAGAACCGGTGACACCACTTTGGGTGTCCTATCAGTCCCACCATGCCTCGTCTGCATTCCCGATGAGCGTTTAAACCTGGAGGTGACAAAAACTAGATTATTGATTTATTGATTGGTTGATTGATTTATTGGTTGATTTATTGATTGGTTGATTAATTGACTGAGTTTGTTGAGAAGATAAACGTTACACAGCTGTTTGTCACTGATTCTTTAGTTGATATTTATGTCTTTCCAGGAATATAAATTACCCATACTTCTTCTATTATATAAAATACACTTCTTCTATTATATAAAATACACTTGTTCTATTATATAAAATACACTTCTTCTATAATAAAAAAATACACTTCTATTATATAAAATACACTTCTTCTATTATATAAAATACACTTCTTCTATTATATAAAATACACTTGTTCTATTATATAAAATACACTTCTTCTATTATATAAAATACACTTCTTCTATAATAAAAAATACACTTCTTCTATTATATAAAATACACTTGTTCTATTATGTAAAATACACTTCTTCTATAATAAAAAAATACACTTCTTCTATTATATAAAATACACTTCTTCTATTATATAAAATACACTTGTTCTATTATATAAAATACACTTCTTCTATTATATAAAATACACTTCTTCTATAATAAAAAAATACACTTCTTCTATTATATAAAATACACTTCTTCTATTATATAAAATACACTTGTTCTATTATATAAAATACACTTGTTCTATTATATAAAATACACATACTTCTTCTATTATATAAAATACACTTGTTCTATTATATAAAATACACATACTTCTTCTATTATATAAAATACACTTCTTCTATTATATAAAATACACTTCTTCTATTACATAAAATACACATACTTCTTCTATTATATAAAATACACACACATACTTCTTCTATTATATAAAATAGACATACTTCTTCTAATATATAAAATATACTTCTTCTATTATATATTCATATTTATTCGGAGAAGCTGTATCATAAAATAAGCAAAATAAGATGATTGTGGTTAAGAATGAATATTCGCCAGTGAAAACTCTCAGATTTGACCAATCTTCATCTTTTTGTTACGAGCACAAACAAATCAAACCTCAATTATACTTTCATCTTCACTTTAAAAGTAAAAAAGTAAAGTACCCCCGTCACGCCAAGTGGCGTATAGGGAAATATGGTGTTAGTGAACCTATATTTTACAGACCTTCAGCACATGATTTTTGGGGTAATGTGGTCGGTATTACGTCAGTGCTGCTTTACTTTCCCAGAAAAAAATCCGGTACCCATTTAAGGCTGGGTGAACCCGGAAGCCGTCGGTTGGGATCAAACCCTACCCCTTTGTAGTCCAGTTCACTAACCACTGAGCTATCGCGGCTCATCTTCACTTTAGCTAAACAAAAATTATGGTTTGTGTGTCTGGTTGGGGTCACACATTGAAACCACTTTCATAGAATATTAATTTTATGAATGAGTGGAATGTACTATGTAGTCGTGAAAGAGAAAAATAATAGTTGCACTTAATTAAAGTTTGTTTAAAAAGAGTTCACAGCAAAATATGCCCAGGTTATCAGACCAGACAGTGTGGGCGGACAGGCATGGGGAGCGAAGTCAACCAGCTAGTGTTTACATGAAGAAATAAGGAAAAGAAATATTACAAAACGAGTGGCTAGTATATAAAAAGACACTCAGAAAGGAAGGCAGCGACAGAGAAAGACAAGCAGAAAGAGGATTAAAGACCAGCAAACCAGATAGAAGCAGATGAGACACTAGCAGATACCAGGGCAGAGCGATTTGAGAGTATAGATAAGACGTTAGAGCAAGACCAATATTAGATGAAAGTCAGCTGATTAGCAGATGTAGTTAGTCCACAACAGGACTTGTGTATAGATAGCTAAAAGTGTAATTTGTGACATGTTTACTAAGTCCAGGAGTATTTGATTCCAGCGATAATTCGCACCGTCAGGTAGTATTGTTATTGACATGAGTAGTAATGTGAAACCTATACAATTGTATCAATGCAATTTCTGTCCAGAGTACTGTAAAATAGTAGATTAATTCTTTCCGTACGTTTCGACGCACAGTGCCTCACTCTCAATTTGATTAGTATGAACCGTCATAAAACCAAATCCTCTTTACATGTTTTGTATCATCTTGATAGTGGTGAAATCTAATTCCGTGTTCAATAATCTAAAAATTAATATATAATGCTATATGTTAGATACATGTAAATATGTACATTGATTCTTAAAATCATGAAAAAAATGTGTCTCTTAAATGTCTTTCGTTGCATTGATAAAAAAAAAACAACTTCTGCACGGTCATCATCATCATGTGCTTACCGGTTGGCGTTGGCGATCATGTCCTTCCACAATCTTCTATCCACAGTGCATCGTATGAGTTCTGTTGCTGACTGTTTTCCATGCCATGACACAAGCTACCCAGTATTTCCTCTCTTTGTCGTCCGCGATCTCTCTTTCCTTTTATTTTGCCAGTTGTAACCAAGTATTCCAACTTTCCTCTTCTCATGATATGCCCAAAAAATGTTGATTGCTTCTTTCTGATGTTTTTTAAGAGCTCCCTTTTTATGTTGGCCTCTTTGAGAACTTTCACATTGGTCTTTTTTAGCTGTCAAGGGAACTTTCAACATTCTTCTGAGAAATCCCATCTCTGTGGCCTCCAATCGTCTTTTCATTTGTTTGTCTATAGTCCATTGCCTGCACTGTAAGAGTTAATAAATATGTTTTGGTTTTATTGAACACCTTAGGAGCCGCGATAGCTCAGTGGTTAGTGAACTGGACTACAAAGGACAAGAGGTAGGGATCGATCCCAACCGACGGCTCCGGTTCATCCAGCCTTTAATGGGTACTGGGTTTTTTCTTTGAAAGTAAAGCGGCACGGGCGTAATACCGACCACATTACCCCCAAAATCATGTGCCGAAGGTCTGTAAAATGTATGGTCACTAACACCATATTCCCTATACGCCACTTGGCGTGACGGGGGTACTTTACATTTTTTTTTACTTATTGAACACTTTAGGCCTTTATCGCTTAACGAGAATGTATTAGAGAAAGAACGAGACGGCCTATTTGAAGTACGAGAGATAAAGTACAAAAGACATAAACGTTAAAATATACAAACATATCCGTGTTCTTTACAATGGCATAAAAGCAGTCGCCGCTTTACAATGATTCAAATAAATTCAAGTAACATCAAGCAAACCTTTACAATTTACACTAGACTCAGAGTCATCTATAAATGTCGCAACATTTACAAACTTCTAACTAAAATGCCACTTCGAGATGAAAACAAACAGGGTGGTGAGTTTAATCAGAGTTTCTGTAAGAATATAATGTCTTGTTATTTGAATAATCACCTTATCTATTAATTGACCAATTGATGGAGTCTGCGAGGCAAAGAAGTTCTGTGACTATGCATGAATGCATAAATACAGCAGCCATATGGAAATTAAAATAATACTACAAGGACACACTTCAGCAACCGTGCAGTGATCTAAATATGTAAAAGCCATCTTAAGTAACAATGGCTACAAAGCAGAAATAAATGATTCATAAAGCAGACAAGTGGGTTAATAAAGCAGACAAGTGGGTTAATAAAGCAGACGATAGTTTTGAATGACAAGCTAGTCTTATTGAAGGTTATATCGACGTTTTAATAGCCTCCAAATAAATTTTATAACGGTCGCAGTGCCTGTGTGCATCCTGTACAAGGTGCAATGGATGATAGAAGTACATGTATGCTGGCATTTCGTGTAATGGATGATAGAAGTACGTGTATGCTGGCATTTCGTGTAATGGATGATAGAAGTACGTGTATGCTGGCATTTCGTGCAATGGATGATAGAAGTACGTGTATGCTTGCATTTCGTGCAATGGATGATAGAAGTACGTGTATGCTGGCATTTCGTGTAATGGATGATAGAAGTACGTGTATGCTGGCATTTCGTGCAATGGATGATAGAAGTACGTGTATGCTTGCATTTCGTGCAATGGATGACAGAAGTACGTGTATGCTGGCATTTCGTGCAATGGATGATAGAAGTACATGTATGCTGGCATTTCGTGCAATGGATGATAGAAGTACATGTATGCTTGCATTTCGTGCAATGGATGATAGAAGTACGTGTATGCTGGCATTTCGTGCAATGGATGACAGAAGTACGTGTATGTTTGCATCTTTTACAAGGTACCAGGGTTTGAAACGTGTTTTTCTGTTTATCAAATGAAGATCAGAAACAGTAAAACGTGGATGCATTTTCTAATCTCGGCAGCATTATTGGTAGAGAGGGAGACAAGGAAGCCGATCTTACAGCGATAGATTAGCCTTGTTTTCATACAGTAAAAATATATATCTGAAAATCTAAAATATATTCTTAGGAAACAAACTTAAATTATTCCGTACAAATATTAAATATGTCCTACTGTAGGGATTCAAAACATCGACAATATCAATCAGGAATACAAGGACATTGCAAACGAGAGTTCACTTTACCGCATGGCCTATGTCTTTTGCGTGTGCTGTAGCTGCTATGATGGGGATTGCAGCTGCCTTTCTTTGTTTGAAACCTTCAATGAGATGGAATGTTAATTCGGATGATTCCACTGACACGGGCGGTTGAGCAATTATGGATTTTAATTTGTTTGCAGTGATACCGGGGCCTTCGGCTAACTACAACCATAACCATAAGAAGGCAATTTAATACATTTATTAATACTTATAAGAGGAGGACACTTCAGATGAGTTGGCCTAAACAATTAGCAACTATGAATTGGTTGGGGGGGGGGGGGGGGGGGAATGGTAGCCACAATGGGAAAAACAATTGGATGTTGGTGGATAGAACAAGCGTTTCAAATTTGTTATAGACGCGCTCTCACGTGGAAGCCACACAGAGAGAAAAGACTTCCGGTATATATGGCGGATAGGCGGCAAGAGCCGTCGAGGTTCTGTCTGAAAAGTGTTCATTGCTGCAGTTTCCTCATTGTCCAAGTCCGGCTTGTTGCCGGAGCTACTGAGTTTAGTGCTCTGTGCACACTGTGAGCTGTGTTTTTCAACAGAATAGTGGTTCGATATTCCGATTGCTTACGATGAATGATGATATCGTATGACGAAGAATAGTTCGGCTGCGTTCGATTTCGGTGTCACTTAGCCTTATGTCTTTTGGCGTGTGCTGTAGCTGCTATGATGGGGACTGCAACTGCCTTTCTTCGTTTGAATCTTTCAATGAGATGAGTTTTTAATTCTGATGATTCCACTGGCACTGGCGGATGAGCAATTATGGATTTTAATTCGTTTTCAGTGATACCGGGGCCTTCGACTAACTACAACTACAAAGAGAAAAAAACAGGAATGAAATACAACCAATCCTTTTGACATAGACCACAAGGATAAATTACAGTGAAGAAGACACCAAAAGCCAACAAAATTGGACGGTTGGTGTTGATGAGTTATGTCATGTTAGTCGTCGCATTATCTTTCTCGCACATCAACGAGCTACCCTAACCTGCTAAGCTCCTCCTTAGTAAATCCTGCAGTTTGAAACGGATGAGAAATAAAGCTATGCTGGTCCACAAGTCTTCCCTTGTTCTCTTTGTAGCGCTCTTGAATTTAGCAGTCGCATCAGAGCTGCAGATTCATGAACATCATAAAAATCTTCAAATCGCTTCACTTCAGGCATATATATGATCTGTCCATCGCATGGCAACATCGCCCAATGCCATCACGAAATACGTAAGTTTGACAACAATAGGTGTACACTCAACGCTTGATTTGCTGAAAATACCGCAGCCAGGTGCATGGATAACGCAGCACCTGCGCAGTATCCTTCAAGTTAAACCAGCAGTTGATTTAGCGCAGCATTCTACATTAGATAGAGACCTGGAAGTAATCAGACCTCGAACAAATTCTGCTCCGCTTATAGAAGATTTTTCAAAGTCATGACGTAGTACGCACACCAACTTGATAAAGAAGGGCGTATTTACAACGCATGATTCACTGAAAAGACAGCAATCAGGTGCACGAATTCCGTAGCACCGGCGCAGAATCTTTAGAATTTTCATTTGACTTTAACACAACGATCTACATTAGAGATCTGAAATTGATCAGCCTCCGACGCAAATCATGTGGTACTCAATGGAACACAAACTTTATTCTACCATCTGATCGTCTTGATTATATTTACCATAGTTTTAAAAAGTGAACAATAACTATCACTACGGCATTTATTTTATTTCTGAGGTTTACTGGGATAGTGTAGGCCTCGAGAATGATAGCCGCATGTCCAGTGCATTTATCACGAGGTGCTCGGTTAAAGGTTTTATCTCACCCCAGACAGAAGGAGAAGGGAAAAAAAAATAACTTGCTGACTGTACGGTAATTCGAAACAGCGCTCACCTTATTTTGAGAGAGACAAGGGAATTTATCCACTAGACCACAAGAATGACAGAGGAGTTTATCTACTCGGTCACCGAGAATAACAGAGGAGTTTATCCTCTCGGTCAACGAGAATAACAGAGGAGTTTATCCACTCGGTCACCGAGAATAACAGGTCACCGAGAATAACAGAGGAGTTTATCCACTCGGTCACCGAGAATAACAGGTCACCGAGGATAACAGAGGAGTTTATCTACTGGTCACCGAGAATAACAGGTCACCGAGAATAACAGAGGAGTTTATCCACTCGGTCACCGAGAATAACAGGTCACCGAGAATAACAGGTCACCGAGAATAACAGAGGAGTTTATCCACTCGGTCACCGAGAATAACAGGTCACCGAGAATAACAGAGGAGTTTATCCACTCGGTCACCGAGAATAACAGGTCACCGAGAATAACAGAGGAGTTTATCCACTCGGTCACCGAAAACTACAGAGGAGTTTATCCACTCGGTTACAGAAAATGACAAGTTTTTTTTCACTTGGCTACCCGCAGTCCCCGTCGCCTAATGAAAGGTAGAGAGAACAGAATAGAATAATAAAAGTAAATGTACAAGAACTAGAAACCGTTGAACAATTAAATATCTGTGATCAATTATTAGGAAGGAAGGCTCAAAAACCTGGCAAATAGGTTAGAATAGTGCAAACTACAGCGGCCATTGTAAAGCTACACCTATTTGGACAGATAAAAACATCGCTTTTGACTCTAAAACCGCACTTCTTTATTGGTGATATGTTCTCTGTAAATGTGCACTATCTTTCTATACTCCTTCATTTCACAATTCTTCTTTTCATGTAAGTGAAAAAAAGGCAGCTCCTAAAAAACATCAGAAATAAACAATCAACATTTTTCGGGCACATCATGAGAAGAGTAAAGTTGGAATACTTGGTTACAACTGGCAAAATAAAAGGAAAGAGAGATTGCGGACGACAAAGAGAGAAAATACTGAATAGCTTGGTGTCATGGCATGGAAAACAGTCAACAACAGAACTGATACGATGCACTGTAGGTAGAAGATTGTGGAAGGACATGATCGTCTACGCCAACCGGTATGGCACATGATGATGATAATGATGATGATGATGATGATGATGATGATGATGAAAGCACTTATCACAGATTTGAGATAAGCACAATATCAAATACACACTATATGAAATACTATGTGGGGCCGTGAATATAACTGCAGAGAACACATAAAATAAACATAAAATTGTATGAAACAGCTAAACTAATAGAAAGACAATACAAACAACAACGTTTCGGCAAAATCCTCCATCATGTATAACAAACAAACTATACAAATTAATCATAAATCCAAGACAGAAAAGATATTACAGATCTAAAAAAAAATGGCGGAAAAAGACGGTGGCTAGAAATAACGTAGTCTTGTTATCGCAGGTTCCCCAAAACATGCGTCCAAAAAATAAATAATGAAACAGAGACTGCAATCTTCTCCCCATTGACAACCATGCTGTAAGAGATCGTTATCGATCTTTTAAATGACAGACAGAGCACAACAAACGGCCTTCCTCTATATCCCTTATACTGCCTGCTATAAATGAAAAGGCTCACCACTCCATGAATGGTGTACTTTAAGTGTAGTTTTTCACACGCTAAAATACCCCTAATACTCCTATACATTAAATATAACTCTCTCGTTAACATAAAGGAGCTTTATAAAATAAAATAGAAATGAAATCGTAAATATATAATAAGACAGAAATAGGTAAAGTGAAATATTTCAGTCGTAGGGATGGAGATGACACCAGGCGCAACAACAACATCGTTATATTACGTAAATGAAACAAATTTAACATATGAAAAGAGGAAAACGATGATGCTATAGGAGAGCTGTAAGTACCGATCTTAGCAAAAGCTACTCAATGACATATATATATAAACTGTGGGTACATACTCGAAGATCTGCTAGAACCTATCTTTGTAGCCATCCCAAAGAAGTCAGGCGAAACTGATTGCGAAGACCATCGCACTATTTGTCTCACGAGCCATGAAATAAAAATATTACTAAGAGTCATCATGAGACGTGTAAGGAACAAAATAAAACCAGAAATAAATGAGGAACATTGTGGATTTGTGGAGTGAAAAGGCCCGAAAAATGCTATATAAATCCTGACAACATCGATAGAAAGAGGTTTAGAGGTAAAGTAAGATCTATAAATGGTTTCATAGACTACACGAAGGTCGTTGATAAAGTAAAACACGGGGATTATCAATGCGCTGGTGAAACTAAACATTGATGCCAAGGATCTGAGAATTATTTTTGTTTAAAATCACGTATTGGCATCAACTAGCCATAAGAATTAGCAACCAAACAGGACAGTTCCAATATATAAAACAAAGAGTCAGACAAGGCCGTGTTCTTTCGCCGAATTTGTTCTCACTTTACAGCGAAAATATTACTAGATCAATAGCAGATTTATAAAAAAAAAAGGATGAAAATCAACCCTCACTACATAAACAACCTACGACATGCGGATGACACAGTCTTAATAGCAGAGATGGAGTATGATCTGCAAGAAATGATAAACATAATAGCGCAAGAAAGCAACAAGAAATATCTTAGCCTAAACAGAAAGAAAACAGAAGTAATAGTCGTATTGAAGAAACAACCATCTTGAAACATAAACATAAGAGGGAACAATCTGTAACAAGTGCAGTGAGTCAAATACTTTGGTGCAATAATAAAATCAAACAGAAGATACAACACAGAAATCAAAAGCAGAATAGCAAAGGCAAAGTAGCATTTCAGAAAATGACAAATGTATTGTGGAACAAGTCTATGTCAGAAGAAGTGAGAAAGAGAGTGCATCGGTACCATATAGCCAGTTCTCACTTATGGAAGTGAATCATCGACATTAGACAAACAAAAGACGATGAGGAGATACAGAAAGAGAGTGCATCGGTACCATACAGCCAGTTCTCACCTATGGAAGTGAATCATCGACAGTAGACAAACAAAAGACGATGAGGAGATACAGAAAGAGAGTGCATCGGTACCATACAGCCAGTTCTCACCTATGGAAGTGAATCATCGACAGTAGACAAACAAGAGACGATGAGGAGATACAGAAAGAGAGTGCATCGGTACCATACAGCCAGTTCTCACCTAGGGAAGTGAATCATCGACAGTAGACAAACAAGAGACGATGAGGAGATACAGAAAGAGAGTGCATCGGTACCATACAGCCAGTTCTCACTTATGAAAGTGAATCATCGACAGTAGACAAACAAGAGACGATGAGGAGATACAGACAGAGAGTGCATCGGTACCATATAGCCAGTTCTCACTTATGAAAGTGAATCATCGACAGTAGACAAACAAAAGACGATGAGGAGATACAGAAAGAGAGTGCATCGGTACCATACAGCCAGTTCTCACCTATGGAAGTGAATCATCGACAGTAGACAAACAAGAGACGATGAGGAGATACAGAAAGAGAGTGCATCGGTACCATACAGCCAGTTCTCACCTATGGAAGTGAATCATCGACAGTAGACAAACAAGAGACGATGAGGGGATACAGAAAGAGAGTGCATCGGTACCATATAGCCAGTTCTCACCTATGGAAGTGAATCATCGACAGTAGACAAACAAGAGACGATGAGGAGATACAGAAAGAGAGTGCATCGGTACCATACAGCCAGTTCTCACCTAGGAAAGTGAATCATCGACAGTAGACAAACAAGAGACGATGAGGAGATACAGAAAGAGAGTGCATCGGTACCATATAGCCAATTCTCACCTATGGAAGTGAATCATCGACAGTAGACAAACAAGAGACGATGAGGAGATACAGAAAGAGAGTGCATCGGTACCATATAGCCAGTTCTCACCTAGGAAAGTGAATCATCGACAGTAGACAAACAAAAGACGATGAGGAGATACAGAAATTGAATTTCTCAGAAGAAGGAAGACAATACAGAAAGAGAGCTCATAAAAACATCAGAAAGAAACAATCAACATTTTTCGGACACATATTGAAAAAAAGAAAGTTAGAATCCTCGGTTTCAACAGCAAAATGAGAGAGATCGTGAACGATAAAGCGAGAAGAGATATATATATATCTCAGTTTCCGAGATAATTCATAAACTGTGGGCACGAATTTCTGAACGAACTATAGATATCTTGGTGTCGTGGTAGGGTAAGCAGTTTTATCTTCTCTTCTTTTCTTCTATCCTTCCTCCATTGCCGTTGGCGTCGAGGAGAGATACAATCTGCGATTCTTTGCTCTTCTGTTGGCCTCTTCTGGTGTTATCCCTCCTAGTGACTCTAGTATTCCCTTTATCCATCTCTTTCTCGGTCTTCCTCTTAATCTGGCGTTTTCGTAGCGTTTGTTTATGGCTCTTTGAGTCATTGTTAGTTCTTTTTGTCCTGTCATGTGGCTGAAACAATTTATCTGTTGTTTCTTTATGTATTCGATGGCTGGTTAAATTTCGAGTCTCTTCCTCAGGTCGGTGTTTCTTACTCTGTCCCTTAAGCTGTTTCCTGTCATCAACAGAATTGAAACAATGCGCTGAGAATTTTACATATTCTCCTAGGCTAGCTGGTATCGACCATAATAGTGATGAAATGAGATGAAATGAGATGAACTGAGATGAAATTAGATGAACATAATTGAGAAAGGTCATTAAAATGAGACGAGGAGGCACTATAGAAAGCATTGGTATGTTATCTTTTAAAAAAATGTTGGAGAATAGGTGGTCTGAGTCACTAAATTAAAACTGTAAACGATCGATGCGAAGCTGGTTATAGAAGGATGTTCACTTCGTTGTGAGAGTTGGTTTACATGGATCTCAGTACAGGTGGGTGTTCAGGAACATCATTTCTCGTTGAGGAATGAAGTGTTCAACTTTAAGCATTTGGAGATGACGGGGGGGGGGGGGGGGGGCGGTACCTCTTTACCAAACTAAACTCAATGAGCCTGGCACAGATTTGTTTCTTCTGTGTTGGCTCGAGAACGTCAAGGAGAGATTGAACCAAAGTAGTCTTCATCAGGGAGTCAGCGCGCTAACCGGTACACCTGGACACATTTTGTCAAGCATCCAGAAAGACAGAGAGAGATAGACAGAAAGAAAGACAGAGTGATGCAGACAGACAGAGAAAAACAGAGAGGGCAGAGACAGACACAGAGAGAGCCACAGTACAGTCTTAGAAAGAGAGAGACCTAGAAAAGAGAGAGAGAAAGAGGCAAAGACACAGAGAGAGACATAGCGAAACACAGAGAGAGACATAGCGAAACACAGAGAGAGACATAGCGAAACACAGAGAGAGACATAGCGAAACACAGAGAGAGACATAGCGAAACACAGTGAGAGACATAGCGAAACACAGTGAGAGACATAGCGAAACACAGTGAGAGACATAGCGAAACACAGAGAGAGACATAGCGAAACACAGAGAGCGAGAGAGTAATGGTAAATCAAATCTTAATACAAATAAGAAGTTGCAGCTTTCTTATAGAAGAAAGCAATTCGAGTCACAAGCGACATTATGGTCGAGGTCTTCAACAATGGACAAATAACAAAACAACGACCACGACAAAGTAAATACAAATAATACAAAAATCGATATGGCAATTAATACTACGCTTGTTTTTATATTTTTAAATAACACTTTTGTCTGATACATTATTTGTCTTATTTCATAGTTGCCTCTACAGTATTCAATATTTCATTGTTCATCATCAAGTACAAGGCCTACTGGCGTAGGTGATCATGTCTCTCCACAACTTTCGATCTCGGCAGCTATTTATCATTTCTGTTGTTGACCTTCTGTCAAGCCATTCTCTTAAGCTGTCTGTTATTTTTTCTCTTTGCTTCCCTCTATCTCTTCGTCCCTCAATATTTCCAGTTGTTACAATATATTCCAGTTGTCCTCTTCTCTTTACATGGCCAAAAAATGATGATTGTTTCTTCCTAATATTGGAAATTAGTTCTCTTTTTGCTTTGACCTCTCTCAGAACATCTTCATTACTCTTCTTTGCTGTCCATGGTACTCTCAACATTCTTTTGTAAAACCACATTTCTACAGACTCCAGTGATTTTCTTGTCTGTTGTCCTATTGTCCATGATTCGCATCCATATGTTAAGACTGGCTCTACATAACATTTAAGAACTCTTTTTATTGTTTCTTTTTTCATAGTTACATCTGCCATATTCGATATTTCGTAGTTACGTCTACCACTCGATATTTCATAGTTACAACTACCATATTCGATATTTCATAGTTCTCTTTCCGTACGGAAGCTTTTTATCGACATAAAGGAAGAGATTTCAGAGACAAATTTGTTCATGGTTTTAAGAATCAATCTACATATTTATATTTATCTAACGCATAACATATTATATATACATGTTTAGATAATTGAACAAGGTATTAGATTTCACCAATACCAAAATGATACAAGACATGTAAAAAGAATATGGCTTGATGGCGTTCACACTAATCAAATTGAGCGTGGCGCATTATGCGGAGAAACGTACGGAAAGAGGCCATTCCATATTTCATAGTTTCATCTACCATATTAGATAGATCATAGTTACATCTACCATATTAGATAGATCATAGTTACATCTACCATATTCGATAGATCATAGTTACATCCACCATATTCGATAGATCATAGTTACATCTACCGTATTCGATAGATCATAGTTACATCCACCATATTCGATAGATCATAGTTACATCTACCATATTCGATAGATCATAGTTACATCTACCATATTCGATAGAACATAGTTACATCTACCATATTCGATATTTCAAAGTTACATCTACCATATTCGATATTTCATAGTTACATCTACCATATTCGATATTTCATAGTTACATCTACCATATTCGATATTTCATAGTTACATCTACCATATTCGATATTTCAAAGTTACATCTACCATATTCGATATTTCAAAGTTACATCTACCATTCGATATTTTCAAAACTGAGCTTATGACACCAATCGATGTCCTAACATCATCAAGCGCCATACATAAAAAAAAATATAACGATCAACATTTTCAGGAGGACGTGAACTTCCGGTCAATATAGCGGATTGGCGGCAGGAACCGTTAAAGGCTGTGTCTGAAAAATGTTCCTTGTTGCAGTTTCCTCAAATCCCAAGTCCGGCTTGCTGCCAGAGCTACTGAGTTTACTGTAGACACCGTGAGCTGAAGGGGACTCCAGCTACCTTTCTTTGTTTAGGAGATGAGATATTAACCCCAATGATTCCACTGCCACGGGCGTTTGAGGAATTATGGATTTTTAATTCGTTTGCTGTGATACCGGGGCCTTCCATAACCATAACCGTAATCATAATCATTCGATATTCTACGAATATATATATATATTAATATATCATTAATATATCATTTTATACAATCCATTACAAGATAAGCATTACTTCCGCCTGTTTTATGCCTGATCCACTTTTGCATTCTTGAAGGAAATACCAAAGCAAAAAGAGTTCCTCTAAATAGTTACACTTTTAACCTATAAAAGTGTACATCAAAGTGAGGCAATATTGTGCATTCCAAAAAAATGATCCTAGTGTTTCTTGTACAGGTGGAAATGTTTTCACTTTATGTACACTAGAGCAGATTAAACGATGCTACTCGTTCTTGTGTAACTTTCTATATGAAGTAATGTCTCCAATTTCATGTTAAGTTTTTTTGTTTTTTTTTGTTCGGGATGTTGCATTTTGTTGAGTTATGCAACGTTCTATTTTTATTATCAGAAAATCGTTGCTATTAATATTCTACGTTCCCTTCATTGCAATGACTTAGTTTTGTGCTGTTTGGTTAATACGTTGGTCACGGTACCTTAGTTGCTTAGCACATTTAAGTTCTTTCGGAGAGATACAATACGCATAATTGTTCCATTATAAATTCAAAGTGGTTAAAAGAAGCTGAATCTTAAAATTAAAAAACTTTTGTGATTTCAAAATGGAAGATTGCACACGGGAAACTCTCTGATTTGTCCAGCCTTTGATGTTTTTGATATGAACATTAACTAGTCAAATATCGTGCATAGATAAATATTAATCGACTTTGGCTAACAATTATTTTCTGTGTCTGGTGCCATAAATTCAAACCACTTCCATGAAATATCAATTTTTAAAACAAGGGGAATGCACTAGGATCAGTGCATCACCCATAACTGCTGAAAAATCTCCGTGCTGAAAAATAAAACTAAAATTTTACTTTGAAATTAAAACAAACAGCTGTGTTAAATGCCCTGATATATTTTTTTTTAAATGGTGTAGGTAATTTCAGTTTTAATTCTATAGCCAATATATGAATAACATTTTTATAAAGACCCTATTTTGAATCCGAAATAAGTACAATAGATATGGCTATTTTTCTAACTTAGAAAATGGTATTATAGACTGAAATCCCACTTCAACAACCTGGAAACGCCCGCCCCTCACCCCTTTTCCTCTGTTACACCAAAGCTCAACGTTACTTGAATAAAACCAGCAAACACGTGAACAATACATGGACCGAAGAGCTGAAGTCTAGTCTCATGAATAACAAGTTGTAGGTAGGCGTCAGATATAGGTCATAACCAAGCGGTTAGATTCATAAAGACATACAACTTTGGTGTCATAAGCTCAGTTTGGAAAACTGATCTCCAAACAAATTATTTACATCACATTGCAATCACAACACGCTTTAAAATATTGTGAATGTAACCAACTACAAAATACTTTAATCTTTCGTGTATGCACTCAACTACAAAATACTTTAATCTTTCGTGTATACAACCAACGACAAAATACTTTAAAGTATTGCGTATGCAACCAACTACAAAATACTTTAATATTTCATGTATACAACTAACTACAAAATACTTTAAAATATTGTGTATGCACTCAACAACAAAATACTCTAAAATATCGTGAATGCTCCCAACAACAAAATACTTCAAAATATCGTGTATGCAACCAACTACACAATACTTTAATCTTTTGTCTATGCAACCAACTACAAAATACATTAAAATAGTGTGTATGCTCCCAACTACAGAATACTTTAAAATATCGTGTATGCAACCAACTACAAAATACATTAAAATATTGTGTATGCTCCCAACTACAAAATACATTAAAATATTGTGTATGCTCCCAACTACAGAATACTTTAAAATATCGTGTATGCAACCAACTACAAAATACATTAAAAATATTGTGTATGCTCCCAACTACAGAATACTTTAAAATATCGTGTATGCAACCAACTACAAAATACTTTAATCTTTTGTGTATACAACCAACTACACAATACTTTAATCTTTTGTGTATACAACCAACTACAAAATACTTTAATCTTTTGTGTATACAACCAACTACAAAATACTTTAATCTTTTGTGTATACAACCAACTACAAAATACTTTAATCTTTTGTGTGTACAACCAACTACAAAATACTTTAATCTTTTGTGTATACAACCAACTACAATTTTTCAGTTTCGGCTAACAATTTTTGCCCAGACAGCGGCCAATTTTTTTTTTTTTTTTTTTTTTTTTTTTTTTTTTTTGCGTTCGTCAGCTTTCACCTCTGGCGAAGTTCCTAGAGACTAGCAACTAAATATTGCATGCTAATCCATTTTTCCCTGGCAGCTGTGAGCACAGGGGTCCCTCGCCGTACAGGTAGATAACTCCGTCTTCGGAGGTATTCATATTTTTTTCGTCAATGAGCAATTGATGCTTCAAGCCGGACCTCGCTGCTGAGGCCAGGGATGGTTACCGCAGAGAAAAATCACAAATAAAAATCTCAACTGGTGCAGCCGGGGTTTGAACTCACAACCTCTCTGTCTCGAGGCCGGCGTCTTGCCTCGAGACGAACCAGTCCCCCAGCCGCTATATTTGTGTCCTACTATTTTTAATTCTAACTGTCAAGTTTTTTTTAATGTGCGCGAATGCACACGAGTAAAAGTAAAAAAAAGTACCCCCGTCACGCCAAGTGGCGTATAGGGAAAGATGGTGTTAGTGACCATAAATTTTACAGACCTTCGGCACATGATTTTTGGGGTAATGTGGTCGGTATTACGCCCGTGCCGCTTCACTTTCCCAGAAAAAAATCAGGTACCCATTGAAGGCTGGGTGAACCCGGAAACCGTCAGTTGGGATCGAACCCTACCTCTTGTCCTTTGTAGTCCAGTTCACTAACCACTGAGCTATCGCGGCTCCCTTCGAATGCACACGAGACCTCCTGTTCATTGTCGTTATTTAAGAGAGCTAGACATCTGATCTCACTACTCAAGAGATCAAGGGAGGATAACGTCATCAAGAAACCACGAATTAATTTTTCCTATTTTTTTTAATCACCACAGCTTCTGGTGGGCGTTTAACCCGGTTCTTTCCTGTTCTGAGGCCAACGTCGTACCTCTAGACTACCCAGGCCCCAATATATGCATTTTAAAATTACTTGTAAAAATTAATTCAAAACACAATAATTACTCACGTGTGCATGTGTCATGTTCAGAGTTAAGTCCAACACAGGTGTGGTAGAAGTCACTGTAAGCGGCTCGACCGTAAGGCTTGCATTGCTTTGGTTGTGGCTTGCCATCTGAACATGTGATATAGAATCGACAGTCTTCGGGATGGCCATAGTAAAAGCCTCCAGGATCGGGGTTGGTTTCCGTTGGTTGGGGACACTGGTTGAGCACAATCAATGACCGTGTCAAGACAAGCAACACCTCCAGTGTTGCCAATAGCAACTGGTACCTATGTGTCATCGTGAAACCGTGGCATGATCTGGGTATGAGGAATATTAAGCAAAAAAAGAAATTGTGATTTGTGTTTCTTTAAAAAATTTAAATATTGACTAGAGGTGACTAAAGAGGGCTATCTATCTATCTATCTATCTATCTATCTATCTATCTATCTATCTATCTATCTATCTATCTATCTATCTATCTATCTATCTATCTATCTATCTATCTATCTATCTATCTATCTATCTATCTATCTATCTATCTATCTATCTATCTATCATCTATCTATCTATCTATCTATCTATCTATCTATCTATCTATCTATCTATCTATCTATCTATCTCTATCTATCTATCTATCTATCTATCTATCTATCTATCTATCTATCTATCTATCTATCTATCTATCTATCTATCTATCTATCTATCTATCTATCTATCTATCTATCTATCTATCTATCTATCTATCTATCTATCTATCTATCTATCTATCTATCTATCTATCTATCTATATCTATCTATCTATCTATCTATCTATCTATCTATCTATCTATCTATCTATCTATCTATCTATCTATCTATCTATCTATCTATCTATCTATCTATCTATCTATCTATCTATCTATCTATCTATCTAACTAACTATCTATCTGTCTGTCTGTCTATCTGTCTGTCTGCCTGTCTATCTGTCTGCCCGCCTGTCTGTCTGTCTACCTACCTAATTACCTAGCTGTCTGTTTGTCATGTCTGTCTGTCTTTCGTTCCCATGAAATATTAGATAAAATAACACCATTCACATAGATTTAGTGTTATCTATTACAGCAATGAACTCTTACAGGATCATATTAATTTTGTCGTCATTTATCATCTTCTATATTTTATCAACCGATGTAAAACAACCCCACTGCCTTGTGGGTGAGACTTTTTAGTCAAAGGCTAGCGGAGCCAACCGTAAACAAACCGACGGAAGGCAACAGAAAACCGCCGTCGTAATTTCTTTGTATAATCATGAATCGTCACACCTTAATATAAAAAAAGACAGGTGATGGTAACAACAAAGAAAAAGACATCACCTCAGTGCGAAATAAAGACAAGTGGAACAATATTAAAGCAGGTAAATGAATTTAAATATTTGGGAACTTTGTTAACCTCAGACGGAAGATGTACAAAAGAGGTGAGATGCAGAATGGCTCAGGCAAAAGCAGCTTTCCAAAAAATTAGGAAGATACTATGCAATCCATTTTTGACAATAGAAACAAGAAAAAGAGTTCTTAAATGTTATGTAGAGTCAGTCTTAACATATGGATGCGAGTCATGGACAATAGGACAACAGACAAAAAAAATCACTGGAGTCTGTAGAAATGTGGTTTTACAGAAGAGTGTTGTGAATACCATGGACAGCTAAGAAGAGTAATGAAGAGGTTCTGAGAGAGGTCAAAGCAAAACGAGAGCTAATTTCCAATATTAGGAAGAAATAATCATCATTTTTTGGCCATGTAATGAGAAGAGAACAACTGGAATATATTGTAACAACTGGAAATATTGAGGGACGAAGAGATAGAGGGAAGTAAAGACAAAAAATAACAGACAGCCTAAGAGAATGGCTTGGCAGAAGGTCAACAATAGAAATGATAAATAGCTGCCGAGATCGAAAGTTGTGGAGAGACATCATCACTACGCCACTAGGCCCGGTACTTGATGATGATGATATTTTGTCAGGGAATCAGAGCTTACCAAACTGATACGATTAAAACTACCGTGATGGTACCGTCAGTATATCATTAACATGGAATGGGATCGTAGGTGTCAAAAGCATGGGAACCACTGTTAGGGAATAACAGAAATACGCTAAAACGGAAGAGGCTGCTAAAGAAAGTAATCATCATCATCATTGAGTGCCGTCTCCGCGTCGAAGGTTGACTACCATGGAGCGCCATTCCACTCTGTCTCTTGCTTTGATGGTGCAGATTATCATAAGTTGGTTGACTTGTCCATCTTTTGATGTTACTCGTTCGTGTTAGTCTTTTAACATGCCCCAAAAATTTCATTTGTCTTGTTCTAACTGCGTTTAGTAGTTCTCTTTTCATTTTTAGTTGTTTTAAAACTTCATCGTTTGCTTTCCTGTCATATGGTAGGCACCTTAGGCGTGGAAAATCCTGGATGGCTGAGGCGGAGTAGTCCATAAGGAGAATATGTGATCTGAATGAGATAAGGACTGGCAAGGATTAGATAAAAGAGCAGAGAAAAACATACTAACCAAAGGACTCATTCAGCTCGGCAGAAAGTGTCGAAATTGGACCTATGGAGCTACTGAGGTCGTAAAAGGGAATCAATCGAAAAAGTGTTGTCACCTCAGGATCCGATCCTCTACACGGATGGTTCTGTATCCCTCGGACAGCGCAATGGTTGGGGTTTTGTGGCATACCAACATGGCAGAGATGTAGCTAGGGAATCTGACTAGTGTAGCTTTTACGGTGTCCAGCATGAGAATGAGGACAGACGCAGCAACAGCTGCAATAACGTAATTAGTTACACAGAACGTGGATCACACAGTTTTGGTAACTGACTCGCAAAGTGTGCTACAGAAGATTGCCAGACAGTGTCTGCGGCAGGAAATGATGCAGCTCTTGGGTAACTCTAAAGCGAACGTGATAACCTGGGTGTAGTGTCCAGAGCGAGGTGTGATAGTTCAGTGGTTTGTGAACTGGACTACAAAGGACAAGTTGTAGGGTTCGATCAGAACCGACGGCTTCCGGGTTCACCCAGCCTTAAATGGGTACCGGATTTTTTTTCTAGGAAAGTAACGCGGCACGGGCGTAATACCGACCACTTTACCCCAAAAATCATGTGCTGAAGGTCTGTAAAATTTATGGTCACTAACACTATATTCCCTATAGGCCACTTGTCGTAACGGGGGTACTTTGCTTTTACTTACTGCCCAGAGCACGTTGATGTACATGGAAATGATATAGTAGATAAACTCGCTGGCAGCTCTGACACTGAATGTGGCCTTACTCTCGACAAAGAGGACATAGCGAAATTTGTTCTTCATTCCTTAAGAGAAGAGGAGATGAATGGGTGGGACAATGATGTAGATATTGAAAAACTGAGGAGTCTAAAAGTAGAAAAAGGGTCTGGTTGATCCTGAGTGCTTAGTGGTAAAAGCAGATGTATCTATAATCAACACATTACAGGAACAACCAGTCTGCATACGCTTCGAGAAATGCTGAGACGGGCGGTGGGACGGATATTGGGATGTCGCGACTGAAATAAAACTGATTCCATGAATAGAATCGAATATATTTGGACAGAAATACAATCAATCGAAGTTCCAATGTTGTCAATCTATGAAAATTGTTAAATAAAATCGTTGAATGTTAAAAGAATCAAAGGCAAACATGAAAGTGATTATACAACATGTTGCTTATACATTTCCTTCGGTTTAGGAAAACAGAGGGTTTTATTTTAAATGACACCGTTCGTAAGTTTAATTATGTATACCCTCCATGTACACCGTATAAAAGATGGCCGCATACCGAAAGATATACACTTCGGACAACTGGCAGATGGTAAAAGAACTAGGGGTGCTCAAAACTTCGATTTGTAGATGTGTGTAAACGCGACATGAAGACTCTGAACATAAACCCTGCAGCATGGTAAGACATAACTGCAGACCGCAATCTCTGGAAACACACTCTAAAGGTTCACCTCAAACAAGAAGCAGACAGATTCATGGTGAAAGAGAATACACGGCGAAAGAAAAGAAAAGAAAAAATAACATTTCTAGGGGCGCTGAAAAATCCATAGTCAACTATGACTGACGGAGGCTACTACTACCCTCCTTTGTCTTTACAAGCAGTTGAAAGCAGGTTATTTTCCTTCTTGGATATCAATAATAAACGATGTATGCATGTTGATAAACAATTTCTTTCCTGGTTTATTTTGGTAAAATTTAATTGACAGATCCGGCAGCAGAATGATCAAGACAAATGTATGTCGTTGAATCTCATTTCCTTTCTCTTTTGCTTGTTTTATTTTCTTTTACTTTAAATTAATGTTTCTGCGTCATATCTCATATCTCATATCTCTCCTGCCTGTCCTGCGATCTTGTAACAGGTTTTTCCTGTTTTTTTTTTTCCCCCGCTGATGGAGACATCTGTCGGGGAAGTCTTGCAGACATCTTTTATCTCAGTGTTAATCTACCTGCAGCTGTTTCGCCATGTACAAGTTTCTCACACGATAAGAATTGTAACTAATAAAGAGGTCCATTATTTGCACTTTATAAGGGAAAAAAATTGGTGAACTTTTCCATGCGAAAAATAACGTAACAAATTATTACAATGATTGAATACAGCTTAAGCGGGAGGGAAATAACGCTAAAAACACTTTCTGATAGAATTGCTTGCCTTGATGTCAAAAGTTGCATTTCGTCGTAAGTTGTAGCTAATGTTGATTGAAGTACGACGCTACGCTTGGATGCTTGGTCTCACGCAGTTTTTTTATATCATTTACACAGCTGTTTGTTGCTGATGTTTAAGTTGTGTTGTTCATTTTTAAAAAAGTAAAGTACCCCCGTCACGCCAAGTGGCGTATAGAGAATATGGTGTTAGTGACCATAAATTTTACAGACCTTCGGCACATGATTTTTGGGGTAATGTGGTCGGTATTACGCCCGTGCCGCTTCACTTTCCCATAAAAAAATCCGGTACCCATTAAAAGCTGGGTGAACCCGGAGGCCGTTGGTTGGGATCGAACCCTACCCCTTGTCCTTTGTAGTCCAGTTCACTAACCACTGAGCTATCGCGGCTCCCGTGTTGTTCATTTGCTCGTTGTATAAATATAACGTACTTGTGATTTGTAATTAATTGTTAACAATGGAAGTAATCAAAATAAGTGTTCTTCGATGTTATATCAAGTCATTCTTGATCAATAAAACTGAACAGTCGAGGCAAGGAAAATATTGCAAGCCAAAGAAATGTGGTTTGACATATGATAAATGTTCAGAGATCGATGGTGCAGATAACAAGAATAAAAAAAAAACATTGTAAAAACGGCCAAAACAAATTAGAAAGCGTTTATAAATAATAGTTTTGGTCAGGCAATGAGAAGGAATAATAATCTTGGATATCATTTGATAACTGGTAGAACAATCTGAGGAAGGCAAAATAAGCTTGGATATCACGTGATAACTGGGAAAAGACTTTGAGAAAGGAAGCGATGAAGAAAAACATGCAAGATAGTTCAAGAGAACAGTTTGGAAGACAGTCAGCAACATAACTAAAATATAACTGAAGAAATAGAATGTTGTGGGGCGAATTGATTACCGATGCCACATGCCACGGTAATTGATGACGAGTAAAGGAGCAAAAATAAGTACCTGACTCGTCTTCTGGCGCATGGGAAACGTGACGATAGTATCAATATTTTTATGACCACCCATATAAATATGGGTAATAGAAAACACTACGCCAGGCCGCTCTAATTTTCCACACTAAATCTCCAGTACCTATTTTTCAGTGATAAACCAGGAGATCGTGTCAAACCAAGGAAAAAATAACTGTCAAGTTTAGCAGTTGAGTATGAATGCAGTTGGTCTGTAGATAAACCAACGGGCTTTTTTGTCTCATCTGTTTCTTTAGGGAATGCGATAGAATATAAGAGGTGAATATCAGCGTGAAAATGAGATAAGAGGTGAGTACCAGTGTGAGAATGGGATAAGAGGTGAATACTAGCGTGAACATGAGACAAAAGCTGAATACCAGTGTGAGAATGGGATAAGAGGTGAATACCAGCTTGAGAATGAGATAAGAGGTGAATACCAGTGTGAGAATGGGATAAGAGGTGAATACCAGCTTGAGAATGAGATAAGAGGTGAATACCAGTGTGAGAATGAGATAAGAGGTGAATACCAGTGTGAGAATGAGATAAGAGGTGAATACCAGTGTGAGAATGAGATAAGAGGTGAGTACCAGTGTGAGAATGAGATAAGAGGAGAATACCAGTGTGAGAATGGGATAAGAGGTGAATACCAGCGTGAACATGAGATAAAAGCTGAATACCGGTGTGAGAATGGGATAAGACGTGAATACCAGCTTGAGAATGAGATAAGAGGTGAATACCAGTGTGAGAATGAGATAAGAGGTGAATACCAGTGTGAGAATGAGATAAGAGGTAAATACCAGCTTGAGAATGAGATAAGAGGAGAATACCAGTGTGAGAATGGGATAAGAGGTGAATACCAGAGTGAGAATGAGATAAAAGGTGAATACCGAGTGTGAGAATGAGATAAGAGGTGAATACCAGCCTGAGAATGAGATAAGAGGTGAATACCAGCTTGAGAATGAGATAAGAGGTGAATACCAGTGTGAGAATGGAATAAGAGGTGAATATCAGTGTGAGAATTGGATAATAGGTGAATACCACTGTGATAATGAGATAAGTGGTGAATACCAGTGTCAGAATGAAAGAAGAGGTGAATACCAGTGTGAGAATGGGATAAGAAGTGAATACCTGTGTGATAATGGGATAAGAGGTGAATACCAGTGAGAATTGTGTAAGAGGTGAATACCAGTGTGAGAATAAGATAATAGATGAATACCAGTATGAGAATGGGATAAGAAGTGAATACATGTGTGATAATGGGATAAGAAGTGAATACCAGTGTGAGAATGAGATAAGAAGTGAATACCAGTGTCAGAATGAAAGAAGAGGTGAATACCAGTGTGATAATGGGTTAAGAGGTGAATACCTGTGTGATAATGGGATAAGAGGTGAATACCAGTGTGAAAATTGGATAAGAGGTGAATACCAGTATGAGAATTGTATAAGAGGTGAATACCAGCCTCAGAATGAGATAAGAGGTGAATACCAGTGTGATAATGGGAAAAGTGGGAAATACCAGTGTGATAATGGGATAAGAGGTGAGCACCAGATTCAGAATGAGATAAGGGGTGAATACAAGTGTGAAAATGGGATAAGAGGTGAGCACCAGTGTGAAAATGGGATAAGAGGTGAACACCAGTGTGAAAATGGGATAAGAGGTGAATATCAGCTTGTGAGAATGAGAGAAGAGGTGAATGCTAGGCGTGGAGAAAAAAATAAGATGAATTTACTGGTATGAGGGGAAAAACATGAATACTAAACATGAGAGGAGAAAAGGAGATGAATATTAAACGTGCCAAGGGGAATAAATATTAGTTAAATTAACGTGGCAGAGGAAAAAATAGAAAGTTATTAATACTGAACGTGACTGGGGAAAAGAGATGAGTATTAAACGTGATAAGTCTTCATATACGCCCACCATGTTTCTCGTTTATGGCTGTGCCATCTTAACTCCCATCTCTTTCATCCGAAGGAGTGACGCGGACTCATGGTTGTCGAAGTCCTGTGTCCTTCCCACATCTCGGAGGGCATTAATGATGTCTGCCTGATCCATTGGTTGATTGTCTTCAACGACAGCGCAGCTAGCCAACCTGTCCGTTTTTTCATTTCCAAGTACTCCCGCGTGTGCAGAAACGTAGACAAAGGTGACCTTACGTATTTTTGACTTCTGCAATGACTCTACCCATTGCCTGCGTACAAAGCCTGCGTTCACTTTTTTTTTAAATCATGCTCATCGAATCACTCAGTATACATTCGTGGGTGTAGGCTTGTGACTTTAACAAGATAATTGCCCTGGTCACTGCCATCACCTCCATCGTCATGCTACTTGTGGTCAAAACGTATGCACCACTGTCTTCCTTGACTATTCTGCCTGCCGAGCGTGCTGTAAATGACCATGTACTCCTTTCGTGTCGTATTACGGATCCGTCTGTATAAATGACTGCATCTTTCTCATCGGTGTTATCGCAAATGAGACCGTTGACCTTCACATTGACCGCGTCTGAGTTTTGTTCCCTACATTTCTTATAGAGCATGACAATACACGAGAATGTATTCTCGAATGAAGTAAGCACCGGTATCCACTCCTCGCCAGTGTTGTTATTGATAAGCCCACATACCTTTGTGTGTATCTTTATCTGCATTTATCTTCAGGTATGTTCTCCAAATCTTGATCCTGTCATCCATGGTTGGAAAGTCTAGAAGATACCTCATTGCTACTCAGGGAGTGTCCCTCGTACATCCCAAGATAAAGATAAGGGGAATAGATTTGAATATTGAACTTAACAAGAAGAAGAAATAAAGACAATAAAGATAAGTATAGGAGATTAAATAAAGAAATTATAATAAAATGCAATGAATCAAAAGAAGCATGGCTAAAAGAGAGAAGAAAGAGATTGAAATGCAACAAAAAGGAGATGCTGAAGCTATATACAAACAATTTGAAGAATTAACAAGAAGAAAACCGCAATCAAAAACTGGATGTTTAAAATCAAAGGAAGGAGAACTGTTGATTGAACAAGAAAGCATAATGGAACGATAGACAGAATACATTAAAGATCTTTATAATGATAAACGAACAGAAGTAAATATTAAGGATAATGGAGAGGAACCAGAAATTCTCAGAGAAGAGAGAAGTGGAAGACGCCTTGCACAATATGAAAGCAGCAAAAGCTCCTGGACCAGATAATATAACTAAAGAAGAGATTGAAGCCATGCGTGATTTTGGAATAGAAATAATAACAAAAATATTGAATGATATCTACAACAGCGGATATATACCAGACCACCTGCTCAAATCTATATTCATAGCCCTACCAAAGAAATCGGGTGCGATTGAATGCGATGAACATCGCACAATAAGCCTTATGAGTCACATGACTAAGATATTACTAAGAATCATCATGCGAAGAGTGCGAAACAAAATCAGTCCAGAAATTAGCGATGAACAGTGTGGTTTTGTTAGAGATAAAGGAACAAGCAATACCATATACATCATAACATCTTTAGTTGAAAGAACCATAGAGGTGAAAACAGCTCTTCACTTATGTTTCATAGATTATACCAAGGCATTTGATAAAGTAAAGCACCAAGAAATAATCAAAATTTTAGAAAGCATAAACGTAGACAGCAAAGATGTAACAATAATAAAGAACATGTATTGGCAACAAAACAGCGGCCATAAGAACTGGAAAATAAATTGGGAATGTTTCAACAAATAAAACAGACAAGGTTATAGACAACGTTGTGTGCTGTCACCAGATTTATTTAATATGTATAGTGATATTATTTTAAGATGCATTAGGGGCATGCCTGGAATAACAATCGGAGGTCATAATATAAATAATCTAAGGTATGCTGGTGATACAGTCTTAATCGCAAAAAGTGAAAATGAGTTACAAGAAATGTTAGACATTATAGTGAAATAAAGCAAAAATAAAGGACTCAGCCAGGAACAATATTAAAACAGGTAAACGAATTTAAATATCTGGTAACTTTGTTAGCCTCAGACGGAAGATGTACAAAAGAGGTGAAATGCAGAATGGCTCAGGCAAAAGCAGCTTTCCAAAAAATGAGGAAGATACTATGCAATCCATTTTTGACAATAGATACAAGAAAAAGAGTTCTTAAATGTTATGTAGAGTCAGTCTTAACATATGGATGTGAATCATGGACAATATGACAACAGACAAGAAAATCACTGGAGTCTGTAGAAATGTGGTTTTACAGAAGAATGTTGAGAATACCATGGACAGCTAAGAAGAGCAATGAAGACGTTTTGAAAGAGGCCGAAGCAAAAAGAGAGCTAATTTCCAATATTAGGAAGAAACAATCATCATTTTTTGGCCATGTAATGAGAAGAGAACAGCTGGAATATATTGTACAAACTGGGAAAATTGAGGGACGAAGAGATAGAGGGAAGCAAAAAGAAAAGATACAAGACAGCTTAAGAGATTGGCTCGGCAGAAAGTCAACAACAGAAATTATAAATAAAGTCGAGATTGAAAGTTGTGGAAAAGCATGATCACCTAGGCCAGCAGGCCCGGTACTTAATGATGATGATGACTGAACCTAACAGGGGAGAGAGATGAGCACTAAACTTGACAGGGGAAAAGAGACAATTAATTTGAAGCATGACAGGGGTAAAAGAGATGAATATTGACCGTGCCAAACGTTAAAAGAGATGAATATTGACCGTGCCAAACGTTAAAAGAGATGAATATTGACCGTGCCAAACGTTAAAAGAGATGAATATTGACCGTGCCAAACGTTAAAAGAGATGAATATTGACCGTGCCAAACGTTAAAAGAGATGAATATTGACCGTGCCAAACGTTAAAAGAGATGAATATTGACCGCGCCAAACGTTAAAAGAGATGAATATTGACCGTGACAAACGTTAAAAGAGATGAATATTGACCGTGACAAACGTTAAAAGAGATGAATATTGACCGTGACAAACGTTAAAAGAGATGAATATTGACCGTGCCAAACGTTAAAAGAGATGAATATTGACCGTGCCAAACGTTAAAAGAGATGAATATTGACCGTGACAAACGTTAAAAGAGATGAATATTGACCGTGACAAACGTTAAAAGAGATGAATATTGACCGTGACAAACGTTAAAAGAGATGAATATTGACCGTGACAAACGTTAAAAGAGGTGAATATTGACCGTGACAAACGTTAAAAGAGATTAATATTGACCGTGACAAACGTTAAAAGAGATGAATATTGACCGTGACAAACGTTAAAAGAGATGAATATTGACCGTGACAAACGTTAAAAGAGATGAATATTGACCGTGACAAACGTTAAAAAAGATGAATATTGACCGTGACAAACGTTAAAAGAGATGAATATTGACCGTGACAAACGTTAAAAGAGATGAATATTGACCGTGACAAACGTTAAAAGAGATGAATATTGACCGTGACAAACGTTAAAAGAGATGAATATTGACCGTGACAAACGTTAAAAGAGATGAATATTGACCGTGACAAACGTTAAAAGAGATGAATATTGACCGTGACAAACGTTAAAAGAGATGAATATTGACCGTGACAAACGTTAAAAGAGATGAATATTGACCGTGACAAACGTTAAAAGAGATTAATATTGACCGTGACAAACGTTAAAAGAGATGAATATTGACCGTGACAAACGTTAAAAGAGATGAATATTGACCGTGACAAACGTTAAAAGAGATGAATATTGACCGTGACAAACGTTAAAAGAGATGAATATTGACCGTGACAAACGTTAAAAGAGATTAATATTGACCGTGACAAACGTTAAAAGAGATGAATATTGACCGTGACAAACGTTAAAAGAGATTAATATTGACCGTGACAAACATTAAAAGAGATGAATATTGACCGTGACAAACGTTAAAAGAGATGAATATTGACCGTGACAAACGTTAAAAGAGATGAATATTGACCGTGACAAACGTTAAAAGAGATGAATATTGACCGTGACAAACGTTAAAAGAGATGGATATTGACCGTGACAAATGTTAAAAGAGATGAATATTGACCGTGACAAACCATAAAGGAGATGAATATTGAACGTGGCAAACGTTAAAAGAGATGAATATTGACCGTGACAAACCATAAAGGAGATGAATATTGAACGTGGCAAACGTTAAAAGAGATGAATATTGAACGTGGCAAACGTTAAAAGAGATAAATATTGAACGTGGCAAACGTTAAAAGAGATGAATATTGAATGTGACAAACGATAAAAGAGGTTAATATTGAACGTGGCAAACGATAAAAGAGATGAATATTGAACGTGAAAAACGATAAAAGAGATGAATATTGAACGTGGCAAACGATAAAAGAGATGAATATTGAACGTGGCAAACGATAAAAGAGATGAATATTAAACGTGACAAACGATAAAAAAAAGAAACATTTTAATGCTGAAAAAAAAAGAGATGAATACCTGAATGCTACAGGAACAAAAATTAGAGACGAATACTGAGCGTAACGAGGAAAAAACAGAGAAATATATAAAAACTGAAAGTGACAAAGAAGAAGATATGAATATTAAACATGACGGAAAAAATAAAGATATAAATATTGAATGTGACCGGGGAAAAAGTAATAAACGCTGAAAGTGACTGGGTAAAAACGAGATAACCACTGAACGTGACTGGGTAAAAAGAGATAAACACTGAACGTGACTGGGTAAAAAGAGATAAACATTGAACGTTACGGAGTAAAAAGAGATAAATACTGAACTTGACTGAGTAAAAAGAGAGATAAACTCTGAACGTTACCGAGTAAAAAGAGATAAACACTGAACGTGACTGAGTAAAAAGAGAGATAAACACTAAACGTGGCTGGGTAAAAAAGATAAACATTGAACGTTACGAAGTAAAAATAGATAAACGTTGAACGTGGCTGTGTAAAAAAGAGAGATAAACAGTGAACGTGATTGATAGAAAAAGAGATAAACACTGAACGTGACTGGGTGATAAAAGATAAACACTGAACATGACTGGGTAAAAAACGAGATAAACACTGAACGTGACTAGGTACAAAAGAGATAAACACTGAACGTGACAGGGTCAATAAAAGAGATAAACACTGAACGTTACTGGATAAAAAAGAGGTAAACACTGAACATGACTGGGTAAAAACGAGATAAACTCTGAACGTGACTAGGTAAAAACGAGATAAACACTGAACGTGACAACGAAAACACCGATATATTAATGCTGAACGTGGCAAGGGGAAAAAGCTGAATATTGTAAGTGACATGAAAAAAGTAATGAACACTGAACCTGACCAAAGAAAATAAAAGAAATACCGAATATGACAAGTGAAAAAGAAAAAAAGGTTTGAATACTGAACGTGACAGGGGAAAAGATATGAATACTAAACGTGGCGAGGAAAAAGGATAAAGATTAATACTGAAGGTGACTAGAAACGGTATAAATACTAAAAGTGACAAAATTAAATAAAGATATAAATATTGAACGTGACCGGAGAAAAGAGATGAGTTTTGAAAGTGTCATAGCATGGATAGCTTGGTGTCATGGCATGGAAAACAGTCAACAACAGAACTGATACGATGCACTGTAGATAGAAGATTGTGGAGGGACATGATCGCCTACGCCAACCGGCAGGGTACATGATGATGATGATTGAAAGTGACTGCATAAGAAGACAAAAATGCTAATATGATTTTTTTTCTGCTAGAAACATAAGGAAATTAGTTTATGATAAAAAATGTTTGAGATAGGCACGGCACTTGATGATGATGTTTGAGAGATACATACATTGTAACATAACATTCCACCATGCAGAAATGCTGAAAAGAAAATAGTCGTCACGCATACATAACAACAAAGGGTGCTGTCTGCTTTGAAGAATGAGCTGAACAGAAAAATAAATGTAATAAAATAAATAAAAAAAAGTATGTTTTAATAAACACAAATTAAGGAACTGAGAACTGGAGAATAGTCAGTATGTCGTTGTTTGTGTACATAAGGCTTTATATCTCTGGCTAAGATCAAAGAATATAATGTTTCCCTATATTTTATCCACACTATCAGTCACATACTCCGGTGTCCCTCATCGCACAGGCAGATATTCTCTGACTTCAGTGGTTTTTCTCCTTTGTTTTATCGTTGACAGTTTTTGATAGATTTTCTCCTTATAAATCTTCCCTGGGCAGCGACCATCTATGGCCTACTCTTTCAGATTTACAACTGTCAACCGTTCAACATGCACAAATTGTACACGGGACTTTCTGTGTTTTTGTTTTGTCGTTACACGAGAGGGTCTGACTTCGGATCTCATTCCACAGAGATTGGGGTAGAAGAAACCATGGATTCCAAGTGAAACATTCTCACCGGGAGCTTTGTGTTTCATCCGTTTTGATCGTGTTTCGATATTCCGATTTATTATGATGAGTGATGATATCGTATGATAGGAAACAGTTGGCTTTGTTCACTTTATGTGCGGTTTTGCCTTATGTCTTTTAGCGTGTGCTGAGAAAGCTATGATGGAGTCTACAGCTACCTTTCTTTCTTTGGGGGATAAGATAGTAATTCGGATGATTCTACTGGCACGGTCGGTTGAACAACTATGGATTTTAATTCGTTTCGTTTGCAGTGATACTTCCATAACCATAACCGCTCTCACCGCATGTGATAGGATTTGAAGTGAAACATTCTCACCGCATGTGATAGGATTTGAAGTGAAACATTCTCACCGCCTATGATAGGATTTGAAGTGAAACATTCTCACCGCCTGTGATGGGATTTGAAGTGAAACATTCTCACCGCCTATGATGGGATTTGAAGTGAAACATTCTCACCGCCTATGATAGAATTTGAAGTGAAACATTCTCACCGCCTGTGATAGGATTTGAAGTGAAACATTCTCACCGCCTGTGATGGGATTTGAAGTGAAACATTCTCACCGCCTGTGATGGGATTTGAAGTGAAACATTCTCACCGCCTGTGATGGGATTTGAAGTGAAACATTCTCACCGCCTGTGATGGGATTTGAAGTGAAACATTCTCACCGCCTATGATGGGATTTGAAGTGAAACATTCTCACCGCCTGTGATGGGATTTGAAGTGAAACATTCTCACCGCCTATGATGGGACTTGAAGTGAAACATTCTCACCGCCTATGATGGGATTTGAAGTGAAACACTCTCACCGCCTATGATGGGATTTGAAGTGAAACATTCTCACCGCCTATGATAGGATTTGAAGTGAAACACTCTCACCGCCTGTGATGGGATTTGAAGTGAAACATTCTCACCGCCTATGATGGGATTTGAAGTGAAACATTCTCACCGCCTATGATGGGATTTGAAGAGAAACATTCTCACCGCCTATGATGGGATTTGAAGTGAAACATTCTCACCGCCTATGATGGGATTTGAAGTGAAACATTCTCACCGCCTATGATGGGATTTGAAGTGAAACATTCTCACTGCTTGTGATAGGATTCGAAGTGAAATATTCTCACCGCCTATGATGGGATTTGAAGTGAAAAATTCTCACCGCCTGTGATAGGATTCGAACCCGAGACCATTTTGTCCAAATACCGACGTCTTACCTCTAGATTACTAATCTCTCTTATTTATATGTCAAGCTTGGCTGAGCTTACTATTTAAGAAGATTGCGCCAGACTTAGAGAGATTATAGAAGCGAGAAGTCGGATAGACTCTTAATCTTAACAGGTAAACAGGGATAGACTCTTAACCTTAACAAGTAAACAGGGATAGACTCTTAACCTTAACAGGTAAACAGGGATAGACTCTTAACCTTAACAGGTAAACAGGGATAGACTCTTAACCTTAACAGGTAAACAGGGATAGACTCTTAACCTTAACAGGTAAACAGGGATAGACTCTTAACCTTAACAGATAAACAGGGATAGACTCTTAACCTTAACAGGTAAACAGATGAATTCGTGTGAGAAATTCTAGTTCTTGATTACATGAGGTTATTCTGGATCGTTAAATTAATATTTTTTTAAAAAAAAAGTAAATGGCCCCGTCACGCCAAGTGGCGTCTGTGGAATATGGTGTTAGTGACTATAACTTTTACAGACCTTCAGCACATGATTTTTGGGGTAATGTTGTCGGTATTACGCCCGTGACGCTTTACTTTCCCAGAAAAAAAATCCGGTACCCGCTAAAGGCTGGATGAACCTGGAAGCCATCCTCTTGTCCTTTGTAGTCCAGTTCACTAACCACTGGGCTATCGCAGCTCCCCTTAACTTAATATGTTGAACCATAATTGGTGAATATGTTTCTCTAATCTGCTGGAAGTTGTGTTACAGAAAGGAATGTTGAGCTCTAGTAAACGTTCGCTTCCAGTGTTTTAGGTCAAAATTAGATGCAATTGTTTCCGAGATGACCAGTTATATTTTGTGCACTGATTTGAGAAATAACGTTGATAGAATGATAGTTAATAACGTAAGACATGCTGATGATACTGTATTACTAGATAACTAAACTTGGAGACAGTTCAGAGTTACAACTACCTTGCACATATTATAACCAGTGGCGGAAAATGTAAAACTGAAATAAATAAAAGAATAGGAATGATAACAAGTAACTTTAATGCCATGAAAAATATACTAACATCAAAACAAATAACACCAGGGGTAAAACTAAAAATAGCAAAATGTTATTTCTTCTCAATATTCCTGTATGGTGCAGAAACATGGACATTAGACCCAAAAAAAAACCCCAGAAAATTGAAACTTTTGAATTGTGGATTTATAGAAGAATAGGTGAATTGGATAGAAATAAAAGAAACAAATGATGAAGTCTTAAAACAACTAAAAATGTAAACAGAACTACTCAATACAATTCAAATATGACAAATGAGATTTTGGGGGCATGTTAAAAGACACAGAAGCCTACTGAAAGTAATCTTGGAAGGGGAAAATACGCTGTTAAAGTGGCAGAGGTAGACCACGACTAGCATGTACGAGTAACATTGAAAGATGGACAAGTGACACCCTATGACACCCTGCACTATCAAAGCAAGAGGCAGAACGGAATGACGCTCCATGGTAGTCAACCTTCAATGCGGAGACGGCCTGAATGATGATGATGATTAAAGAGATGTCTCTGAAGAAATAAATATACACAACTAATTGTTTTTTGTGCATGTGTTTTTGTGATAATCAAAGAAGTTGTGCTATATTTTTCTTACAATACCTACAGTGTGTCAAACCTTCGACAGTTGCCTGCGGTTATATACATTGACCACTTATAATACAAATTTGTATAGATTTATAGACGGCCTTGACAACTACATTTGTGCAGTAGGGTACTTTTCTATGCTAGCAGGATATTTGACTAGAAGAGGTAGAAAGTGCAACTAGAGAGCTATGTTTATTGTTGTTGTTGTTGTTGCGTCCGCCAGCTTTCAACTCTGACGGAAGTCCCTAGAGACCAGGGACTGAATTTTGCGTGTTAATCCATTTTCCCCTGGCAGCTGTGTGCACAGGGGTCCCTAGCCGCACAGGCAGATAACTTCGACTTCGGAGGTACTCATGTTTTTTTCCGTCGATGAGTAACTGACGTTTTAAGCCGGGCCTCGCTGCTGAGACCAGGGGTGGTTGTCGCAGAGAGAAATCATAAATGAAAATCCCAACCGGTGTAGCCGAGTTTTGAACCCACAACCTCTCTGTCCCGAGGCCGACATCTTGCCTCGAGACCAACCAGTCCCCCATGTACTTGGAATATGAGGAAACTGCAACAAGGAACACTTTTCATGCATAGCCTGCAATGGTTCCTGCCACCTATCAACCATATACCAGAAGTTCACGTCCTCCCGAAAGAGATGATCGTCATATTTCTTTAAAAATGTATAGCGCTTGAGGATGTTAGGCCATCGTTGTTGACTCCAATTTCGAACATATAAACACACTGTTAGTCGTCAGATTATCCCCATCGCACATCAAACAACAGACCGTAAGATTAGCGTAAGGCCGGTCTAGGGATTTACTATGAGCTATTACGATGACGTAGCATAACAAGCCTAGACGATGGAAGGTCGCATTCACAACACTTGATTTGTCAAAAATGGTATATTGCCGGCGTACGACATTGTTTTATCGGCAATAAAATGTAATAAGTAGATCATCATCTTGACTTTAACGCATAGGATTGCAATGGAGAACCGAAATTAATCACACATCGAATGCACTTTCTGCAGCGATCGAGAGAACGTGGTATAAATCCGCCATCTTAGAAACGGAAGTCCCAGCTATGTTTATAAACCTTAGCAACGTTATCAGGACAATAGTAGTCGTCATGAAATGTTGAAGGCAAGTGTTATTGAAGACTTTGGTACTGAAGTTCCTGTGTTGTGTTAGTCATTAATGATGTATTAGCCATTCGCGTTGTGTTAGTCATTAATGATGTATTAGTAATTCGCGTTGTGTTAGTCATTAATGTTATATTAGTCTTTCATGTTATATTAGTTATTCATGTTGTGTTAGCCATTCATGTTGTGTTAGGCATTCATGTTATGTTAGTCATTCATGATATGTTAGCCATTCATGTTATGTTAGTCATTCATGTTATGTTAGTCATTCATGTTGTGTTAGTCATTCATGTTATGTTAGTCATTCTTGTTGTGTTAGTCATTCATGTTATGTTAGTCATTCATGTTGTGTTAGTCATTCATGTTATGTTAGTCATTCATGTTATGTTAGCCAATTATGTTGTGTTAGTCATTCATGTTGTGTTAGTCATTCATGTTATGTTAGTCATTAATGTTGTGTTAGTCATTCATGTTGTGTTAGTCATTCATGTTATGTTAGTCATTCATGTAATGTTAGTCATTCATGTTGTGTTAGTCATTCATGTTATGTTAGTCATTCATGTTGTGTTAGTCATTCATGTTATGTTAGTCATTCATGTTATGTTAGTCATTCATGATATGTTAGTCATTCATGTTATGTTAGCCAATTATGTTGTGTTAGTCATTCATGTTGTGTTAGTCATTCATGTTATGTTAGTCATTAATGTTGTGTTAGTCATTCATGTTGTGTTAGTCATTCATGTTATGTTAGTCATTCATGTAATGTTAGTCATTCATGTTGTGTTAGTCATTCATGTTATGTTAGTCATTGATGTTGTGTTAGTCATTCATGTTATGTTAGTCATTGATGTTGTGTTAGTCATTCATGTTATGTTAGTCATTCATGTTATGTTAGTCATTCATGTTATGTTAGTCGTTCATGTTATGTTAGCCAGTTATTTTGTGTTAGTCATTCATGTTGTGTTAGTCATTCATGTTATGTTAGTCATTAATGTTGTGTTAGTCATTCATGTTGTGTTATTCGTTCATTTTGTTTTGTCTTTGCCACACATGTAGACTAAGGATAAGATAGAATAAAAAGAGCAAACAAGAACTAACGAAATAAGCATGCATTAACAGAATTAAAAAAATAGACGAGATATAAAATAATCAACACACACAAAAACAAGCAAGTAAGCAAATAGGAAATACGGTAGTAAACAAATAATAAATAAAATGGCAAATAGATGCACAATAGAATAGAAAATTAACGAAATAATAAACAATAAAAAAATTAGGCCAATAAATAAACAAACAAAAAACAAGATAATTAGGAAGCAAGAAATATGATAAAAGCAGACATGAAGAAAGAACGTAAATTGTTAAGAAATATTATAGTAAACAGATTAAAATAAGACAGTGAACACGCAAAAAATATTGTCAAAAAAATAATAAAAACAAATCGCCAGCAAACATAAAGTGAGATAAAAGTCAAGAAAAATTATAGTTAATGTTTAAGAAAATTAAGGTGAACACTGATGAATCGGATAATAAACAGAATTCAAACATAATTGTAAAAAAAAAAATAATAATAAAATAAAGAATAAAACGGAAACAAATTACAAAACATGTTTTAAAAAAAGTAAGAAGCTGACAAAAAATAAGATAGTAAAAGAAAAAAAGAAATAAGATAGTATAATTTACAAGAAATAAGATTGTAAAAACACAAACAGTAAGATTGTAAAAACACAAACAATAAGATGTTAAAAACAAGAAATAGATAGTAAAGCCACAACATATGCGACATTAAAAACACAATAAATAAGGTAGTAAAATATGCAAGAAATAAGAAGGTTAAAAACACAAGAAATAAGGTTATAAACACAAGAAATAAGATGGTATAGCCACATGGTATGAGATAAACACAAGAAATAAGATACCAAAAGACACAAATTAAGGCAAATAAAATACGAGAAAGTCGAGTGGAAAACACAAGAAATAAGGTTGTAAAGCCACGATATGCGATAGAACAAGAAAAAAAGATATAAAGAATTCAAGATTGAAGATAGCAAAACATATAAGAAATAGGTCAGTAGATAGGCAACAAATAAGATAGATAAAACACAAGAAATAAGTTAGTAAAAACACAAGAAATAAAATAACTTAAAGACACAAGAAATAAGATAATTTAAAGACACAATAAATAAGATAATTTAAAGACACAAGAAATAAGTTAATTTAAAGACACAATAAATAAGATAATTTAAAGACACAAGAAATAAGATAGTAAATCCACAGGATATGCGATAGAAAACACACATGAAATAAGATAGCAAAAGATTGAAAAGTTAATATAGGTAAAACACAAGAAATAATATATTAAAAACAGATAATAAAAAAAGATATAAGAGTTGAAAACACACAAAAATAAGATAATTTAAAAACACAAGAAATAAAATAATTTAAAGACACCAGAAATAAGATAATTTAAAGACACATGAAATAAGATAGACAATAAGCACAAGAAATAAGAAAATAAAAATACAAGAAATCATCATTACCATGTGCTAAGCCTGCTGGCGAAGGTGATCATGTCTCTCCACAACTTTCGATCTCGACAGTTATTTATCATTTCTGTTGTTGACCTTCTGCAAACCATTCTCTTATGCTGCCTGGTATCTTTTCTCTTTGCTTCCCTTTATCTCTTCGTCCCTCAATTTTTCCAGTTGTCACAAGATATTGCAGTTGTTCCCTTCTCGTTACATGGCCCAAAAAAATATGATTTTTTTCTTTCTAATATTGGAAATTAGCTCTCATTTTTGCTTTGGCCTCATTCAGAACGTTATCATTACTCTTCTTAGCTGCCCATGGTATGCTCAACCTTCTTCTGTAAAATCCACATTTCTGCAACCTCCGGTGATTTTCTTGTTTGTTGTCCTATTGTCCATGATTCACATCCATATGTTAAGGCTGGTGCTACATAACATGTAAGAGATCTTAATTCTGATGATTCCACTGGCACGGATGGTTGAGCAATTATGGATGTTCATTTGTTTGCAGTTATACCTTGACCTTCGACTAACTATAACTATAACATTTAAGAACTCTTTTCCTTGCTTCTATTGTCAAAAATGGAATGCACAGTACCTTCATCATTTTGTGTGTGCGTTTGGAAAACTGCTTATGCCTGAGCTATTCTGTATCTCACCTCTTTAGTACATCTACCACCTGAGGTTAACATTGTTCCCAGATATTTGAATTCATCTACCTGTTTTAATATTGTTCCACTTGTCTTTATTGTGCATTGCGGTGAAGTTTTTTTTCTTTGCTGCTGTCTTTTTGCTATTCAGACTTGAGTCATTTAACTTTGCTTTCCTTCACTATAATGTCTAACTTGTTGCAAGAGCTGCTGAGTCAAGTGCTCTGTGCACACCGTGAGCTGTGTGTCTCATCCGTTTTGATCATGTTTCGATATTCCAATTGTTTACAATGAATGATGATATCGTATGACAGGGAACAGTTGGCTGTGTTCACTTTCTGCGCGGTTTCGCCTTATGTCTTTTGGCGTGTGCTGAGACTGCTACGATGGGGACTACAGTTACCTTTCTTTGTTTGGGAGATGAGATATTAATTCGGATGATTACGCTGGCACGGCCGGTTGAGCAATTATGGATTTTAATTCGTTTGCAGTGATACCGAGGCCTTCCATAACCAATAACCATTGTCTAACATTTCTTGTAACCCATTTTCACTATTAGCGATTGAAACTATCATCAGCATACCTTACATTATTTATTTCCTGGCCTCCGATTGTTATTACAGGCAATCCCTTTATGGATCTTAAAGTAATCTCACTATACATATTAAATAAATCTGGTGACAGCACATAACCTTGCCCATCACTCTGTTTTATTTGTTGAAACATTCCCAATTGATTTCCAGTTCTTATGACCGCTGTTTGTTCCCAGTACATATTCTTTATTCTTATTATTATTCTTAGATCTTTGCAGTCTACCTTTATGCCATCTAGAATTTTGATTATTTCTTGGTGCTTTACTTTGTAAAATGCATTGTTGTAGTCTAGGTATAGATCTGTTTTCACCTCTATGGCTCTTTCAACTAAAGATCTTATGATGTATATGGCCTTGTTCTATCCTTTACCTCCAACAAAACCACACTGTTTATTACTAATTTTTTTACTGATTTTGTTTTGTGCTCTTCGCATTATTAGTAATATCTTAGTCATGTGACTCATAAGGCTTATTGAGCGATGGTCATCGCATTCAGTCGCACTAGATTTCTTTGATACTCAATTTTTAAGTTAGTTTTCAATCAAAATGGTAAAGTCATAAAGATATGCGATGGTAAAAACACAAGAAATATGATAATTTAAAGACACGAGAAATAATATAGTAAAGCAACAATACAATGGTAAAAACACAAGAAATAATATAGTAAAGCAATAATACAATGGTAAAAACACGAGAAATAATATAGTAAAACAAACAAAAATTAAGATAGGTAAAAGACAAGAAATAAGATATTAAAAACACAAGAAATAATATAGTAAAGCAACAATACAATGGTAAAAACACAAGAAATATGATAGTAAAGCAACAATACAATGGTAAAAACACAAGAAATAATATAGTAAAACAAACAAAAATTAAGATAGGTAAAAGACAAGAAATAAGATATTAAAAACACAAGAAATAAGAGTTGAAAACACATGAAATAAGATAGTAAAAACACAAGAAATAAGATAGTAAAACATACAAAAGTTAAGATAGGTCTTCTTCCTCTTCTACATTTCAGCTCTCTGTGGAGCATAGGTCTTCAACTCATTCTTACAGCCTCATTTCTTTGGTCAGTCTGCTCAATGTAGCGGGCAAGCAGGGCCTTCCCTTTGCTCTCATCAGATTTGTGCCATATCCGGCCTGTGCTCTGAAAGTCTGGTATGCCTCTGTGTTGTGTTGTGCCATTCATGCTCTGATCAAGGTGCCAGAATGTGGCTAGCGATTTTTCTGAGCAAACTTTTTTTTTTTTTTACAGAAATCATTCCATTTGGCATCCTTAGCCTGCTTAGCACATAGTTTAAAGTGCTTAATTTTTTGGTCGACCTCTTCTTTCAGACGCTTCAAGAGCTCAGGTTGTGTTCTTCAATTCTTTCCGGCTTTCTGCCATGTCTTGACCGTTTGTCTCTTGCTCCGCCAAGCTTCCTCGACTTCTACGTTCCACCAGGGTGGCTGCGTCCATCTCTCCTGCCTCCTACGAGGGGCGCTCTGTTTGCTATGTCTGATTTTGCTAATGACGTCCTGGTCTGTTTTTTCGTAGTTGAATGTGTGGAGCTTTCTTTTCTGGCTTCAATTTCTGCTTGTGTCACTTAGGAGGACACATGGATAGTGATCACTTCCGTGGAATTGCAGTGCACTCCACTTGCAAACCGGTGCGAAGGTGGAAGACACCAGTGCCAATTCTATGACACTATCAGAGTCCCCTGTTCGAGTGACCATTCTGGTTGCCCTTCCATCATTCAAGCACACTAAATGAACTGGCACCAGTGCGTTCTCTAGGTCTTCTCCCTGCTTGTTGGTTATGACGTTACCCCACTAGTTGCCTCTAGCATTAAAGTCTCCGCAGAAAATGACGTTCTCTTCCTCGAAGTCGAAGACATTCTGCCATTGTTGTGTGTCCACCTTCCCATTACAGGCATACACATTTACAATTACGAAATGAACTGGGGTCTGCACCCTAATAGCATGTACCCGCAATTCTGCATTGTCCCACGCAGACATATCAACATCGGCTGCCACAATATTGTTGCGCACAAGGATGGCCTGCCCAAGGTGTCGTCTTTTGTAGAAACAATGAAATCCAGGGGCATTAACTGTCCTTTCACCAAGAAGAGTTTCTTGCAAAATCACTATATCGGCTCCTCACAGTAGCTAATCAAGAATGAGCCGCCGTTGATTTATGGACCCACAATTCCAATATGTAACGAGCACATACTTTAGGCCTAGCCTCTCATACTTCGACAGTTTTTTATCACCTCTCTTATCTTGTTTTGTTTTCCTTCTTCGAAAAGTTGTCGTTTGGACTGCATCTGAATACTTACCGTCGTCATTGCTGATGTTGTCTCTGGAAGTCGATACTGTGGATGGTCTAGACTCACGTGCATTCACTCAGTCGCACGGTCCAGAATCCGTTTCCACGTTATAAACAGGCCAACTCCAGTAAATCACTCTGCAGCACGCGGATACACTTCGAGCTTTTGACAAATAAATGAATTAGGCGCCCTTAACAACAGACCAGCGAAAACAAACCGCCATTTTTTTTTACGCGTTCAATAGCGTTTTGGTATTTGTTTGATATTGTGACTGCACATTTGTGTTTCTTGCTCTTTGAGAAACCCTGCATTGAAGTACTGTCTACCCTTATGTGTTGTAGTATATCTTTTTAGTTTAAGTTTAAGTTTGGCTACCAGAAGATTATGATCTGAAGTCACATCTGCCCCTCTATATACTTGTACATCCTGTAAGGATGACTTAAACTTATTATTAATCCATAGTGATCAATTTGATTCTCCGTTCTATGATCTTGTGACACCCATGTAGCTTTGTGTATTCTTTTATGTTGGAATATTGTTCCTCCTAGGCTCATTTGATTAAGAGTACATAAGTTCACGAATATCTCCCCATTCTCATTTATATCTCCAAGTCCATGTTTTCCCAAAATCTCTTCGAAGCCTCTGTTGTCTGATCCTACATTAGCATTTAGGTCTCCCATCAATATTATAATATCCTTGGCTCGTCCTTTATCCATCTGACATTGCAACTGTTTATAGAATGAACTCATCTTTAACTAAATCATCTTTATCATTGGTTAGTGCGTAGCATTAGATAATGTGTATTTTTATATTGTTTTTTGTTGTTTTAAATGTTGCTCTTATTTTTCTTGGCCCTATTGTTCTCATTCTATCAGTGTCTTCTGTGCTTCCCTTGATAACATTATAGCTACTCCATCACTATCTTGTGCTCCAGGTTCCTGGTGTTCCGATGATAAAATTATCTCCAATGTGTTCAGCTGTATCTTTTCTGTTTCTAACCATCTTGTTTCGCGCATTCCTAGAATATCTCTTTTATAGTCTGCCATTTCTGTTGCTACGTGTGCAGCTTTTCTTTGTTCCTTTACTTTAGAGTATGTACATTCCAGGTGCCAATTCTGGAGGCTTTTCTGGTAGACAAAAGGTGAGTCGGCGACCCGGACTCCTTGCAGCTTTCTCCTGATTGCGTCATGCATCTCTTAGACTGAGAGCCCTTATCTTTCCTGGATGGCGGATTTACTTTTTTTTCTTTTCTTTTGACTTGTCCATGTTTGTGAAGTTATTGCAGTTCATTTTTTTACGGTACAGGATAGTCTGTCCTATGCCCAAACCTCCTTAGTCACCTCTTGCGTACATGCCTGGTAGTGAACAGCACCACAATTCTTTACTCCCCTTTCGGGCCCCGGCAGCGCAAGGGAAAGGGGGGGGGGGGGATAGATAAGGTAAGTAAAGACTAGAAAAAAGATAGTAAAGTCACGAGATATGCGATAGTAATAAGACAAGAAAAAAGATATTGAAAACACAAGAATTAAGATAGTAAAACATACAAGAAATAGGACAGTAAAAACACAACAAAGAAGATAGACAAAACACAAGAAATAAGATAGTAAAAACACAAGAAATAATTTAATGAAAACACAAGAAATAAGATAGTAAAGCAACAAGTTATGCGATAGTAAAATTGCAAGAAATTAAACAAACAAATAAGAAATAAGACAGAATGCAATAAATAAGATATAAAACACAAGAACAAAAGAAACAAAATAGTAAATACACAATAAATATGAGTTAAACACACAAGAAGTAAGATAATAAACCCACAAGATACGCGATAGTAAAAAACACGAGAAATAAGACGCGTAAAACACAAGTAAGATAGGAAAAACACAAGAAATAAGGTAGCAGAAACACAAGAAATAAGAAAGTAAAAATATAACAATAAATATACGTAAAAGCCAAAAAAAATAACATATTAAAGCGCAAGAAATAGGATACAAATAAACATAACAAATAAGATTCTAAAAACAAGTAATAAAATAAAGACGTAATTTATAAAACAGACTAAACTAAATTAGTAACAAGAGAAAAATAAGCATAGTAAACAGATAGTAAATATACAAGAAACAGGATAAAAAGCCACGTTTAAACTAAAAATTGTCATAATCCCACCATTGAATATAAAATGTACACAGAAACGATTTGAAGATAAATGTAGCATTAATCATTACCTGCTGCTATAACGAGTGTTGGCGAACAAGTCTTATGATAGATAGCCTTAATGCCTGTACCAGTATGTGAATCCATGCTTCATTTAATATCAAGCTCAGAAACCAACCAATGGAATGACAAGGCGTGTCCGCAGTAAAGCACTCAAGTGACCTGAGATGCTACTAGATGTAGTTCCAGTCCCTTGAACGCTTTCTTTAGATGCCAAGATAGACATGCAGCTTTACGTGAAAGATTCTGTTGTATTCCTGTAACGTTTACAAAATAGCAATGCTGCTTATTGCGGATATTTTAGTTGCTGTGATCTGGTAATCATAACATAGTATATCAAAGATGCATACTATAAGAGACGACAATTCACAAACAGCAGAAATAGACTCAAGATGCGACAAAGCTTATCAGATCATCGGACAACTATCACCACTATGGTCCAACAAAGAAATAACTCTAGAGGCAAAACGGGCACTCTACAACACAATCTTCATTCCAACATTGCACTATCAAAGTCAGTCCTGGACCCCAGATGCAATACTACCGAGATGAAATGTGTTAGACAAATGACAGGAACTAGTCTGAGTGATAAGACCATAAATGAAGAACTGAGAAAGCTAGGAATAATCCCCACCATAGAATATATAAAGAAACAACAGATAAAATGGTTTGTCCACGTGATAAGACAAGAAGATAAAAACAGAACACAACGAGCTTCTATAAAATTTGCGAGAACACTAGATCCAAGGGTGGACCACAAAAAAGCTAGATTGACGGAATAATAGAAACAATAGAAAACAACAGTAGCAGAGACAAATAGAAGAGTTAAAGACCGCAAATTGTATCTCCTCTCGATGCTGAAAGGCAAATGAGGAAAGGTAAGAAGAAGAAGAAGACTTGTATACTGAGTAGAAGGCTCAAGACAGAGACAGTTCTTTTTTTGAACTTTCTTTTCTTGTATTTTTTCGCATTCCCATACATCTTTACGAAGTCCTTTACATTTCTTTGTTTTCCTTTTGTGGCACTATTTTATAATCTTTCATGAATCATCTTCATCATCACCAGCTGCCGTGCCTGCTGGCGTAGGTGAGCACGTCTCTATACAACTTTCTATCCCTGCATCTGTTTATCTAATCTGTTGTAAACTTTCTACCAAATCATCATCTTAAACTGTTTCTAGTATTTTTTTTCTTTCTGTTTTCATCTACATTTTCTTCCCCAAAATGTTTTCGGGCCTTACAATATGCAGCAGTTGTTTTCTTCTCAACACATGGCTTAAACAATGATGACTGTTTCTTCTTGATGTTGACAACATGTTTTATCTTTAATTTGGCCTCTCTTAGAACGTTCGCTTTATTCAAAATAGCTGTCCACGTTATTCTCAATATTTTTTTTCTGTAAAACCACATTTATGTTGTCTGCACCGATGTTCTTGTCTGTTCTCTGATGATCCAAGATAAACTCCATAAATCAAGACCAGCTTTACATAAAACGTGAGAACCCCATTTCCCCTATTAACGCGTACACAAGAATATTAATAACAACAAATATTACAAAAGTGTCGAAATGATTTTGATTAACGCTTTCGCTGACAGTGTTTGTAGCATTGAGTATGTGTGTAAAACGTGTATAGAAATGTTTGAAATGTTACACCCATATGGTACTGACATAACACATATTTGATGTTGATTAGGACAAAGAGTAAAAAGCGGTTGAATAAGTTATGTTAATGATGGCGGGAATAGACCAATGTAGAATACCCAATTTTGGTAAGTTGAGCTGGTAAAAAAGTAAAGTACCCCTGTCACGCCAAGTGGCGTATAGGGAATATGGTGTTAGTGACCCTATATTTTACAGACCTTAAGCACATGATTTTTGGGGTAATGTGGTCGGCAATACGCCCGTGTTGCTTTATTCTCCCAGAAAAAAATCCGGTACCCATTTAAGGCTGGGTGAACCCAGAAGCCGTCTTTTGGGATCGAACCCTACCCCTTGTCCTTTGTAGTCCAGTTCACTAACCACTGAGCCTTCACGGCTCCAAGTTGAGCTGGGCTCACTATTTATTAAAGAAAGCTGTGTTGACCATGCATTTTTTTCGAGGGAAGATTTTTCAACTTTTAGAAATAGATTTAGGGTTTATAGACAGATGAGTGCTTCTTAGAGTGAGCATGCTAGGAGCACATATATTTCATAAGAGCAAGAATTGTTCGTTACAGATTAAACACATAAGTTATATGGTCGTTTATGCGATTGTGTGTTAGTCAAGAAGTTGTGGTGATATCCACAGAACCTGGGAAACTTCATACAACCGGCGGTAGCTTAACACCTATAAAAGATTACGAAATAGCAGTTATACATTTTATAGGTTGTCGATTGATATGGCAAATATCTGTGTAAGTGGATATTTGTACATGTAAGCTAGACATGTGTTCAGATGACTATGTAAGTGAAGCGACGGGTAAATAAATGTGTGAATTCAATCAAGACTGCGTCTTCGAGTCATCACTTCAAGTGTTGAGGACTTGAGTTGTTGTGGGCATTGAAAGTTGCAGTAGCTTCTTTGTTGTGTTCACTATCTAGGTCGTGTGATCAGTCACTATCACAGATGAACGCAGTTTGGATCGATCTTCTATGTGATACCGTTCTACAACAGTGTCTGACGCATTTACCACCTAAACCGGCACAAAATTACAAATTTTACCAACCTATGAAGCAAATATTATGCAACAAATCTATGTCAATAGAAATGAGAAAGAGAGTTCATCGATGCTATATAGAACCAATTCTGACCTATGGAAGCGATTCATGGACAATAGACAAACAAATTAAAAGACTATCAGAGGCCACAGAGATGGGATTTCTCAGAAGAATGTTGAAAGTTCCCTGGACAGCTAAAAAGACCAATGAGAAAGTTCTCAAAGAGGCCAACACAAAAAGGGAGCTCTTAAAAAAAACATCAGAAAGAAGCAATCAACATTGTTTGGGCACATCATGAGAAGAGGAAAGTTGGAATACTTGGTTACAACTGGCAAAATAAAAGGAAAGAGAGATCGCGGATGACAAAGAGAGATAATACTGGATCGACGTCAGGGACGCACCAAAATGGCAGCTTATTTATATTCGAGCTATGGACTAAGCAATGTTTACATTGAACAACACGAGATATGATATTGTTGCGAGTTGGCAGATTTTTAAAAATGTTTTCAAGGGTTTGAACATAAATGTTTGTTCACAGTTCGTTAACCTTTGTTATAGTGTGACTCAGTCATGGGCGATAATGGAAGAATAGAAGAATATGACGATAGACAGAAGAATAAAAGAATGATGCGATGACGATGTGAGGTAGGATAGTTTTAGGCGGCGTAGAAAAGACAATCTTCAGAGGATTAGTAAGGAGACGTTAAGTCTACCAAACTCAGTCGCTGAGTCGTAATCAACTTGAAGATTACCAGTGAAAGGCGGACATATGTCCAGTCTGAAGCTTGTAAGTTATGTAACGCGACGAAGGGGCGATAAGCTCCAGTCGCGCAGGTGTGGATACGGAGTAGAGTAGCACTAAGACTAGACCGGAAACACTTATATCGGCAGACACCTTGAAGTCCAGAGAAGACCTGAGATGAAAGCGGACAATTAAACTGCCCCGCGTAAACAAAGGGCCAAGGGAGGAGTTATGTTGTAGGTTTTTAATTGTGGGAAAAGGTTTGAGAAGATTGACAGGTTGTCGATTAAAGTAATAAACTATGGACATGGTCAAGAAAGGCGGAGTTAAGAAGTAGTGACGGTCAACAGACGTAGGTTAGGCCGTATCAGTGGTCGGGGGGTGTGGTCACCGGGGACTTAACGCTGAGACCCTGGGAACTGTGGCAGATGCCCAGAATGCTTTGGGAGGGGCAGTAGCTAGAAGACACTAAGAAGCCAGGACTTGACTGAAACGGACGGTCGGCCAGAGACTCGGAGACATTCAGCTACACTCAGTGAGACTCGGCTACACTCAGCCAGACTCGATACAATTCGGCCACACTCGGCCAGACTGAGCACATTCAGATACTAGTTCCTCAGCACTATCAGAAAGAGACAGGCAGATGTACTTAAGAATACTATACGGAGTAAACGGTCAACAAGATAGATAGATAACCACAGATAGAACTTTATGAATACGAAACTGCCACGCACAAACGTTATTTGACAATTCACCAACGCCTGTCGGCTATGTCCAGTAACGACAATTTGTAATGCCACAAGTAGAAGTCATCAATAAAAACGTTGTTTATACTTGTACTAAAAAGATTGATGAGTTATATATGTGTGTCAAAGGAAAGTACAAGTAGTAAAGTCAGAGTAAAGAAGTTTGAAAGAAACTCTGCAACATCTTATTATTCCTTTCTGTTGCCGTGACGCAGGATTTTATTCTTTTAAAGAAGAAGATAGAAAGAAGCTATGAAGAAGCTCTGCAACATAACATTCCTTTCTGGTGCACGTGACCAGGACTTTATTCTTTTAAAGACGGACCTGGAAGAAAAAAAAAAAGTAAGAATTTTCTCTTAACCAACTCTGACGTCCATCTACGCACTTCCAGCGCAAACCTACGCACTTCCAGCGTAAACCTACATACTTACAGCAACGAGTGCCACCGAGCAGCCAAGAAATTATAAGAAAAACACTATATTTACTATACAGAACACATTATGAAAAAAAAACACTAGAGAAGCTGTCAGTTCGTGACTTTTTACTATTCCGGAGGTGAAAGATTATTTGTGTTTGAAATAAATGTGAAATGCATCGGACAGCAAAGATAAACAGAGATCCTTATGCCTTGTGTGAAAACTGAAGTCCACTTGAGAACCTGAAAAAAAGACTAAGTAGTTAATTATTGTTTTAAATTAGTATATTATTGTGTAGTTGTTAGGATGTTACATAAGTGTGTTAGGTATTCCAGGACTTCAGAAGCATGTAAGTTGGATTTTTCTTATATATTTTAGAGATTTATTTGGTATGTTGAACAATGTTAGTGTGAAGTAAATAAGTTTTTTTCTTGAGTGTTAGTGGAAGAAAGTAGAAAGTCTTTGACTGATCTAAACGTGTGTGCGTGTGTGTGTTGCTAGCGAATAAGTTTATTATTAATTAATTAATTATCAAGATGAAGAGAGGCATGACTCCCACGTTGCAGACCCTGCAAGAAATTAGTAGAGTCATCACCGGTTTAGAAAATAGTTTTAGACAGCAAGAAGTGAGTGCCAGTATCTCAAATTACTCTGGCGATCCATCCAAGTTCAGACAATGGATGGCAGAAATTGAAAAGTATGCTCTCATTTTTCCTATAAATGAGGAAGACAAGAAATTAATAGCTTTTAAAACAAGTAGAGGCGAAGTATCTGACTTCATCCAGAGAAGGCTAAAGAGTGAACCTTCAAGCACATGGAAGTCCCTCCAGATAGATTTAAAAACTAGGTATGCTGCTGTAGGAGATGCCTACACTGCTTTCATACTTTTGAGGAAGTTTAAACAAGAAAGAGGAGAAACAATAACTGCTTACAGTAATAGACTTTTAGAGCTAGCAGAGGAATCTGGTTTAGATACCGACAGTTTTGGTAGACAATTAATAGAGATTTTTATAGATTGACTAATATCCACAGATCTAAAGCTACACTTAGCGAGGCTGAACCCTGAGACGCTATATGAAGCGATTAATGTCTCTATTAAAGAAACCGGGTTCAGGAAGAGATTGAATTTAAACCTACCTGAAGAAAGCCCAACCATCAGTGAATGGTTTAATAAAAGAAAAATAGTGGAAAATCCTAGGGAAGTTAATCAAGCGAGTATTAGATGGAGAAATAAGGGACGACTAGGTGAATTGAGTAAAGAAATATATGCAGTGAGAAAGGAAACAAGGCATTTTCACGGAAGAAGATTACCACCCCAGGAATCTAGGTGGAGATGGAATGACAAAAGACAAATTGCTGGACGTAAGAGCTATGAAATAAATAGTGTAGACAGGATTAAAATGAATAAAGTGAATTGTAAATCAAAAGTTTGGGCACAGCATGTTAATCAAACACCCAGGCGTGGTTGGCAAGATCCCTCTGGAGTCAAAGAGAAGCGCGCAACCAAGCACGTGGATGCGAGAACGACCAAGTGGTCCAAATCAAACGGCCCAAACATCAAGACAAACAGGCTGTCTAGCCTGAAACAAAACAAATTAATCAGAAAGGAGAAGGAATTAGAGGGAATGGAACAGAATTTAGAAGATAAGTCAAGTCATGCGATCAGTAATAAAAATGAATGTATGTTAGTGAGAATTAAAGAGACTGAGGACAGAATGATCGACAGTGCTATACAAACAGAAGGTACGGATAGAGAAGTATTAGTGACACAGGTAAGCTGCGCACAAACACAGACTGTAGAGGTTAGAGGACAAACTAAACATAACGATAAAATAACACAAACGAGGGAGGTGAAGAAACAATTTAGAGACGCCTGTGTGGCTACAAACATCCTAGAAGATGTGATATCAAGAAAAGATGCCGAGATAAGAATTATGGAAAAGAAAAATGAAAGAGATGAGTTGATGCTGTTAGAGCTCAAAGACAAAATAGATAGGCTAGAGTGCAAAAACAAGTGTCTAAAAACAAGAATTAAAGAGCTTGAAGCACTTGAAGTACAAAAGGCTGAGACTGACAGACACAGTATATGTATGAGTCGAGAAGTCGATGAGATGAAAGCACAGAATAGCCAACTTTTAGGTGAAGTCAAAGTGTCCAAGGATTTAGTTGTAACTTTAAGAAAGGAGAAATCAGAAGTAGATGACAAAGTAAAGAACCTAATACGAGAGAAGTCTGACTTAGAGGAAGAGGTAGCGTCTCTAAGGCGAAAGAAAACTACTACAGAAAATTTGAAGAAGGAAAACGAGAAAATGGAAACTTGATAGGATAGAACGCAACAGTGATACAAATAGTGTAGAGGTTGTAAGTAAAAGTGCTGAGAAGAAAATTAACGAACTTGCAGTGTTTCATGCATTAGAGAAAGCAGCTGATAAATATGCGCGTGAAATGGACAAGGAATTAGAGGATATGGCAGATGGGGTAAAAGGTAGCAAGAAACGTCCTGAAACTGACAGATTGCCTACAATACGAGAAAGGAGGGTTGCTGCCATAAATAAAGAGTTTGAAAAAAACCAGATAGAAAAGGCTGAGCAAGTGAAAATTTGGTCTTTGGGAACCCCAGAACGCGATTCCATTATTGCTGAAAGAAGAAGAAAAGACGATGAAAGAGTCAAAGTAGACCTGCCTTTTGCCATACGATTGGGACGACGGCAAGAGTTTATTGACCACCAGAAAGGAATAGACAGGGGTAACAGATTCAGAGAAGATGATAGGTCAGAAATAGGAGACCTGGCAACCACTAGCGATGGGAGAGATAAAAGATACAAAAAGAGGAAAAGTAACCATTTTAAGTGGTAACCATGTTAACATCGATTTGATTAAGATTATGCAGGTTGAGGGAAGTAAAGTAAGCCCGTCAGTAAAGAGAATGAGAAGAGATATAAATTAGTCATAGAATCAGCCCCAGAAGGTGACAAGATGTAATAATTGAGTTTTCTTGCTATTTCATATTTTGGATGTTGTAACTAATAATAATGTTATATGAGTCTACTAACTTTTAGACAAATTCTATAGGTATAATGTCAGTGTGCACTGAATGATGAGTATGAGTCTGTAAATGTACTGTTGCCTTAATGAGGAGACAGAACTATATGTATGAAGATGTTAGTGAGTCACCTGAAGTAAACAAACAAAATGGTAGCCATGTTTACATCGGTTTAAAAAGTTTGAGTCGAGTTATGAGAACTCAGAATTTACAGAAAATAGAATATTCATGGAGAGAAAAACATAGGGAACTAAGAAGAGATGAGTGAGTCAGTGACCCGAGTTGGAGAGACTCTATGAGTTATATAGGGATTCCAAGTGTGGAAACAGCACTGTGAGATGTACAGATGTGTGTATGAAGTGTGTTGTGGATATTTTCTTATGTAAGTCTAGACAGATTAGATTCTGTATCAAGTTTAAGTCATAATTTTGATTGCTATGTGTTTGTGATTGCTTCAATGTTCGGTCTGTCCAAGACTGTTGTGTGTATGATTTGAGGAGAAACATGTGAGATGCACATTTTTTAAAAAGACAATTTTATGAAAATGTAATTATATGTAGACGGAGAGAATTGCCTAAAATTTAGGAATATGTGGTGAGAGAGAACACATAAGAAGACTTTCGACCCGACAAGAGTGGACCAGTAAATTAAGCCTGTGGCTAAGAGGTTCTGTAAGAAAGCGTATTGCTATGCAGACAACTTTATTAGCAGTGCCAGAAGAGCACGTGTTCAGGGAGAATAAGAGAACAGAGTAGACGGGTCTTGTTTCTTTTTCAGAACTGGCACAGATATGATGCCGAAGAAAGACTAAACACGTCTTATTAGGCAATTAAGAGAGTACTGTACGAAGGCCGATCGAGCCTTAATTATTTCAGAATTGATGTCTCCACAAAATGTTTTGTATACATGAGACACATGTGTCGCTAAGATGTTTATTGAATGTCATGATATTGTTGTAGAATTATGGATGTTGTATATGTAAACACCAATTACAGAACCTACCAGTTTAAATTAATAGACGGAAAGAAATGTGGGTTAGACATAGACAAAACAGACGATGACCTCAATTTAGCCGGCCTACATTCAGGCTATGTCCAGAGTGACGTCACGTTAGTCAGAGGCTTCAGAGCAAAACAAAGTGGCATGGCAGAGCCATGTTGTAAGATGATTGTATACATGATGGATTTTTTTGAGATTCCAGTTTATAGATGTTGAATTTGTATTTCTAATTGTTGTAATAATTGATGTACAAGTATAATTATTGATATGCGAATGAGAAAAGGAAATTGGTTAGCCCATTAAGGAAGTAGAAAGAGAGCAGTCACACTATGTTTTTATTTTGAGTTAAATTGATCTATGAATATATCAATTCAACTGAAATGTTGAGGGAGATATATGTTATAGTGTGACTCAGTCATGGGCGATAATGGAAGAATAGAAGAATATGACGATAGACAGAAGAATAAAAGAATGATGCGATGACGATGTGAGGTAGGATAGTTTTAGGCGGCGTAGAAAAGACAATCTTCAGAGGATTAGTAAGGAGACGTTAAGTCTACCAAACTCAGTCGCTGAGTCGTAATCAACTTGAAGATTACCAGTGAAAGGCGGACATATGTCCAGTCTGAAGCTTGTAAGTTATGTAACGCGACGAAGGGGCGATAAGCTCCAGTCGCGCAGGTGTGGATACGGAGTAGAGTAGCACTAAGACTAGACCGGAAACTCTTATATCGGCAGACACCTTGAAGTCCAGAGAAGACCTGAGATGAAAGCGGACAATTAAACTGCCCCGCGTAAACAAAGGGCCAAGGGAGGAGTTATGTTGTAGGTTTTTAATTGTGGGAAAAGGTTTGAGAAGATTGACAGGTTGTCGATTAAAGTAATAAACTATGGACATGGTCAAGAAAGGCGGAGTTAAGAAGTAGTGACGGTCAACAGACGTAGGTTAGGCCGTATCAGTGGTCGGGGGGTGTGGTCACCGGGGACTTAACGCTGAGACCCTGGGAACTGTGGCAGATGCCCAGAATGCTTTGGGAGGGGCAGTAGCTAGAAGACACTAAGAAGCCAGGGCTTGACTGAAACGGACGGTCGGCCAGAGACTCAGAGACATTCAGCTACACTCAGTGAGACTCGGCTACACTCAGCCAGACTCGATACAATTCGGCCACACTCGGCCAGACTGAGCACATTCAGATACTAGTTCCTCAGCACTATCAGAAAGAGACAGGCAGATGTACTTAAGAATACTATACGGAGTAAACGGTCAACAAGATAGATAGATAACCACAGATAGAACTTTATGAATACGAAACTGCCACGCACAAACGTTATTTGACAATTCACCAACGCCTGTCGGCTATGTCCAGTAACGACAATTTGTAATGCCACAAGTAGAAGTCATCAATAAAAACGTTGTTTATACTTGTACTAAAAAGATTGATGAGTTATATATGTGTGTCAAAGGAAAGTACAAGTAGTAAAGTCAGAGTAAAGAAGTTTGAAAGAAACTCTGCAACATCTTATTATTCCTTTCTGTTGCCGTGACGCAGGATTTTATTCTTTTAAAGAAGAAGATAGAAAGAAGCTATGAAGAAGCTCTGCAACACCTTCGCTGTAGATAAAGTCGTTAATTCGTTTCAGACGTTTGGGACGTTGGTAGCGAAGGACCCTAACTTGTGCAAACGGATGGCATTGGCAGGGATCATTTTGAATCTATGAAGTGGGCTCATTGTGTGTTTAACTCAAAAGCATATGTGCTTTTCAACCAAAGACCTTTTTTTTGGGGGGACTCAATGAAGATATCCCCGATGGAAGAATAAACTGTACTATTAGTCCCATAAATGATTCGCTTCCAGAGGTTTATGATGTAAACAAAGCAGTTTTGTCATTGCAAGTGAATAATGTCCACACCTATAATTGGTCAGGATTGTGTAGCAGCAGCAGCTTTATAGCGAACACAGAAAACATCACAGGATTGTGCTGTTCTGAAACAGCTATGCCATGCTACCCTAGAATTGCCTTTAATGGGATTACTGTGACCACAAACCACTCTCCATGTGTGTGCCACATATTTACACCCCAGAAAGAAATACTGAATATAACAACATCATGTGCCGTCTGTGATATTAATGACGACAGACCAGGAGCCTCCAGTATGATTGATACAACTGTTGCACCAAGCATTTCATCAGCAGAGCCATATCTATGGAATGTTAATCTGACATTGTTCTTGAATGTTATCCAAGTTAATGAGACATCAGAATCGTGTGGCGGCAGCTACAAGAAGGGAGCGGAGAACATCAAGTTCTGCTGCTATAAAGGAGACTTGCCTTGCTATCCCAGAATTGCCTTAAATGGGATCACTGTAGTTGAAAACTTCTACTCTTGTGTAAACTACACATTCACATCTAAGAGTGAATCAGTGAAGGTCACAAAATCATATTCTCTCTGTGGTTTTACTAACTGCAGGTCATGTGGCTTCTGTTGGATTGGAAATGATAACTTACCACCACTGTGTGTCTATATGTTTGGAATTGGAGTCATCAATGACGGCCTAACATCATAAAGTGCTATGACGATCATCATTTTCGGGAGGACGTGAACTCCCATGGTATATGGTGGATAGGCGGCAGGAACCATTGAAGGCTATGTCTGAAAAGTGTTTCTTCTTGCAGTTTCCTCATATTCCAAGTCCGACTTGTTGCAGGAGCTACTGAGTTAAGTGCTCTGTGCACACCGTGAGCTGTGTGTCTCATCCATTTTGATCCTGCTTCGATATCCCGCTTGTTTACGATGAATGATGATATCGTATGACAGGGAACAGTTGGCTGTGTTCACTTTCTGCGCGGTTTCGCCTTATGTCTTTTGGCGTGTGCTGAGACTGCTACGATGGGGACTACAGTTACCTTTCTTTGTTTGGGAGATGAGTTAGTAATTCGGATGATTCCACTGGCACGGGCGGTTGAGCAATTATGGATTTTAATTCGTTTGCTGTGAAACCGAGGTCTTCCATAACCAATAACCAATAACCAATAGCTTGGTGTCATGGCATGGAAAACAGTCAACAACAGAACTCATACGATGCACTGTGGATAGAAGATTGTGGAAACACTCTTTGATCGAATGAACCACTTGAGCAATTGGTACACTTAATGAGGTTCTGTTCTTTACGAGACTAGAAGTAAAAGTGGGAAAGTAGAGAGTGGTTGATTGCTCGTGGATTATTTTTTTTCAAAGTCAGATTTTAGTTATTTAAAAGTAGTAACGAGCCCCCGTCACGCCAAGTGGCGCATAGGGAATATGGTGTTAGTGACCCGTCACGCTAAGTGGCGTATAGGGAATATGGTGTTAGTGACCCGTCACCCGCAAGTGGCGTATAGGGAACATGGTGTTAGTGTTAGTATTCATAATTTTTACAGACCTTCAGCACATGATTTTTTGGGGTAATGTGGTCGGTATTACGCCCGTACCGCTTTACTTTCCCAGAAAAAATCCGTTACCCATTTAAGGCTGGGTGAACCTGGAAGCCGTTGGTAAGGATCGAACCCTATCTCTTGTCCTTTGTAATCCAGTTCACTAACCACTGAGCCATCGAGGCTCCTATTTTGGTTATTTGGTTGTAGCTAATTAATTGAGGGGTGATATTTTTATAGTTAACTTACTGACTGCAGCGATGGTGGTGATTCGCTGTCACTCGAAATAAATTACAAATAATGATTTGCTATTAGTCGCGAACATTTGAATTGTCTACCTAAGCATTAACTGGACCAACACGATATACGAAATACCACACAAAACTGTTATAAAGAATATATTAGAGAAATACCACACAAAACTGTAATAAAGAATATATTATAGAAATACCACACAAAACTGTAATAAAGAATACATTATAAAAATACCACACAAAACTGTAATAAAGAATATATTAGAGAAATAAGACACAAAACTGTAATAAAAAATATATTATAGAAATACCAAACAAAGCTGTAATAAAGAATACATTATAGAAATACCGAACAAAACTAAAATTAAAAAAACATTATAGAAATATCACACAAAACTATAATAAAAAAAAACATTATAGAAATACCACACAAAACTTTAATAAAGAATACATTCTTTCGCTCAGAATCATAAATGTTCAAATAAAAATTCTTCCAGCATCATGACACACTGTACAGCGAATTGGGATCTCCTTAGTTGTCTGTCCTCAGCGTCTAAGCCGTGCCCACATTGAAGCAATTCACCCTATTAAACCATCAGAGGTTTTTAACTTCATCGATTTCATGAACATCATTTGGCGAAGATCAGAATATCAACATCACTTGGAGAAGAACAGAATACCAACATCACTTGGAGAAGATCAGAATACCAACATTACTTGACGAAGATCCAAACACCAACATCACTTGACGAAGATCAGAATACCAACATTACTTGACGAAGATCCGAACACCAACATTACTTGACGAAGATCCAAATACCAACATCACTTGACGAAGATCAGAATACTAACATCACTTGACGAAGATCCAAATACCAACATTACTTGACGAAGATCAGAATACTAACATCACTTGACGAAGATCAGAATACCAACATCATTTGGCGAAGATCAGAATACCAACATCACTTGACGAAGATCAGAATACCAACATCATTTGGCGAAGATCAGAATACCAACATCACTTGACGAAGATCAGAATACTAACATCACTTGACGAAGATCAGAATACCAACATCACTTGGCGAAGATCAGAATACTAACATCACTTAACGAAGATCAGAACACCAACATCACTTGACGAAGATCAGAATACTAACATCACTTGACGAAGATCAGAACACCAACATCACTTGGCGAAGATCAGAATACTAACATCACTTGACGAAGATCAGAACACCAACATCACTTGGCGAAGATCAGAATACTAACATCACTTGACGAAGATCAGAACACCAACATCACTTGACGAAGATCAGAACACCAACATCACTTGGCGAAGATCAGAATACTAACATCACTTGACGAAGATCAGAACACCAACATCACTTGACGAAGATCAGAACACCAACATCACTTGGCGAAGATCAGAATACTAACATCACTTGACGAAGATCAGAACACCAACATCACTTGACGAAGATCAGAACACCAACATCACTTGGCGAAGATCAGAATACTAACATCACTTAACGAAGATCAGAACACCAACATCACTTGACGAAGATCAGAACACCAACATCACTTGACGAAGATCAGAACACCAACATCACTTGACGAAGATCCGAACACCAACATTACTTGACGAAGATCAGTATACCAACATCATTTGGCGAAGATCAGAACACCAACATCACTTGACGAAGATCAGTATACCAACATCATTTGGCGAAGATCAGAACACCAACATCACTTGACGAAGATCAGTATACCAACATCATTTGGCGAAGATCAGAACACCAATATCACTTGGCGTTGATCAGAATACCAACATCACTTGGCGAAGATCAGAATACCAACATCACTTGACGAAGATCAGAACACCAACATTACTTGACGAAGATCTAAACACCAACATCACTTGACGAAGATCAGAATACCAACATTACTTGGAGAAGATCAGAATACCAACATTACTTGACGAAGATCAGAATACCAACATCACTTGACGAAGATCAGAATACCAACATTACTTGGAGAAGATCAGAATACCAAGATCATTTGGCGAAGATCAGAATACCAACATCACTTGACGAAGATCCGTACACCAACATTACTTTACGAAGATCAGAATACCAAGATCATTTGGCGAAGATCAGAATACCAACATCACTTGACGAAGATCCAAACACCAACATTACTTGGAGAAGATCAGAATACCAACATTACTTGGAGAAGATCGGAATACCAACATCACATGACGAAGATCAGAATACCAACATCACTTGACGAAGATCAGAACACCAACATCACTTGACGAAAATCAGAATACCAACATTACTTGGCGAAGATCAGAACACCAACATCACTTGACGAAGATCAGAATACCAACATCACTTGACGAAGATCAGAATACCAACATTTCTTGGAGAAGATCAGAATACCAACATTATTTGTCGAAGATCAGAACACCAACATTACTTGGCGAAGATCAGAATACCAACATTACTTGACGAAGATCAGAATACCAACATTATTTGTCGAAGATCAGAACACCAACATTATTTGACGAAGATCAGAACACCAACATCACTTGACGAAGATCAGAACACCAACATTACTTGACGAAGATCAGAATAAAATCATTACTTGACGAAGATCCGAACACCAACACTACTTGACGAAGATCAGAATACAAACATTACTTGACGAAGATCCGAACACCAACATTACTTGACGAAGATCAGAATACCAACATTATTTGTCGAAGATCAGAACACCAACATTACTTGACGAAGATCAGAATACCAACATTACTTGACGAAGATCAGAATACCAACATTACTTGACGAAGATCAGAATACCAACATTACTTGGCGAAGATCAGAATACCAACATTACTTGACGAAGATCAGAATACCAACATTACTTGGCGAAGATCAGAATACTAACATCACTTGGCGAAGATCAGAATACCAACATTACTTGACGAAGATCAGAATACCAACATCACTTGACAAAGATAAAATACCAAGATTACTTGTAAACAGCAGAATACCACGTCCCACATCAGTAGTATTAGCCTCTGTCAGTCATTGTTGACGATGGATTTTGCAGCTTCCCTAGAAAAGTTATTTTTTCTTTTCTTCCGCCGTGTATTCTATTTTTCTATGAATCTGTCTGCTTCTTGTTCGATTTGGAGCTTTAGAGTGTGTTTCCAAAGATTGCGGTCTGTAGCTATCTCTTCCCAGGCTGCAGGGTTTATGTTCAGAGTCTTCATGTCACGTTTACACGCGTCTATAAATCGAAGTTTTGGACGCGCCTTAGTTCTTTTGCCATCTGCTAGTTGTCCATGGAGTATATCTTTTAGTATACGTCAATATTCCATACGGTGTAAGTGGTCAAGTCAGCGTAACCTACGTTGTTTGAGCAGCGTGTAGATGTTCGGGAGGTCTGTGTGAGTAAGGATCTCCATGTTTGTCACTTTGTCCTTCCATATAATATCACGAATACGGCGCAGATATCACATATGGAAAGCCGTATGCCATGAGCAAGCAAAGGCCATAAAATCTAAGGTTTCCTCCACGCTTTACTAGGCGTATGGGAATATGGTGTTGTGCCCATATTTTTCCATGACCAACTGAGGAATTGTTGGTTACAGGTCGGTATCACGCCAATCCGCCTTTACTTTCCAGAAAAGAGACCTGCTGAACCCCTGACCTTTTGTCGATGCGAAAAAAAATCCGCTCCTTCTTGGAAATGAACTAGGACCCTTATGTTCAGCAAGTGAGCACACTAACCACTTAGCCACCGAGATTCATAATAGTCAGGAAGCACATCCTGATAGAAATAATCCTGTGAGAAAGCTCCCCATGGCAGAAGAAGTATAATAGCCCCAGCCGACAATATACTTACAAGAGGAACGCTAGAAATATACCCAGTAGGAAATTCCATTTTATATGGAAAGATTGTTTTCCTTGTAAAGATAACTATGACTACAAACAGCTGCTGTCTTACAAGACGATCAACGAAAATATTAGGAAATCATCCTGAAACAAATGTGTGCTGAGTCGGATGAAAATAACAAAAAAGGTAAAGAAAATACTGTGCAGCCCAATCTACTAATAAAGCAACAATAGAGAAGAAGAAAAAAGTGGAAGTGGAATAAGAAGAGAACAAAAGAAGAAAAAATTGGAGGTAAAGGTAAAGTACGAGACTTGAACCGGCGTCTTAGCACGCGAGTTTTCACCCATATGTGCTCGGCCGCCTATCCCGAAATGTTCGGAGATTTCTGTATTGTGTCGCCTCAAGCATCGAAAATCAGATGCGGGGCGACATTCCTAACCTTCTCAGGTTAGTACCCTGGTACCCATTTCTGCCAACGGCTGGGTCGACCGTGGGGGTATTTTTTTTTTCCAACCACGAGTATAATTCACACTGCTCCCAGCGGGAATCGAACACAGGTTGTCCGAACGTCGGTAGTTCAGTCGGGTGGTTTTCCCAACTAGGCTACCGAGGCCCCCTAAAATTGGAGGATAAGGAAAGGGGGGGGGGGGTGAACAGGGTTAAAAGGAGGAGTGGTGGAGGAATATTAGGACGGAGAAGACGAAGAGAAAAGAGAAGAATTGGAGAAGGGAGTAGACAAGAGGAAGGAAAAGGCAAAGAAGAAGCATAAGATGAACAGGACGGAGAAGAAGAGAAAGGAGAAGAGGAAGGAGAAGACAAATAAAAGAAAGAAGATAATGTGAAATAATAATAAGGATAAGATGGGAGCAAGGAGGAGATGAAGAAAAGGAAGAGGGAGGAAGAAGGAGACTAAAGAAATGCAAAGGAAGAGGGGCAAGGAGATGAATAAAAAGCAGAAGAAGAAGAACAAGGACGAAACGGAGAAAAAAATTGACGAAGAGGAGAAAGGAAGAAACTAAGAAAAAATCAGAAGAAGAGGAGAAAAGAGAAGAAGGGAGGAGTTGATGATGAATCAGATAAAGAGAAGGAAGAAGAAGAGAGATAAAAATAAAATACTTTTTGTAGTCTTTAACGGGTGATAATAATAAGTGTAACATTCTTGCGTTTCAAAGTATTTTTTTTTTTAGAAATGGTATGTTGTTTCGCGCGTCCACTTAAACGATTTTATTTTCCACGCCAAACGCACATAAAACTGCCTTTAAAATGTTCATTCGGATACTTGCGACGAAACAAACCCACGTGTCAGTGGCGGATCAAACACTCGGAGCTGACTGGGTAATCAAAATGCAGATACTGTTTAAACTAATGCCCAACATTGATTTATATAATTACTTCCTATACTAATTTTGTTCGGTTATTTGGTTATGGAAGGCCCCGGTATCACTGCAAACGAATTAAAAGCAATAATTGCTCAACCGCCCGTGTCAGCGTAATCATCCGAATTAATATCTCATCTCCCAAACAAAGAAAGGTAACTGTAGTCCCCATCGTAGCAGTCTCTGCACACGCCAAAAGACATAAGGCGAAACCGCGGAGAAAGTGAACACAGCCAACTGTTCCTAGTCATACGATATCATCATTCATCGTAAACAATTGGAATATCGAAACATGATCAAAACGGATGAGACATACCGCTCACGGTGTGCACAGAGCACTTAACTCAGTAGCTCCTGCTACAAGCCGGACTTGGAATATGAGAAAACTGCAACAAGGAACACTTTTCATGCATAGCCTTCAATGGTTCCTGCCGCCTATCCACCATATTGACCGGAAGTTCACGTCCTCCTAAAAATGATGATCGACATATTTTTAAAAAAATGTATAGCGCTTGATGATGTTAGGCCATCGTTGTTGACTCCAAATCCGAACATTGGCTCTTTACGGAGTAAATTATCACCTTATTAGATGTTGCAAGAGCTTTTATAGTACCTGCGGAGTGTGATTATAGTGAATAAAGGAACATGTACACTATTTGCAGTAACATCTGGAGTAAGACAAGGCTGCGTGTTGTCACCACTCTTGTTTATCACTTACATTGACAAATATGCAAGGACGCTACATCACAGTGTTAAGATATAAATGAATTGCTTTTGCTGACGACCAGACCTTAATAGCTTTCGAAGAAACAAAACTTCAACAACATCTGCAGTCCTTGAATAAAGAATGTAAAATGAATAACATGAAAATAAGTACTGAAAAAAAAAAACAGACGTTATATCAATAGGAAGACAAAATAAGACATTAGCTATAGCACACCAAGTTTAAAACAAGTAACAAACTTTAAATATCTGGGAACACCATTCCCTGAAGATGATAAAATCGATAAAAGAAATAGATATACAATGTAATAAGGCAAATTAAATATTGGGGCAGCTATTTCCTATACTTCAAAACAAAGCAGTACATATTCTATGTCTATCTATTGTCCTTTCGAGCCGAAGACGGCACATAGGGCAGGACCACAATCTCAAAAACAGAAACCTTGCGTGCCAAATTGGCACATATTGCAGAGATCACTGCTACAATCTAACTATTACCATCATCTTATACAGAGTATATTCATTCGAACACTGTGGTACCAACGCCAAACGTGATCACTTACGTCTAAGCATAATAAAAAGCTTGTCACCACAGAGATTCAATGTCTGAGAAAAGCGATTGGAGTAACCAGAAATGACAGAGTCAAAAATGATATTATAAAGGTAAGTAAGCATTGAGCAAATCCTAAGCTACATACTGAAACAACGAATAAACAGGTCTGCCCATCTAGTAAGAATATCGTGTGATTCCTTACCATTCAAACGTATATTAAAATAGGAGAATGGAGAAGAGCAAAAGGCAGACCCTGGTAAAATGGACAGACACATCAAAGAAACGCTACAACACTATCAACTGTCAGTGAGTGAGGCAACCAAAAGGGCACGAACCATATTTTGCATCTCCCTCGAAACCTGAACGGGTACAAGAGGAAGTGAAGATAGATGGATGGATGGATGGATGGATGGATGGATGGATGGATGGATGGATTGGTTGGATGGATGGATGGATGGATGGATGGATAGATAGATAGATAGAGAACGTCAATGTTTTTGCCTACTATTTCCAATTGCCAAGGGTTTCTTTAACGCGCGTAGAATGCAAAGGGAATCTTTTGCCGTTTTCCGGGAGGGTGGTTTTCCCAACTAGGCTACCGAGGCCCCCTCTAAGTGAAACATTCCTTGTCCAAATGCCGAAGGCTTATTTCTAGACCACTTTCACAGCTCATGGTAAACAGCGTTCTCTCATAAATAAGAAATGAATTTGATCTTTTTCCGATAATAATTAGAAAATAAAAATCCACATTTAATTTAGCGACGCCCCCCCCCCCAACCCCTTTTTTCAATCTGAAATATGATCACGCCACTGGGGTAATCCTGCTTCACTGACGCATGCGTAAAAAGAGCGGCCAACCATCATTAAATTATCCTGTTCTGATGCTGAACTCACTGAATTGCTGGGGCGCTAAATAATTATCAAAGTTGACAATAGAAAGAAACAACTCGTAACTAGAATTGGGTATGAAATACGTAAGTTGCGCTAAATTTGATATTTAGTCTGGAATTTTTATGTGAAACTTGAGGCTAACGACACGCCCCTGGCAAGAAGGAATCTAATGCTCTGACAGAGGGTCGCTAATGTTGACTTGCCCTGCAGACCCTTGAAGGAATGAATAGTTGTAGCTTTCATTTGTTCTCTACTCCTTTTTTTGGCGTCGTTTTGCACCGTTGCTGACTCAATATTACATTTAGTCCATGGGCATTTAGCTAAATAGACGATGAGCATTTGGCTGATTTAATGAATGGGTCACTGATTTAGTCGAGGAACATTAAATAATTTAATGGATGGGACACTGATTTAGTCGATGAACATTTGGCTAATTTAATGGATGGGGCGCTGATTTAGTCGATGAACATTTGGCTAATTTAATGGATGGGGCGCTGATTTAGTCGATGAACAATTGGCTAATTTAATGAATGGGACGCTGATTTAGTCGATGAACATTTGGCTAATTTAATGGATGGAACACTGATTTAGTCGATGAACATTTGGCTAATTTAATGGATGGGGCGCTGATTTAGTCGATGAACATTTGGCTAATTTAATGGATGGGGCGCTGATTTAGTCGATGAACATTTGGCTAATGTAATGGATGGATCACTGATTTAGTCGATGGACATTTGGCTGATTTAATGGATGGGTCACTGATTTAGTCGATGGACATTTGGCTGATTTAATGGATGGATCACTGATTTAGTCGATGAACATTTGGCTGATTTAATGGATGGGACGCTGATTTAGTCAATGGACATTTGGCTGATTTAATGGATGGGACGCTGATTTAGTCGATGGACATTTGGCTGATTTAATGGATGGGACGCTGCTTTATTCGATGAACATTTGGCTAATTTAGTGGATGGGACGCTGATGCAGTCGATGAACATTTGGCTAATATAATGGATGGGACGCTGATTTAGTCGATGGACAATTGGCCTGATTTATTTTTGTTATGGATCCTGAAGTCTGTGAGCAGACGTCCTTCGGCCCAATGCCTTGTAATATCTGCAGGTATTTACGAGTTCTCTTTTTGTTCCTTACATGGTATTCCATTTATAATATCTTTGAGGGGATAGAATCGATCTGATGTCAGTGAGCTTTGGACAGTCAAACAGGTGATGTTCTAGTGTTTCTTTTCGGTGTTCACAGAGTGGATATGCTGGTGTTTAGTTTTGTATTCTGTTGATGTGGTTGTTCAGTGGTACATGGCCGGTTCTCAGTCAAAAGATGGTGGTTTGGTCTTTTCTGTTACAGGTTGTTTATGTTGTCGTTGGGGTTTAGCCTTGTCATATATTTAAAAAGCTCTCTCCCAGTTTTTTTTTTCTGTGGTCCATCGATTCAGCCAATCTTCTCTTCTGTTAGAGTTTGTGATCTGTTTAATGAGATATCGGAGTTAAATTATGTATGTCGGGATCCTATCTTAGCTAATGTGTCTCCTTTATCATTTCCTTGGAAGAGAAACTATATGGGGCAATCGAATCGCTTAAACAGACAGCTGACTTCATAAGAGAGTCTGGAATCCTACTCTGATTGAGACTTGATCGCACAGAGAGAGAGAGAGAGAGAGAGAGAGAGAGAGAGAGAGATTTCCTTGTGTGTCAGAGTGTCCTGTGATCTATTGCATCACTAGCCTTATGTCATGTGTTTTGTAGTGTTCTTGTATCCATTGCATCACAAGCCTTAAGTCATGTGTTTTGTAGTGTCCTTGTATCCATTGCATCACAAGCCTTAAGTCATGTGTTTTGTAGTGTCCTTGTATCCATTGCATCACTAGCCTTATGTCGGGCGTGTTTATGATCTTATCTATGTCTCTGGTGATCTGTATGAGTTCTGGCTTGTTCATGTTACTTTTTTGTGCCTGCAGGGCTGATTTGGATTCAGTAAACATTAATTACTTTTTTTTTTTTGTGGTATTGTATCGAGCACAGTATTCAGATGGTGCACTGCTGTTTCTAAGGCTGTTATTTCTGCATCATAATTGTTTAACAATTCACCACATGGACCATATAGTTCCTCAGCTGTACCATCTGGATAATATATCAAAATTCCATATCCACCTTTGATAGCTGCCTTTGTGGCTGCAACATTTGTATAATAATGTTTCCAGTCATCTCGATAATTGTTGATGGTTTTCCTTGCGGTGGTTGTTATTGATACTGGGTCAGCATTTTTATCTATTCTGCCATATATTTCTGTGCAGATTTCTAGGTTTATGTAATTTGTATTTGTTGATGTTAATCGTCATAAACTTTGTTAACCTCAGACGGAAGATGTACAAAAGAGGTGAGATGCAGAATCGCTCAGGCAAAAGCAGCTTTCCAAAAAATGAGGAAGATACTATGCAATCCATTTTTGACAATAGAAACAAGAAAAAGAGTCCTTAAATGTTATGCAGAGCCAGTCTTAACACATGGATGTGAATCATGGACAATATCAATGATGATGATGATGAAACGCCATGAACATAAGGACGTTAATCGAAAAGTACACAAAAGTAAACAAACCAATATATCCCTGCTTCGTAGACTACATCAACGCTTTTGATAGAGTAAACCATAGACAACTCATCATCATCATCAAGTACCGGGCCTGCTGGCATAGGTGACCAGGTGTCTCTCCACAACTTTCGATCTCGACTGTTATTTATAATTTCTGTTGTTGACCCCTTGTCAAGCCATTCTCTTAATCTGTCTGTTATTTTTTCTCTTTGCTTCCCTCTATCTCTTCGTCCCTCAATTTGTCCTGTTGTTACAATATATTCCAGTTGTTCTCTTCTCATTACATGGCAAAAAAATGATGATTGTATCTTCTTAATATTTTTAATTAGCTCTCGTTTTGCTTTGACCTCTTTCAGAACACTTTCATTACTCGTCTTAGCTGTCCATGGTATTCTCAACATTCTTCTGTAAAACCACATTTCTACAGACTCCAGTAATTTTCTTGTCTGTTGTCTTATTGTCCATGATTCACATTCATATGTTAAGACTGGCTCTACATAACATTTAAGAACTCTTTTTCTTGTTTCTATTGTCAAAAATGGATTGCATAGTATCTTCCTCATTTTTGGAAAGCTGCCTTTGCCTGAGCCATTCTGCATCTCGCCTCTTTTGTACATCTTCCGTCTGAGGTTAAAAAAGTTCCCAAATATTTAAATTCATTTACATGTTTTAATATTGTTCCACTTGTCTTTATTTTGCACTGAGGTGATGTCTTTTTCTTTGTTGTTACCATTACTTCTGTTTTTTTTTGCTGTTAAGGCTGAGTCCTTTATTTTTTGCTTTCTTTCACTATAATGTCCAACATTTCTTATAATTACATCATTTTCACTCTTAGCGATTAAGACTGTAACACCAGCTTACCTTAGATTATTTATATTATGACCTCTAATTGTTATTCCAGGTCTGCCTCTTACAATAATCTCACTATAAATATTAAACAAATGTGGTGACAGCACACGACCTTGTTTAACACCCTGTTTTATTTGTTGAAATATTCCCAATTGGTTTCCAGTTCTTATGGCCGCGGAGACAACTTATAGACTGCCTAAAAGATATACATCTACCTGACACAGATATATGATTAATATGTAATTTATACTGGTGCAGACAGCAATAATAAAATATAACAAAGAGAACTCTACACCTATTGATATAAAGAGAAGAGTAAGACAAGGATGCATCCTATCACCAAGCTTGTTCAACCTATACACTGAGCAAATCTGTAAAAAAAAATAAAACACACAGATGTGCCAGGCCTAAACGTTAATGGAAAGATAATCAATAACCCAAGATATGCTGATGATACCGTAATACTAGCAGAAAATCCTAAAGATCTACAACAATTACTTAATAAAATAAACATGATAAGCAAAAATTATGGAATAGATATGAATATCAAAAATACTAAAACAATGATCATAAGCAAAGAAAATACTCAAAACCTACAAGTCGATGTCAACATTGAAGGAATAGACCTGGAGACAGTTCAGAACTACAACTAACTTGGACACACTATAACCAGTGATGGAAAAATGGAAAACTGAAATAACAAAAGAACAGGAATGGCAAAAAGTAATTTTAATGTCATGAAAAATATGCTGACATCAAAACAAATAACATCAGGGCTAAAGCTAAGAAAAGCAAAATGTTACATCTTCTCAAAATGTGTGTGTGTATACAAGAAAACAGAGCATAAAATTGAAGTCTTTGAAATGTGGATATATAGAAGAATAGGTTGAATTGGGTGGAAGGAAAAGAAAACAAACGATGAAGTCTTTAAAAAAAAACTAAAAATGAAAAGAGAACTACTAAATACAATTCAAACAAGACAAATGCGAATTTGGGGCCAAGTTAAAAGACACAACAGCCTACTAAAAGTAATCTTGGAGGGGGAAAATACAAGGTAAAAGAGGCAGACCAAGACTAACATGGACGAGTAACATCAAAAGATGGACAAGTCAATATATGACAACCTACACCACCAAAGCAGGTGACAGAGGGGAATGGCGCTGCATGGTTGCCAACCTTCGTTGCGGAGATGGTACTTGATGATGAGTAATAAGATAGAACAAAGGGACACTCACTTAAAAGAGAGTGAAGGTGAGTGGATGAGAAACATGGCGTGTACCACACACCGGCGGGCTTTTGGTCCCGCATCTATAGGGGCTCACCTCCTTCCTGCCAAGTTATACTGCCGGAAACTCGGTCGCACCCGGGAATTCTGTCTCACCCATGTCCAAATCTGTAGAAACAGGGGGGACCACGAGTAGGTGTAATCTTGGGCGCAGTAGTGCAGTGGTATCGAAATGATTCGAACCAGAATCACAGAGACGATTCTGTCATTCAGTAGCCACAACACCTGCTGAATGAGCGGCTATGTAATCGATGAACACAGCTGATTTATTCCACGTGGACATTTGTCTAATTTAGTGAACGAATGCTTTGGTGATGGATATTTTAACAAAATAATTGTCTTTTTTCATTTCTTATGAGAGTATGACGTGTCCTGCTTGAGTGTTATCTTTCTATTATCACTCTGTGTGTGCGCGCACACACATTTTCTTTTCATGTCACTTGGTTCACAATTGCAGATTACTTTTTTATTTGATCAAAATATTCTGAGAATTCTCCTCAGAAAAATTGTATATAATATCGCATTTGTCTTCCCTTTCTTTTTCCGATATGCAATTTCCTATTAAAGTAAAAAAAACGTAAAGTACCCCCGTCACACCAAGTGGCGTATAGGGAATATGGTGTTAGTGACCATAAATTTTACAGACCTTCAGCACATGATTTTTGGGGTAATGTGGTCGGTATTACGCCCGTGCCGCTTTACTTTCCCAGAAAAAAAAATAAAATAAAAAATCCGTTACTCATTTAAGGCTGGGTGAACCCGGAAGCCGTCGGTTGGGATCGAACCCTATCCCTTGACCTTTGTAGTCCAGTTCACTGACTACTGAAAGACCGGGTGAACCCGGAAGCCGTCGGTTGAGATCGAACCCTACCACTTGACCTTTGTAGTCCAGTTCCCTAAACACTGAGCTATCGCGGCTCCAGTTGTAATAGGCTCATACAAATAGTTGTCAATGAGATGTCTTCTGACATGGTTTGCAAAAAAGCTGAATGAAGAATAGGAGACATTATAAAGTTAGGGGTCTGATAACCATGAGGTAACCATTTCTTCTTCTACCTTTCAGCTCTCTTTGGAGCATGGTACAATGGTCACTGGCTCTCTTCATATCGGAATGTTATCTTAATAAGGTTATGTTTATTACTTCGCGATATTACAGAGCTTCATTTTCTGTGTATAACTCTAAACGTAATATAAATCAGTTCGGAAAAAATGCATTCGTCAGTTCCAGCCTGGTGACATCACCATACAGCTTGTTCCGGTATGATACTGGTGATGACCACAAGAGCCGTTACGGAACTTTACCTTATTACTCTGATACTGTCTATCATTTTCTTCTTTTGTCCTCTTGGGTCTCTCCTCTTCTTCTTCTTCTTCCTTTTAGCTCCCAGTGGAGCATAGGTCTTCAACAAACACTTTCCAAGTCGCTCTGTTTTTTGCAATTCTTTTAAGATCGTTCCATGTCTTCCCCATCATCTTCATCTCTGCTTCGATCTGTCTTCTCCAAGAATTCCTTGGTCTTCCTCTTTGTCTTTTCCCCTGGGGATTCCAAAAAAGGGCCTGTTGTGTAATATTCTCAGTTGGCTTCCGTAGTGTGTGTCCTATACATCGCCATCGTCTTCGCTGTATCTCTTTATCCACTGGTATTTGACCGGTACATTTCCATAATTCCACGTTAGTGACTTTGTCCTGCCATTCCCATCCCTTTATTCTGCGTAAGCATCCATTAATGAAAGTCTGCACCTTCGTGATTGTCAATTTTGTTATTCTCCATGTTTCACAGCCATATAATAGGACTGACTTAACATTTGAGTTGAAAATTTTTATTTTTGTATTTAACCTAATTTCTTTGGATTTCCATATGTTTCCCAGTGCAATGAAAGATCCTCTTGCTTTTGATATCCTTATTTTGGTATCATTTTCTGTTCCTCCCTCTTTATCTATATTACTGCCCAGATATATGTAAGATTGTATGTCTAGTAGAGGTATTTCTCCTAGTTTTATTTGGTTATTGCCAACTGCATTAATTCTCATAATGTTGGTCTTATCTCTATTAATCTTTAGTCTTAGCTGTTGTGATCTCTCATCTAATATACTCATTTTATCCTGCATCTGTTGATGGCTGTGTGATATACTCTCCTCTAGTATTACTATTTCTCCTGTGCATGCATTTGTTTATGGTTTATTTGCTTGCTGCTTGCTTGATCGCGTTCGCCCGATGACTAAAGTATTCTAGAGTGTTCTAGTAGACTAGAGAATTCCTCTTCATCATCCGCCCTTAAAAGGACGTTAAGTTGGTATGTCTGCGCTGTGTTGTGGTTTGCAGTATAACTGTGGTATTTGCGCCTTTCGGCCCAACACATCCGAAATTTTATTTAATATTAGTAATTGAGTACTTTAGCTACAGATTTAATGAAGAAAAGACAAGAGGAAGTAGCACATGCCACCGACTTTTAAATTCTGATACCCAAGAGAATATTTGACTGAAAGATCAGATTAGACGTGGAACGTTGTTGAAAGTCTACACGCGGGTTGGTCATGAAAACTGTAGGAAGGAGTATAAATAAATCAAAGAAAGAAAAAGACAAGAGACAAAAGTATGGTTATGGTTTTGGAAGGCCCCGGTATCACTGCAAACGAATTAAAATCCATAATTTCTCAACCGCCCGTGCCAGTGGTTAATTACTATCTCATCTCCCAAAAACAAAGAAAGATAGCTGTAGTTCCCTTCACGGAAGTCTCAGCACAGGCCACAAGACATAAGGTGGAACCGCACAGAAAGTGAATACAACCGTCTGTTCACTATCATACGATATCATCATTCATCGTAAACAACCGGAATATTGAAACACGATTAAAACGAATGAGACGCACAGCTCACGGTGTGCACAAAACACTTAACTCAGTAGCTCATGCAACAAGCCGGACTTGGAATATGAGGAAACTTCAATAAGAAACACTTTTCAGACATACCCTTTAATGGTTCCTGCCGCCTATCCACCATATTGACCGGAAGTTCACGTCCTCCTGAAAATGATGATCGTCATATTTTTTTTTTAATGTATAGCGCTTGATGATGTCATTGATCGATTGACATCGTTTTTGACTCCATATCCGAATATATCAAACACAGTTAGTCATCGGATTATACCAGTCGCACATCAAACAACAGACCGTAAGATCTCCCTGCAATGTGAATTTGTGAAATTATGACCCAGTTCGCATGTCAAATGTAAAGAACGGACAGCGAAGAAGTACGAAATGATTCACAAATAAATGACCTCAAATGACAACTGTTGCAGATTGACAATGAAGAAGTTGATCAACAAATGTTTTCTTGTTATACAATTTGGAATGTTTATGTTTTTCTTAATCCTGATATAATCAATCTATTTAACTTGTATGTCATATAATTCTCTTTTTCCATTTCTTCTCTTTCCCCTGATTTCCCCTCTTTCTTGTGATCTTTCTCTGGTTTTCTTCTTATCCCCCTTCAATCATAGAAAGGACAAGTTCTAATAAAACAACATAACCAAGAGTGATAGCGCAAGAGATGTACATTCTTGGGCCCTACCTTGCGAGCGATGTTCACTTATTGAGAAAGGATGTGAGGTGATACTGCACTTCTACAAGACGCCACTGGATTGTCTACCATTACATCCTTTTCTGGTTCCCTACTGAGAAGGAAAAAAGTTTAGATTTTTAAAAAAAAACATAGGAAAAGCAACAGAAAAAGGCTAGAAAGAAAAGAAAAATAAACAAGACCACACGTGTGCCTAAGATTTTTTTGTTAGAGAACCAGATATAAACGCACTTAATTAAAGCCGCTACCGAGAAAGAAATTGTAGCTTTCAAATCGTGATGTAATGTAGAATCAAACCAGCAAACATGAGTTGTAGAACGTTGACGGATTGACAACTTGTACAGCGTGTCCTTTAGTTCCCTGGCCCAGCAAGATGTCAAAACAACAACCTACTTCACACACTAGGCGGTCCAGTCAACATCATTCATGATTGTTGGCCGAGTCACCGTCATTCATGATTGTTGGCACAGGAATGTGTTGGACATAGTTGATTCATTTACTTGTGTTGTAGATACGTTTTTTACACTATGACGTCATCATGATGTGACACGCCTAGTATCATTAATTAGCTGCTATTGTTATAAATAGACTAGTCTTTTTTTCCTATCATTCTATTATAGTTTGTATTATTATTTTTATTATATAGCTTAAAGTAAAATGCCCAGAAATGGAGATAATTGATGGAAGGAAAGAAGACAAACAGAGAAGTTCTGAAATAGTAAAAAAGAAAAACTTAAACACAATTCGAAAAAACACAGCCGATATTTGTGGGACATGTGAAGAGACATAATACTCTATTGAAAGTCATCTTGGATGGGGAAGTACGGGTTACATGAGGAAGAGGCAGCCCAAGACTAAAGTGAACTCATAACATTAAAAGATGGACAGGTGAACATACGACAACGTGCACCATCAAGACAAGAGACAATGGCGCTCTATGGTGGCTAACATTCGATGTGGAGGCGGCACCCAATGAACGGTGCTCTATGTTAGCCAACCTTCGATGTGGAGATGGGACCCAATGAACGCTGCTCTATGTTAGCCAACCATCGATGTGGAGACGGCACCCAACCATTGAATGAACATTCTGAAGCTTGAATGTCGCCTGTAGACCATACTGTTCGCTACAGAACCAGGTTGTTTCATTGAAAGTGAAACTGACTTTCCTAAACTTTTGGCGACACGTGGTATTTTACTGACGGTATTAACTGGCGGTATTTACTGGCGGTATTTACTGACGGTATTTACTGGCGGTATTTATTGGCGGTATATACTGGCGGTATATGTTCTGTTCATGTGCCATACCGGTTGGCGTAGGTGATCATGTCCCTCCACAATCTTCTATCTACAGTGCATCGTATCAGTTCTGTTGTTGACTGCATTCCATGCCATGACACCAAGCTATCCAGTATTTTCTCTCTTTGTCGCCCGAGATCTCTCTTTCCTTTTATTTTGCCAGTTGTAACCAAGTATTCCAACTTTCCTCTTCTCATGATATGCCCAAAAAATGTTGATTGCTTTTTTCTGATGTTTTTTATGAGCTCCCTTTTTGTGTTGGCCTCTTTGAGAACTTCATCATTGGTCTTTTTAGTTGTCCAGGGAACTTTCAACATTCTACTGAGAAATCCCATCTCTGTGGCCTCTAATCGTCTTTTCATTCGTTTGTCTACTGTCCATGATTCGCTTCAATAGGTCAGAATTGGTTCAATATAGCACCGATGAACTCTCTTTCTCATTTTTATTGACATAGATTTGTTGCATAAGATATTTTTCATTTTCTGAAATGCCATTTTGGCCTGAGCTATTCTGCTTTTTATTTCTGTGGCACATCTCCCATCTGATGTTATTATTGTGCCCAAGTATTTGAAACGTTGCACTTGTTTCAGATTTGTCTCGTTTATTTTTATACTGCATGATGGTAGTGATTGGTTCTTCGATATAACCATTACTTCTGTTTTCTTACTATTCAGACTGAGACTTTTCTTGTTGCTTTCTCTTACTATTATGTCCATCATTTCTTGTAGTTCATTCTCTGTGTCTGCTATTGAGACTGTGTCATCCGCATATCACAAATTATTTATTTTGTGACCGTTGACTTTAATTCCTTTTTTGTCTACTATTGATCTCATAATATATTCGCTGTAAAGTGAAAACAAATCCGGCGACAGAACATAGCGGTATATACTGGCGGTAATTATGGTGGTATATACTGGTGGTATATACTGGCGGAATTTACTGGCGGTATTTACTGTTGGTATATACTGGCGGTAATTACTGGTGGTATTTACTGGCGGTATTTACTGGTTTGCATTTTTCTCGATGTTATATAGCGATACCTGCTAGTAAGTGTGATCTTTTCTCTTCTCAGACAGGTAGTTTTAGCTAGTTACTGTACTTAGTTAGATAGTTGGTTGGTTAGCTGGTTATTTGGTTGGGTGGTTGGTTAGCTGGTTATTTGGTTGGGTGGGTGGTTGGTTGGTTATTTGGTTGGGTGGTTTGTTAGCTGGTTATTTGGTTGGGTGGTTGGTTAGCTGGTTATTTGGTTGGGTGGTTGGTTGGGTAGCTGGTTATTTGGTTGGGTGGTTGGTTAGCTGGTTATTTGATTGGTTGGTTAGCTGGTTATTTGGTTGGGTGGTTGGTTATTTGGTTGGGTGGTTGGTTAGCTGGTTATTTGGTTGGGTGGTTGGTTAGCTGGTTATTTGGTTGGGTGGTTGGTTGGGTAGCTGGTTATTTGGTTTGGATGGTTGATTGGTTGGTTAGTTGATTAATTAGTGTACAGATCATCCTCACTGCTCATATGACATCTCCATAAATGATCGGATCTTTCTTCAACACATTACGTAATGAGTAGCTACTGATAGCCCCAGTTCTGTACTGACTTACGAGTCTTCTTTGACTTTCTGTGTAGCGTTCTTGTCTCTTGTCACCCAATTTGACGTGATGTTCTTACTGCCTATTGGAGCCGCGATATCTCAGTGGTTAGTGAACTGGACTACAAAGCACAAGAGGTAGAATTTGATCCCAACCGACAGCTTCTGGGTTCACCCAGCCTTAAATGGGTACCGGATTTTGGGGGGGGGGAGGGGGAAGTAAAGTGGCACGGGCGTAATGCAGACCACATTACCCCAAAAATCAAGTGCTGAAGGACTGTACAATTTATGATCACTAACACCATATTCCCTATAAGCCACGTGACATGACGGGGGCTCTTTACTTTTTTTTACTTCTTGCTGCCTATGCAAGGGCGTAGATTCACACTCATTGCCCGAATCATGTTCTCCGCCTGCCTCCTTTTCCCTGTGATTTTCCTAGCTGCTCTTCCAGAAAATGACATCTGAGATCCAAACTCCTTTCTTGAAGTTATTGGAAAGTCGTAAAAACGCCAGGAGTCTTTAAATTATTAAAGCGGGAACCAGAAACCACCAAAGCAAAACTTGCTGTCGTCATCTTGGTTAAATAAAATAGATTGAAACCAGATCACCATCTTGGCTGAACAATACAAGTTGAAACCAGTGAAGAAGAAAATAAACACAACCTATTTAAGGAAGTTATGTGGATAACCGAGGAATAACGATATCAACTGTCATAAAATATGTCCTTAAACTTTAGTGTTACAGACGTTCTCATGTTATTTTATCCGCTCAGTGGGCGCTAGCGTACTTACAGCATATGTTTTATGTTTGTGTTTTCTATCTTTAAAACGTGGCAAGAAAATAAGAATGAATAATTTCAAGTGGCTAAAAAATGCATTCAGCAATACACAAGATGACGGGGATTCTAACATCTAAGCAAATATCCAACATGCAAATTAGAGAATTAATAAGCGTCATGTTTACACCGGGTAACTCTGCCCAACGCACAATATTTTCAATATTCAAGAAGCAGATGGAAGACACGATTGTTTCCCTTTTGAGTGTGGCTTCACAGAGCACATACAGAGCACATCTCATAGCAAGAAATGCAAATAAAACACTTTAGAATTACTTTTAATGAGACATTTAAATGAAATAAGAAATCATTACTAACTGCAAGAGTGAACAAGTGAAATACACTGGGCGTATACGTAGATATGAGACCATTAAGTATATTTAAATTTCATTGTTTGTCTGTAGATATGAAATCAAGTAGATTCGAATTTCATTGTTTGTCTGTAGATATGAAATCATCAAGTAGATTCGAATTGCATTGTTTGTCTATAGATATGAGACCATCAAATAGATTTCAGTTTCATTGTTTGTCTGTAGATATGAGACCATCAAATAGATTTCAGTTTTATTGTTTGTCTGTAGATATGAGACCATCAAATAGATTTCAGTTTCATTGTTTGTCTGTAGATATGAGACCATCAAATAGATTTCAGTTTTATTGTTTGTCTGTAGATATGAGACCATCAAATAGATTTCAGTTTCATTGTTTGTCTGCAGTCTTTGAGACTTAATGTCAACTTTTGATGTTTTATCTTAGTTCGGAATTTATTTATATCGACCATGTTCTTATAACAGGACAGGTTATAACAGGACAGGTTATAACGAGAATCTTGAAAGTCAATTTTTAAAATCCTCAAATTTTGTTTCTTCTCTATCCTATATTGTTCGATCCCAACCGACGGCTTCCGGGTTCACCCAGCCTTTAATGGGTACCGGATTTTTTTTTTTCTGGGAAAGTGAAGCGGCACGGGCGTAATACCGACTACATTACCCCAAAAATCATGTGCTGAAGGTCTGTAAAATTTATGGTCACTAACACCATATTCCCTATACGCCACTTGGCGTGACGGGGGTACTTTACTTTTTTTTTCACCTTTACTCTATCCTATATTTAGAATACATTTTTGTATTTTCTGCTACTCAGCCTGCAAATTGGTTGCAACGAATTTTGTGAAATTTGTCTAGCCAAAAAAAAAGAAAAAAAAAATTTTAAACTGTGTGTGCTTGCTTATTCCACCTTTCAGCTCCCTGAGGAGCATAGGTCTTCATCAAACACTTTCCAAGCCGTTCTGTTTCTTGTCGTTCTTTAAAGATCATTCAATATCTTCCCCATCATTTTCATTTCTGCTTCTATCTGTTTTCTCCAAGAATACACATCGAATCATCTAAACAAATAAAATAATCTAAACACATTAAATCATCTAAACAAATTAAATTATCTAAACAAGTTAAATAATACATATGGTGTTTAAATCATCATTCATATGGTGTTTACATCAAAACTTAAACCATCTAAAACACAGTAAATTATCTAAATACATCTATTTCCACCAAAGTTGGGAGGTCGAGTTTGGTCCTGATCGACGCCTTCCAGGTTCACATAGCCTTAAATGGGTACCGGGTTATTTTGGGGGTGGGGGGCGAAGGGGAAGGCGAAATGACGTAATACCGCCCACATTAACCCAAAAATAATTTTCGGAATGTCCATTAAAAATATTTGCGCTATTACAACATCGTGACACCGACCACATCGCCCAATGATGTGCCGTGGTCATAGAAAAATATGTGTCGCTAACACCATATTCCCCATACGCCTATCAAGGCATGATGAGTGCCCGAATAATGTTGATTCTTTCTTTCTGATGTTTATAAGGAGTTCCCTTTTTGTGTTGGCCTCTTTGAGAATATCCTCATTGGTCTTTTTAGCTGTCCAGGAAACTTTCAACAATCTTCCGAGAAATCCCATGTTTGTGGCCTTTAACCGTTACTTAATTTCTTTGTCTACTATCCATGATTCTCTTCCATAAGTCAGAATTGGTTCTACATAGCACCGATGAATTCTCTTTCTCACTTCTATTGATATAGATTTGTTGCATAAGCTATTTTTTATTTTCTGAAATGCTATTTTGGCCTGAACTATTCTGCTTTTTTTTTATCTATGTGGAGCATCTCCCATCTGATGTTATTATTGTGCCCAAGTATTTGAAACGCAGCACTTGTTTCAGATTTGTCCTGTTTTTTTTATGCTGGATGGTGGTGATGATTGTTTCTTCGATATGACCATTACGTCTGTTTTCTTACAATTCAGGCATAGACCTTTCTTGTAGATTTCTTTTACTATTATGTCTATCATTTCTTGTAGTTCATTCTCTTTCTCTGCTATTAAAACCGTGCCATCCTAATATCGCAAATTATTTATGTTGTGACCGTTGACTTTAATTCCTTTTTTGTCTACTATTGATCTCATAGTATTTTCGCTGTAAAGTGAAAACAAATCCGGCAACAGAACACAGCCTTGTCTGACTTATTGTTTTATATATTGGAATTTTCAGTTTGGTTGCTAATGCATATAGCTGCTGTTTGTTGCCAGTACACGTTTTTTTTATGATTCGCAGATCTTTGCCATCAATGTTTAATTTCTCCAGTATATTGATTATTTCCACATGCTTTACTTTGTCAAATGCTTTTGTGTAGTCTATAAAGCACATATATAGATCTTTCTTTACCTCTATAGCTCTTTCTATCAATGTTCTTAAGATGTATATTGCATTATTGGTGCCCTTTCCTTCTACAAATCCACATTGTTCTTCACTTATTTCTGGTTCTATTATGTTCCTTACACGTCTCATGATGATTCTTAGCAATATTTTCTTCATGTGGCTCATGAGACTAATAGTGCGATGGCCCTTACAATCAGTGGCGCCTGACGTCTTCACATAAAGTTATATAAAATTATAATAGCAATTGAAACAGACAGAGAGAAACAGAAAACGCGCAAGCTTGACGTCTTGCCGAATGACATCACACTTGACTGGTCATCGTTGAGTCTGGTTTTGAAAGGAAATCTAACTCGCTCCATTTGTGTCATGATAGTCTCCCTAGCTCCAGGTCGAGCCCCTGGTCCCACGAGTCTGTACTGATAGGACGTGCAGGGACCGAAGATACAGGCGATGGCCAGCTGTGGGTCTTTAAGCAGCAATTTACCTGCAAAATTAACAATATAAGGGACGATACAGGAAAAGTTAAATTATAGGTCGATGCTGCGGTTACGTTAAATGTCTTCTTCGTCAGTAAATTTCTTATTCTTTTCCTCTTTCTTCTTTTTTCTTCTTCTTCTTGTGTTTCTCTTGTCTTAATTCCTTCCTCATTTATCCTTTCGGCATCGAGGAGATGCATAATTTGCAGCCTTTTATCTTGTTGGCCGCTGCTGTTGTTATGTTTCTTAATCATAATCGAGTGCCGTCTCCGCATCGAAGGTTTGACTACCATGGAGCACCATTCCGTTCTGTCTCTTGCTTTGATGGTGCAGGTTGTCATAGGTTGACTTGTCCATCTTTTGATGTTACTCGTCCAAGTTAGTTTTTGTCTGCCTCTATTACCTCGTATTTTCCTCTCCAATATTACTTGTAGTAGGCTGCTGTGTCTTTTAACATGGCCCAAAAATCTCATTTCTCTTGTTTGAATTGTGTTTTGTAGTTCTCTTTTCATTTTTAGTTTTTGTTTTTTTAAAGACTTCATCGTTTGTTTTCTTTTCTTTCCATCCAATTCTTCCTATTCGATAAATCCACATTTCAAAGGCTTCAATTTTCTGTTCTATTTTCTTATCTAATGTCCTTATTTCTGCACCATACAAGAATGTTGAGAAGATATAACCCTTTGCTATTCTTAGTTTTAGCCCTGATGTTATTTGTTTTGATGTTATTATATTTTTCATGTCATTAAAAAATTACTTTTTGCCATTCCTATTTTTTTGTTCATTTCAGTTGTACATTTTCCATCACTGGTTATAGTATGTCCAAGGTAGTTGTAGCTCTGAACTGTCTCCAGGTCTATTTCTTCAACTTCGATATACACTTGTAAGTTTTGAGTATTATCTTTATTTATGATCATAGTTTTAGTCTATTTGATATTTATATCTAATCCATACTTTGTGTTTGTCATGTTTATTTCGTAAAATAATTGTTGTAGATCTTTAAGATTTTCTGCTAGTAGTACAGTATCATCAGCATATCTTAGGTTATTGATTATCTTTCCATTAATGTTTAAGCCTGGCATCTCTGTGATGTTTTTAAAGATTTGCTCAGTGTATAGATTGAACAAGCTTGGTGATAGGATGCATCCTGTCTTACTCTTTTTAAATCAATGGGTGTATAGTTCTCTTTGTTACATTTTATTATTGTTGTTTGCAACTAGTATAAATTACATATTAGTCGTGTGTCTGTGTCATCTAGACGTATCTCTTTTAGCATATGTATATATTTTCATATCTTATATAGTGTTTCTAATATTCCATTAATCCATCTTTTTCGCAGTCGACCCCTGAGTTCGGTGCTCTCCCAACATTTATTAAAGCCTCAGTACGGGTGTGATGTGTTTTGGTAAAAGAGAAATTGTGATGGGCATTAGAAGCTATTCATTTTGGTCGCAGTTTTTAAACTCTTTCCGTCCGTACGTTTCGACGCACTACGTCATACCAATTTCATTCATGTACGTTTAGCCGCACAGTGCGTCACTCTCAATTTGAATCGTGTAAACTGTCATCAAACCATATTTCTTTACACGTCTTGTATCATCTTGGTATTGGTGAAATCCAATTCCTTCTAATATAAAAATTCATATATAATATTTTAAGTGTTAGATAAATATAAACATGTAGATTAATATTTAAAAACATGAAATATTTTGTTTCTGAAATCTATTCTGCTGAAATGATTAATAACCTTCCGTACAGAAAGAGTTAAAGGAGAAATAAAGAGCCCAATCACGCCATATGGCCTGTATGGAATGTTGTGGTAAGTAAAGGCCATCATGCCTTGATAGGCGTATGGGGCATATGGTGTTAGCGACACATATTTTTCTATGACCACGGCACATCATTGGGCGATGTGGTCGGTGTCACGATGCTGTAATAGCGCACATATTTTTAATGGACATTCCGTAAATTATTTTTGGGTTAATGTGGGTGATATTACGTCATTTCGCCCCCCCCCCCCACCCCCAGAATAATCCGGTGCCCATTTAAGGCTATGTGAACCTGGAAGGCGTCGATCAGGACCAAACCCGACCTCCCAACTTAGGTGGAAATAGATGTATTTAGATGATTTAGTGTGTTTTAGATGGTTTACGTTTTGATGTAAACACCGCATGAATGATGGTTTAAACACCATATATATTATTTAATGTGTTTAGATGATTTAATTTGATTAGATGATTTAACGTGTTTAGATTATTTTATTTGTTTAGATGATTCGATGTGTATTCTTGGAGAAGACAGATAGAAGCAGAAATGAAAATGATGGGGAAGACATTGAATGATCTTTAAAGAACGACAAGAAACAGAACGGCTTGAAAAGTGTTTGATGAAGACCTATGCTCCTCAGGGAGCTGAAAGGTAGAATAAGTAAGCACACACAGTTTTACAATTTTTTTTTTTTTTTTTTTTTTTTTTTTGGCTAGACAAATTTCACAAAATTCGTTGCAACCAATTTGCAGGCTGAGTAGCAGAAAATACAAAAATGTATTCTAAATATATACAAGGATGCATCCTATCACCAAGCTTGTTCAATTTATACACTGAGCAAATCTTTAAAAACATCACTGAGATGCCAGGCCTAAACATTAATGGGAAGATAATCAATAACCTAAGAAATGCTGATGATACTGTTCTACTAGCGGAAAATCCTAAAGATCTACAACAATTACTTAATGTGATTAACATGACAAGCAAGAAATATGGACTTGATATGAATATCAAAAAGACTAAAACTATGATCATAAACAACGGAAATTCTGAAGACCTACAATTAAATATCAAAGTTGAAGGAATACATCTAAAGACAGTTCAGAGCTACAACTACCTGGGACATACTATATAACCAGTGATGGAAAATGTACAACTGAAATAAATAAAAGAATAGGTATGGCAAAAAGTAATTTCAATGCCATGAAAAATATACTAACATCAAAATAAATAACAACAGAGCTAAAACTAAGAATAGCAAAATGTTTCATCTTCTCAATATTCCTGTATGGTGCAGAAACATGGACATTAGATCAGAAAACAGAACAGAAAATTGAGGCCTTTGAAGTGTGGATTTACAGAAGAATAGGTAGAATTGGATGGAAAGAAAAGAAAACAAACGAGGAAGTTTTAGGACGACTAAGGGTGAAAAAAGAACTAATATACACAATTAGAGCAAGACAAATGACATTTGTTGGTCATGTTAAAAGACACAACAGTCTAATAAAAGTAATATTAGAGTAGAAAATACAAGGTAAAAGAGGCAGAGGCAGACCAAGACTAACATGGACGAGTAACATCAAAAGATGGACAAGTCAGCCAATGACAATCTGCACCATTAAAGCAAGAGACAGAGTGGAATGGCGCTCCAGGGTAGCCAACCTTCGATGCGGAGAAGGCACCCAATGATGATGATGATGATTCTAAATATAGGACAGAGAAGAAACAAAAATCGAGGATTTTAAAAACTGACTTTCAAGATTCTCGTTATAACCTGTCTCGTTATAACCTGTCTCGTTATAACCTGTCTCGCTATAAGAGGATTCTACGGTAGTGATAATAGTGCTTCTCACAACAATTGTCACTACACTTTAACTTTGTGGTGCATAAGAAGAAGAGGAAGAAGAATATTACCCGCGGTTGTCCAATCACAACAGCTGCTGAAATATGCACGAGATCGTAACAAGTTTATACATTTTCTTAACAGAAGAGTTTCCCCTGCTTACATTTCCTTTTTCATAGTTGGTCCTTAAAATGATAAAATGACGTTAAGTTGGCATGGGGCACAATTTACAGCATATCCGAAATATCTGCGATCTTTCGGTCCAGCACATTTGATTTGGTATAGAGGTATGGAGTTTCCTTCCCTATTGGAGTCTTTCTTGCTTGGTAAAACTGTTTATTTGGTTGTCATGGATACCACTGGAAGGTTGTAGAATGGTCTGAATAAACTCTGCCGACACTGATGCGTGAAGTCAGCTGTGAGTCACTACTAGTGTGTGTTTGAGCCTCCATAACAGTGTCTGATAACGTGCTGATATCTTTGATTTATCACGAAGAAGTGACAGCAGTAGGATACTTAGAATATCAGGATTGTAAGACTCGCTTAGTCTGCTCGCTTCCTGACCAGAAGGGTCCGGGTTTGATCCCCAGCAGTGGCGGATCTTTTTCGGACTGACAAGGCTCCGGGGTTCACTCAGCCCCTCAAAAATTGGAACCAGAGATTTTCTTGGGGAGTAAATGCGGCCTGGCGTGTCACTAACACCATATTCCTCATACGCCTAGCAAAGCGTGAAAGGAAGATTTACTTACTTACTTAAAAAGTGAAAGAAAAAAAAAAATTGAATAAATACAGCATCCTTCTACAACTTTAACATTCTTTTCTTTTTAAATTTTAACGTCATATTTTCTTTGTAAAATCCTTAGAAAAATTCTTACCTAGCCCTGGCTTACATCCAACCATGGATGCTAGTTGATCCATGTAAGGAAGAAAGTCCACCTGAATGGTATGGCGCTGTGTTTGTGTGTAGCGTCTCCCCATAATGCGACTGTTCGATGCCACGGCGCGTCTCATCTCCTGCTGGGCTGGCAGTCTAACGTCAGCCTGAATATGCATAGCATTGATATATGCCGGATTAATAATTCACTTGCTCCGGTGGGTTTTAATCAAGTAATGACGTTTTGACAGAATAACAACATAAAAACGGCTTCAGATACAAGCAAAACTGAGAGTTAAGAAATCCTACATGGTTTCTACGGGATTACATTTCTTGTGGAATTTTGTGGCGAAGTAAAAGCAGCGATTAAAAATTAACCTTCCCATAAATACAGTCCGGAGACGGTAAAAAATATCCCGGAAAAATGCATAAAAAAAATAATCCATCGTTAGGAAATGTCGTCGCAAGAAAATAAATTGCGGGAAGCACTTTAACTTCACAATATTTGGATGTGAAGCACTTTAACCTTACACTATTCGGATGTGAAGCACTTTAACCTCACACTATTCGGATGTGAAGCACTTAAACATCACACTTTTCGGATGTGAAGCACTTTAACCTCACAATATTCGGATGTGAAGCACTTTAACCTCACACTATTTTGATGTGAAGCGCTTTAAACTCACAATATTCGTATGTGAAGCACTTTCAACTTACAATATTTGAATACGAAGCACATTAAACTCACAATATTCGGATATGAAGAACTTTAACCTCACAATATTCGGATTTGAAGCACTTTAACCTCACAATATTTGGAAGTGAAGCACTTTAACCTCAATAATAGAATATGAAGCCTTTAACCTCACAATATTTGGATATGAAGTACTTTAAGCTCACAATATTCGGATGTGAAGCACTTTAAACTCACAATATTCGGACGTGAAGCACTTTAACCTCAATATTAGAATTTGAAGCATTTTTTTCTTCTTTATCCTCTGAACTCCGGTCGGAGCATAGAGCACTCACAATAAATCTCCACCAATCACAGGGAACTCACAAGAGATCTCCACCCATCATAGGACACTCACAAGAGATCTCCACCCATCATAGGGCACTCACAAGAAATCTCGGCCCAACATAGGGCACTCACAAGAGATCTCCGCCCATTATAGAGCACTCACAAGATATCTCCACCCATCATAGAGCACTCACAAGAGATCTCCACCCATCATAGAGCACTCACAAGAGATCTCCACCCATCATAGGGCACTCACAAGAAATCTCGGCCCAACATAGGGCACTCACAAGAGATCTCCGCCCATTATAGAGCACTCACAAGATATCTCCACCCATCATAGAGCACTCACAAGAGATCTCCACCCATCATAGAGCACTCACAAGAGATCTCCACCCATTATAGAGCACTCACAAGAGATCTCCACCCATCATAGAGCACTCACAAGAGATCTCCACCCATTATAGAGCACTCACAAGAGATCTCCACCCATCATACAGCAATAACAAGAGATCTCCATCCATCATAAAGCACTCACAAGAGATCTCCATCCATCATAGAGCAATAACAAGAGATCTCCAACCATTATACAGCAATCACAAGAGATCTCCACCCATCATAGAGCACTCACAAGAGATCTCCACCCATTATAGAGCACTCACAAGAGATCTCCACCCATCATAGAGCAATAACAAGAGATCTCCACCCATCATAGAGCAATAACAAGAGATCTCCACCCATCATAGAGCAATAACAATAAATCTCCACCCATTATACAGCAATCACAAGAGATCTACACCCATCATAGAGCACTCACAAGAGATCTCCACCCATTATAGAGCACTCACAAGAGATCCCCACCCATCATAGAGCAATAACAAGAGATCTCCACCCATCATAGAGCAATAACAAGAGATCTCCACCCATCATAGAGCAATAACAAGAGATCTCCACCCATCATAGAGCACTCACAAGAGATCTCCACCCATCATAGAGCAATAACAAGAGATCTCCATCCATCATAGAGCAATAACAAGAGATCTCCACCCATCATAGAGCACTCACAAGAGATCTCCACCCATCATAGAGCAATAACAAGAGATCTCCATCCATCATAGAGCAATAACAAGAGATCTCCATCCATCATAGAGCAATAACAAGAGATCCCTACACATCATAGAGCACTCACAAGAGATCTCCACCCATCATAGAGCAATAACAAGAGATCCCCACCCATCATAGAGCACTTACAAGAGATCTCCACCCATCATAGAGCAATAACAAGAGATCTCCACCCATCATAGAGCACTCACAAGAGATCCCCACCCATTATAGAGCACTCACAAGAGATCTCCACCCATCATAGAGCAATAACAAGAGATCTCCACCCATCATAGAGCACTTACAAGAGATCCCCACCCATCATAGAGCACTCACAAGAGATCTCCACCCATCATAGAGCACTTACAAGAGATCCCCCCCCCCCCATCATAGATCACTTACAAGAGATCTCCACCCATCATAGAGCACTTACAAGAGATCCCCACCCATCATAGAACACTCACAAGAGATCTCCACTCAATCCGGTCTGGAGCAAGCATGGACAACTCTCGCCAGGACTTGTCAGCCCCTATAATTTCATCATGTATGTTTCGTCGTTATGTAACAAAAAGGTGTGTCTGCTCTTCCTCGTTTGGTTTGCTCTGGTCTGCTGACGCTTATGTCACTGTCTGGGTAAGTCCTGGCAGTTCTCAGCTTTTCCTCAACTTTTCCCTGATCCATAGATCAATAAATTATTAAGTGACTGGTACACTATGTGGCTTCGGGGCTCACTCAGTCTTTGAAAATGGGTACAAGAGTTTATGGTAAGGTTCTAGTTAAGCATTTGATATTACAACAAAATTACAGTGGTTCTCAAATACTGAAAATTATGTTAGGGGAAGGGTTAAGACTTTAACCTCGCGTTGTTTGTTCCTCTTTTCTCTACAATTAGGGGTCTTCTAGTGACAGATTAGAGAACCACCATATAAAGTGCAATATTATTCAATGAGACGTTATTCTTTCTAACTGAAAATACTTCACGCTAAGAAGGAAATGCGTAACTAGAATGTGAGTTTCTGCAAATATATGTCTGCGATACTTGATCCCTCATTGGACCACATGGAAACTTTAGGAACATCAATATGATTAGCATGAACCGTGCACGATCTTTCTAGAAGATTGTTCCCCTTTTGTCTGGCCGTATATATTTTTCACATCCAGTCTTTGATACAAAAACTAACAATATGAGGGTATGTACTTAGTTCTCTTTCTTTCTTGTTGGTGTTTACCCAATGACTACCACAGAACTGAATAGTTCTCTAAACAGTCCGACTTTAAACGGACGTTAAGTGTGTGTAGATGTGTTGCGTTGTGGTTTGCAACTAGACTGTGAATTTTGCGTTTTTTAGTCCCACATATCCGACACCAACACGGAATTGCTTAATACCAAGTTGTCTTCTCGCTTTGGTCCTGACTCTCTTGGCAAGATTGGATACACTGTTTCCAGAAGCACTGCTTGGAGTTGGGGGCAGGGTGTTCATTATCCATGTTGTTCACCGATCCTGCCGCATGCAGGTTAGTTGCCCTTCCGTCTTCTCGCCTGACTGCCTGGTCAGTGAGATATATAGCTGGTCATCCCACCTACTTATTTTAGTTCATTTAGTAGATGACCACGCTCTGGACCACATAGAAGTGACCTTTTTTTTAAATTTCCTTTCTTGGGTATCTAGCATATTATCGCCATGTAGTTAGATTTGAATCACTGGAGTCTGTAGAAATATGGTTTTACAGAAGAATGTCGAGAATACCATGAACAGCTAAGAAGAGTAATGAAAATGTTCTGAAAAAGGTCAAAGCAAAAAGATAGCTAATTTCCAATATTAGGAAGAAACAATCAGCATTTTTTGGCCATGTAGTGAGAAGAGAACAACTGGAATATATTGTAACAACTGGAAACATTGAGAGACGATGAGATAGAGAGAAGCAAAGAGAGAAAATACCAGACAACTTAAGAGAATGGCTTGGCAGAAGGTCAACAACAGAAATGATACAGAACTGTCGAGATCGAAAGTTGTGGAGAGACATGATCACCTACGCCAGCAGGCCCGGTACTTGATGATGATGATGAGTTAGATTTGTGTACATATCCTTACATATATTTTTGTGTTGTTGTTTGTTGTTCCAGCTGAAGGCCTACTTGGTCGAAACGTCGATTTTTGTTTTGGTAATTACCACACAAAGCCGGTACCATACCACCTTTTTCTTCTTTTTTTATTTTATTTAAATTGTCAGCTGCTATAGGTCGCCGGCCACACTCAGCTCACTTGTAAGTTTGTTCCCTCTTTACAATCAATATGTATATAGTTAGTCCCGCAACTAAAGCTTGACTCGTAATCTAAGCAAGAAGAACTACTTAATATTGATCGCTCGTAATTTGAAATAGACGCCTAAACTGAGAACAGCTGAAGAATAGAACATGGTAAATGCACAATACATGACAGGTCAACAACCTTGAATACTTTGGTAGCCAGCCGACATTGCATTTCGACAACAGGCACGACCGGGCCTCCAGCCTGGACACAGCCAATCACAGCCAAAGTGGGCGGGGTTACAGTAGTCGGAAACATGTAGAGGTAAAGCGGGCATTGGTTCTCTTTAATCGACAGAACTGATTGGTCGAGAAAAGGAAAGCCGATCTTATATCCGGTGGCCATTACAACTGTGTCGATATCTGTTTCCATAAAAAAAATAATAAACGGGAAGATGCGTTAATCCTAATTAACATTGTTAATTATTTTGTTGGTGTTTAAATTAATTATTACTAATTATGGAAATGTAAATATAAATTAAAACCAAGGCTGGGAATTTGGAAAATTAAACGCCATGAAGAACATGTGGCACAATACCAGTCGTAAGGCAGTAACATTAAAATTACTGAGGATAAGTATCTTCCTGAGAACAACATATGGCTGTGAATAATACATAATCTCGCAAACAGCAAGGAAGAAAATTGAGTCATTCGAAACAAAATGCTACATAATAAATTCTTAAGTACCTTGGATAATGAAAATGAGCAAAGAAGAGATAGTAAGAGTAAAGAGCTCGCGTCACGCCAAGTGGCGTATAGGAAATATAGTGTTAGTGACCATAAATTTTACAGACCTTCAACACATGATTTTTGGGGTAATGTGGTCGGTATTACGCCCGTGCGGATTTAATTTCCCAGAAAAAAATCCGGTATCCATTTAAGGCTGGGTGAACCCGGAAGCCCGCGGTTGGGGTCGAACCCTACCCCTTGTCTTTTGTAGTCCATTTCACTAACAATTGAGCTATCGCAGCTCACAATGAAGACATACTAAGACTTAAACATTAAAAATAACTGGCTTATTAATACCATTCTACAGAGGACATTGTAATACTACGGCCACGTCAAACGACACAGCGGACAGGAAAGAACAATAATGGAAGGTGTGGTTCCTGGACCACGCATCAGGGGCAGACCAAGTAGAATGTGGTTTCAAGACATCAAGGACACATTGAAGATGAAACAGAAGAAGTGGGAGATCTGACTAGAGACCGAGGTTCTTTGAAACGGGTTGTGATGATTGCAACGTTCTGCAAAGAACATGTGACCTGATAATGACTAATTAACATTGGTTTTTATATGTGGACAGAGACATAATATGCAGGTAAACTAATAGATGCTGACACAACATACTGTTCGTCCACTAGTGACGATCGTATTTTTATTACTCCCAGTTCTAAGTAAGTTCACAGTTGGTGAGAATAATCCAATACAGAAAGATAACTGCTGAGTGTATTGGCTCTTGAGAGTAACCCAAGACAGAAAGATAACTGCTGAATGTATTGGCTCTTGAGAGTAACCCAAGACAGAAAGATGGCTGCTGAGTGTATTTGCTCTTGAGAGTAACCCAAGACAGAAAGATAAATGTTGAGTTTATTGGCTCTTGAGAGTAACCCAAGACGGAAAGATGACTGCTGAGTGTATTGGCTCTTGAGAGTAACCCAAGACATAAAGATAAATGCTGAGTGTATTGGCTCTTGAGAGTAATCCAAGACAGAAAGATGACTGCTGAGTGTATTGGTTCTTGAGAGTAACCCAAGACAGAAAGATGGCTGCTTAGTGTATTGGCTCTTGAGAGTAACCCAAGACAGAAAGATGGCTGCTGAGTGTATTTGCTCTTGAGAGTAACCCAAGACAGAAAGATGTCTGGTAAGTATATTGGCTCTTGAGAGTAATCCAAAACAGAAAGATGACTGGTATTGGCTCTTGAGAGTAACCCAAGACAGAAAGATGACTGGTAAGTATGTATATTGGCTCTTGAGAGTAACCCAAGACAGAAAGATGACTGGTATTGGCTCTTGAGAGTAACCCAAGACAGAAAGATGGCTGCTGAGTGTATTGGCTCTTGAGAGTAACCCAAGACAGAAAGATGGCTGCTGAGTGTATTGGCTCTTGAGAGTAACCCAAGACAGAAAGATGTCTGGTAAGTATATTGACTCTTGAGAGTAATCCAAAACAGAAAGATGACTGGTATTGGCTCTAGAGAGTAACCCAAAACAGAAAGATGACTGGTAAGTATGTATATTGGCTCTTGAGAGTAACCCAAGACAGAAAGATGACTGGTATTGGCTCTTGAGAGTAACCCAAGACAGAAAGATGACTGGTAAGTATATTGGCTTGTGAGAGTAACCCAAGACAGAAAGATGACTGGTAAGTATATTCACTCTTGAGAGTAATCCAAGACAGAATGATGACTGGTAAGTATATTGGCTCTTGAGAATAACCTAAGACAGAAAGATGACTGGTAGGTGTATTGGCTCTTGAGAATAATTCAAGACATAAAGATGGCTGGTAAGTGTATTGGCTCTTGTGAGTAACCCAAGACAGAAAGATGACTAGGGAGTATATTGGCTCTTGAGTGTAATCTAAGATAGAAAGATGACTGGTGAGTATATTAGCTCTTGAGAATAACCCAAGACAAAAAAAATGACTGGTGAGAATATTAGCTCTTGATATTAATCCAAAACAGAAAGATGACTAGTGAGACTAATCCAAGACAGAAAGATGACGTTGCGTAACTCGACCTCTCCAAAATAAGTTTACAGTGCAATTCACATTGTCATTAAGTAAATCAAATTCCTTGACTACCATTTTCAGTGTACCAGTGTTGGCGCTGCAACAGACACGTTCTGTCTTCGAAGGCGCACCTCCCAGCACGAGAGCTGGAAGTTGTCAGCGGCCCACAGCTGATGGCTTGCGCCAGCATCGGTGAACCAAAACCATCAAGACCCTGCTCCACCTCTCCGTGGTGCCTCCAGTAATAGACTAACCTGCCTAGTCTGGCCAAGCGTACATCGATCGAAGATGGAAGACAACCCGGTACTCAAAAATGTTGTGCTGAAGTCGGATGTGTTGGGCCGAAAGGCGCAAATATAACAGTTATACTGCAAACCACAACACAACGCAGACACGTCCACTACGTCCTTGTAAGGGCGGATGATGAAGAGGAGTAATCTGGTCTACCACGATACTCTAGACATCTGGAGAACGCAACCAACCAACCAGATTAGACTCACCGGTTAGCTTCTTTGTCCTCTGATTGATGGATGAACGAATAGTTGTTTGACATACTAGTGGATGGGGTCAAGGCATCAAGTGGCATAGAAATGCGAAACTGCTGTAAAGCTGATCATAACAATGAAACTTTAAAAAATAAAGGCAAAAGTAGGATGGTAACAGATTTATGTGAGAAACAGAACAAAAGTAGAGTGATGTTTCGGTCAAGTAGGGTTTCAGCTGGAACAGTAAACAACACAAAAATATATAAGGATATACACATAAATCTAACTGCTTGGCGATAATATGCTAGACTCTCAAAAAAGGAAAATAAGTCAATTCTCTGTGGTCCGGAGCTTGGGCAGGCATCGACTGGATTGAAATTGATTTGGCGGGTTGACAGAGCGGACACTAATGTGAAATACAGTAAAAGGGAAAGGTTCTAAAAATATTTGGAGGTAGGTACAAGATCCCAGACTCTACTATTAATGGAAACGTTTCTATGAGTGTGATTCCCAATAAGTGTATCCACGTGGAAAATTATTTGTACTTACCCAAGCGAAATCATACATTTGTGTATATATCTGCAACAAATGGCGTGCAATCGAACAGATGTGACCAAACGCGTGTGTACATAACCATCCATTCCTAAACGCATACGTCTGTATGTATTACCACAAAGCACATAGAGAAATGGGAGCCGCGATAGCTCAGTGGTTAGTGAACTGGACTACAAAGGACAAAAGGTAGGGTTCGATCCCAACCAACGGCTTCCGGGTTCATCCAGCCTTTAATGGGTACCGGATTTTTTTTTTTCTGGGAAAGTAAAGCGGCACGGACTTAATACAGACCACATTACCCCAAAAATCATGTGCCGAAGGTCTGTAAAATTTATTGGTGTGACGGGGGTACTTTACTTTACTTTACATAGAGAAATACTCATAGGTGTCAAAATGTGCAAGTACACATGCAGACAAATATACACATGTGTATAGGTGAGGGTGCGCATAAGGTAAAGAAATGTTTAGCGGGTATCCTATGTGTATGACAGCGATTACCCAGAAGGCATGAAGATATCGCTCTAATATGTTTATGAATGTATGGTGCGTCTGGGCACATCTGTTTGGCGTGCACACCCTTAGTTGCACATATACACAGATTTATATTCTCGCTTTGGTAAGTACAAATAATTTTCCAAGAGGATACACTTATTGGGAATCAACTCATATAAACGTTTCCAGTTATAGTAGAGTCTGGGATCTTGTACCCACCTCCACATATTTTTAGAACCCTTCCCTTTTACTGTATTTCACACGTGTGTCCGCCATGTCAGCCGGCCCTATCAAGTACAGTCTAGTCGGTGTCTGGCCAAGTTCCGGACCGCAGGGAAGTGACTTATTTTCCTTTTTATTTTTTTGAGAGTCTAGCATATTATCGTCATGTAGTTTGAGTTATGAATTTATATATAGTTTTTCTTTATATCATTTTGTTTTTGTTTATCGTTCCAGCTGAAACCCTACTTGGCCGAAACGTCATTCTACTTTTCTTTTGTTTTTTTTTTACCTACGTAAAGCTGTTACCATACCACTTTTTCCATTTTTTTTTAAAATGTTCATGCTACTGGATATATGCATAATTATGTGATATGAAAAATATAAAATGATGAGAAGATGGATGTGTGGATATATTGAGGATAAATCACTAAAACTATTGGACTAACCGTCAACGAATGTGCCATCATCAAATCGAACACCAGCCTCTGTGAATGAATCAATGTTGGCCTTGACAATGACGTGACCGGAAGCTATTCTGTTTGGAAGTTCATCGTTCACTGTTGGGTGTGCCGAGAATGGGCCATGTTTGGGTCTGTTATTGTGACAAAGAGGGGGTTTGGGGGGGGGGGGCAAGTTCAGATGATACAATCTATAAATGTATTATTTCACTAATACTGGAAATCAGCATTCATTCATTAAAAGCCGTCTCCGCATTGAAGGTTGGCTACCATGGAGCGTCATTCCACTCTGTCTATTGCGTTGATATTGCAGATTGTCTTTGGCTGACTTGTCCATCTTTTATGTTACTTGTCCATGTTAGTCTTGGTCTGCATCTGCCCCTTTTACCTTGTATTTTCCCTTCCAAGATTACTTTTAGTATGCTGATGTGTCTTTTAACATGCCCCAAAAGTCTCATTTGTCTTGTTTGAATAGTGTTTTGTAGTTCTCTTTTCATTTTTAGTTAGTTGTAAGACTTCATAATTTGTTTTCTTTTCTTTCTATCCAATTCTTCATATTCTTCAATAAATCCACATTTGAAAGGTTTCAATTTTCTATTCTGTTTGCTTGTCTAATGTCCATGTTACTGCACCATACAAAAATGTTGAGAAAATATAACATTCTGCTATTCTTAGTTTAATGGAGAAAACATCAGTTATAGATTTTAGGAATCACTAACAGAGAGTACGCCATGACAGCTGTACGACTCCATTGTGTCAGTGAAACCTCCCTTATGGAAGATCTTTTTTTCTCTATCAGCTTGAATAAAAGAAGCTACCGCCTCTATATACTTAAGCCTCTCATTTGTTAAACAAAAGTAACTACACACAAAAATAGACCTCATCTCCCTATTCACGATAATGGGTAACACCCTAGCTAATGAAGAGCTATCATACCTTAAACCGTAAAGGGAATGGTCCACAGATTTGTTGAGGTGAAACTGTCCCAGCTTGTTCAGCATCCAAAGCGGCAGCGTTAGTGCTACAGCAAATATAAGCCGACTCATGTAGGAAATGTCTGCTGGTAGACCATACTTCTGTAGTCTGTGCATCAACCACGTTCCTCTTCGAGTACTAAGGTAAACCTGTCAAAGAGTAATAGACAGTCTGTTGCTCTCAGAAAAGGAAATCCTGCAAGACACAGAGGACTGTGTTCTGTCCTGTAATTGGATGACTCTTTGGGGAACCACCAAGTGGATGCAATTCTTCTTCTCCAGCTTTCTCTGACTCTTACTGTTACCTTTTCGCTGACGAAGTAGAGACCCATTCATTTCTTCTAGTTCTTCCACTGTCCTCCTTTGAAGCTTACCTCATACAGTTCATTGTAATGTAGTTGTTGCTAGACCCGAAGAGAATAAATTCATGAAATAAAATAGAAGATACGATATAGCAGTGTATATTAAATAAATTGGCCCGCCACACTAAGTGGCGTATACGTGTGGTCAGTATTACGCCCGAGACGTTTATTTTCCTACAAAAAAATCCAATACCCAATTAAGGCTGGGTGAACCTGGAACCGGTTGATCAGGGTCGAACCCGACCTATTGTCCATAGTAGTCCAGTTCACTAACCACTGAGCTATTGCGGCTCCCGATATAGCACAATGCGAGGATATACATTTGAACCGTCGCAGTAGTTCATACCAGACGGAAAAACGTCGCGTTATAAACTAACAATTTTTGTTTCAAATATTCCAAGGTCTGGTTATTGACATCAAGTGTACACCTGACTGTTCGAGGATGAAAGTGACTGCCTAACACACGCTAGAGAGTGTCTCATACACTATTACAAAGACAATTTACACTGCTATCATCAGTATTGTCTCTGGACAAGTTCTATATTATGTCTCTTGACAAGTTCTATATTATGTCTCTGGACAAGTTATATTTTATGTCTCTGGACAAGTTCTATATTATGTCTCTGGACAAGTTCTATATTATGTCTCTGGACAAGTTCTATATTATGTCTCTGGACAAGTTGTAAATTATATCTCTGGACAAGTTATGTAAACCACCAACGAAAGGAAGTTTGCATGAGTGTACACATTTTAGGGGGATTATGCTGTCATCAGTGCCAGGAACAATTCTAAACAGAATAATGGTTAGTGGAAGCAATTGGACATTTAATGCATTTATTAAGTTTAGTGGAAGCAATTGGACATTTTAGGCCATTTATTATGTTTAGTGGAAGCAACTGGACATTTTAGGCCATTTATTTTGTTTAGTGGAAGCAATTGGACATTTAGGGCCATTTATTATGTTTAGTGGAAGCAATTGGGCATTTTAGGCCATTTATTATGTTTAGTGGAAGCAATTGGACATTTAGGCCATTTATTATGTTTAGTGGAAGCAATTGGGCATTTTAGGCCATTTATTATGTTTAGTGGAAGCAATTGGACATTTAGGGCCATTTATTATGTTTAGTGGAAGCAATTTTAAATTTAGGCTATTTATTATGTTTAGTGGAAGCAATTGGACATTTAGGCCATTTATTATGTTTAGTGGAAGCAATTGGACATTTAGGGCCATTTATTATGTTTAGTGGAAGCAATTGGACATTTAGGGCCATTTATTATGTTTAGTGGAAGCAATTGGACATTTAGTCCATTTATTATGGTTAGTGGAAGCAATTGGCCATTTAGGGCCATTTATTATGTTTAGTGGAAGCAATTGGACATTTTAGGCCATTTATTATATTTAGTGGAAGCAATTGGACATTTTAGGTCATTTATTATGTTTAGTGGAAGCAATTGGGCATTTTAGGCCATTTATTATGTTTAGTGGAAGCAATTGGACATTTAGGGCCATTTATTATGTTTAATGGAAGCAATTGGACATTTATGCAATTTATTATGTTTAGTGGAAGCAATTGGACATTTAGGGCCATTTATTATGTTTAGTGGAAGCAATTGGACATTTTAGGCCATTTATTATGTTTGGTGGAAGCCATTGGGCATTTTAGGCCATTTATTATGTTTAGTGAAAGTAATTGGACATTTAGGCCATTTATTATGTTTAGTGGAAGCAATTGGACATTTAGGCCATTTATTATTTTAGTGGAAGCAATTGAACATTTAAGCCATTTATTGTTTAGTGGAAGCAATTGGACATTTAGGGTCATTTATTATGTTTAGTGGAAGCAATTGGACATTTAGGGCTATTTATTATGTTTAGTGGAAGTAATTGGACATTTAGGGCATTTATTATGTTTAGTGGAAGCAATTGGACATTTAGGGCCATTTATTATATTTAGTGGAAGCAATTGGACATTTTAGGCCATTTATTATGTTTAGTGGAAGCAATTGGACATTTAGGGCCATTTATTATGTTTAGTGGAAGCAATTGGGCATTTAGGGCCATTTATTATGTTTAGTGGAAGCAATTGGACATTTTAGGCCATTTATTATATTTAGTGGAAACAACTGGACATTTTAGGCCATTTATTATGTTTAGTGGAAGCAATTGGACATTTAGGGCCATTTATTATGTTTAGTGGAAACAATTGTGCATTTTAGGCCATTTATTATATTTAGTGGAAGCAATTGGACATTTTAGGCCATTTATTATGTTTAGTGGAAGCAATTGGGCATTTTAGGCCATTTATTATGTTATTGGAAGCAATTGGACATTTAATGCATTTATTATGTTTAGTGGAAGCAATTGGACATTTTAGGCCATTTATTATGTTTAGTGGAAGCAACTGGACATTTTAGGCCATTTATTTTGTTTAGTGGAAGCAATTGGACATTTAGGGCCATTTATTATGTTTAGTGGAAGCAATTGGGCATTTTAGGCCATTTATTATGTTTAGTGGAAGCAATTGGACATTTAGGCCATTTATTATGTTTAGTGGAAGCAATTGGGCATTTTAGGCCATTTATTATGTTTAGTGGAAGCAATTGGACATTTAGGGCCATTTATTATGTTTAGTGGAAGCAATTTTAAATTTAGGCTATTTATTATGTTTAGTGGAAGCAATTGGACATTTAGGCCATTTATTATGTTTAGTGGAAGCAATTGGACATTTAGGGCCATTTATTATGTTTAGTGGAAGCAATTGGACATTTAGGGCCATTTATTATGTTTAGTGGAAGCAATTGGACATTTAGTCCATTTATTATGGTTAGTGGAAGCAATTGGCCATTTAGGGCCATTTATTATGTTTAGTGGAAGCAATTGGACATTTTAGGCCATTTATTATATTTAGTGGAAGCAATTGGACATTTTAGGTCATTTATTATGTTTAGTGGAAGCAATTGGGCATTTTAGGCCATTTATTATGTTTAGTGGAAGCAATTGGACATTTAGGGCCATTTATTATGTTTAATGGAAGCAATTGGACATTTATGCAATTTATTATGTTTAGTGGAAGCAATTGGACATTTAGGGCCATTTATTATGTTTAGTGGAAGCAATTGGACATTTTAGGCCATTTATTATGTTTGGTGGAAGCCATTGGGCATTTTAGGCCATTTATTATGTTTAGTGAAAGTAATTGGACATTTAGGCCATTTATTATGTTTAGTGGAAGCAATTGGACATTTAGGCCATTTATTATTTTAGTGGAAGCAATTGAACATTTAAGCCATTTATTGTTTAGTGGAAGCAATTGGACATTTAGGGTCATTTATTATGTTTAGTGGAAGCAATTGGACATTTTAGGCCATTTATTATATTTAGTGGAAACAACTGGACATTTTAGGCCATTTATTATGTTTAGTGGAAGCAATTGGACATTTAGGGCCATTTATTATGTTTAGTGGAAACAATTGGGCATTTTAGGCCATTTATTATATTTAGTGGAAGCAATTGGACATTTAATGCATTTATTATGTTTAGTGGAAGCAATTGGACATTTTAGGCCATTTATTATGTTTAGTGGAAGCAACTGGACATTTTAGGCCATTTATTTTGTTTAGTGGAAGCAATTGGACATTTAGGGCCATTTATTATGTTTAGTGGAAGCAATTGGGCATTTTAGGCTATTTATTATGTTTAGTGGAAGTAATTGGACATTTAGGGCATTTATTATGTTTAGTGGAAGCAATTGGACATTTAGGGCCATTTATTATATTTAGTGGAAGCAATTGGACATTTTAGGCCATTTATTATGTTTAGTGGAAGCAATTTTACATTTAGGCTATTTATTATGTTTAGTGGAAGCAATTGGACATTTAGGCCATTTATTATGTTTAGTGGAAGCAATTGGACATTTAGGGCCATTTATTATGTATAGTGGAAGCAATTGGACATTGAGGGCCATTTATTATGTTTAGTGGAAGCAATTGGACATTTAGTCCATTTATTATGGTTAGTGGAAGCAATTGGCCATTTAGGGCCATTTATTATGTTTAGTGGAAGCAATTGGACATTTTAGGCCATTTATTATATTTAGTGGAAGCAATTGGACATTTTAGGCCATTTATTATGTTTAGTGGAAGCAATTGGACATTTAGGGCCATTTATTATGTTTAGTGGAAACAATTGGGCATTTTAGGCCATTTATTATATTTAGTGGAAGCAATTGGACATTTTAGGCCATTTATTATGTTTAGTGGAAGCAATTGGGCATTTTAGGCCATTTATTATGTTATTGGAAGCAATTGGACATTTAATGCATTTATTATGTTTAGTGGAAGCAATTGGACATTTTAGGCCATTTATTATGTTTAGTGGAAGCAATTGGACATTTAGGGCCATTTATTATGTTTAGTGGAAACAATTGGGCATTTTAGGCCATTTATTATATTTAGTGGAAGTAATTGGACATTTAATGCATTTATTATGTTTAGTGGAAGCAATTGGACATTTTAGGCCATTTATTATGTTTAGTGGAAGCAATTGGACATTTAGGGCCATTTATTATGTTTAGTGGAAGCAATTGGGCATTTTAGGCCATTTATTATGTTTAGTGGAAGCAATTGGACATTTAGGCCATTTATTATGTTTAGTGGAAGCAATTGGGCATTTTAGGCCATTTATTATGTTTAGTGGAAGCAATTGGACATTTAGGGCCATTTATTATGTTTAGTGGAAGCAATTTTACATTTAGGCTATTTATTATGTTTAGTGGAAGCAATTGGGCATTTTAGGCCATTTATTATGTTTAGTGGAAGCAATTGGACATTTAGGGCCATTTATTATGTTTAATGGAAGCAATTGGACATTTATGCAATTTATTATGTTTAGTGGAAGCAATTGGACATTTAGGGCCATTTATTATGTTTAGTGGAAGCAATTGGACATTTTAGGCCATTTATTATGTTTAGTGGAAGCAATTGGGTATTTAGGGCCATTTATTATATTTAGTGGAAGCAATTAGACATTTACGGCCATTTATTATGTTTAGTGGAAGCAATTGGACATTTAGGGCCATTTATTATGTTTGGTGGAAGCCATTGGGCATTTTAGGCCATTTATTATGTTTAGTGAAAGTAATTGGACATTTAGGCCATTTATTATGTTTAGTGGAAGCAATTGGACATTTAGGCCATTTATTATTTTAGTGGAAGCAATTGAACATTTAAGCCATTTATTGTTTAGTGGAAGCAATTGGACATTTAGGGTCATTTATTATGTTTAGTGGAAGCAATTGGACATTTAGGGCTATTTATTATGTTTAGTGGAAGTAATTGGACATTTAGGGCATTTATTATGTTTAGTGGAAGCAATTGGACATTTAGGGCCATTTATTATATTTAGTGGAAGCAATTGGACATTTTAGGCCATTTATTATGTTTAGTGGAAGCAATTGGACATTTAGGGCCATTTATTATGTTTAGTGGAAGCAATTGGGCATTTAGGGCCATTTATTATGTTTAGTGGAAGCAATTGGACATTTTAGGCCATTTATTATATTTAGTGGAAACAACTGGACATTTTAGGCCATTTATTATGTTTAGTGGAAGCAATTGGACATTTAGGGCCATTTATTATGTTTAGTGGAAACAATTGTGCATTTTAGGCCATTTATTATATTTAGTGGAAGCAATTGGACATTTTAGGCCATTTATTATGTTTAGTGGAAGCAATTGGGCATTTTAGGCCATTTATTATGTTATTGGAAGCAATTGGACATTTAATGCATTTATTATGTTTAGTGGAAGCAATTGGACATTTTAGGCCATTTATTATGTTTAGTGGAAGCAACTGGACATTTTAGGCCATTTATTTTGTTTAGTGGAAGCAATTGGACATTTAGGGCCATTTATTATGTTTAGTGGAAGCAATTGGGCATTTTAGGCCATTTATTATGTTTAGTGGAAGCAATTGGACATTTAGGCCATTTATTATGTTTAGTGGAAGCAATTGGGCATTTTAGGCCATTTATTATGTTTAGTGGAAGCAATTGGACATTTAGGGCCATTTATTATGTTTAGTGGAAGCAATTTTAAATTTAGGCTATTTATTATGTTTAGTGGAAGCAATTGGACATTTAGGCCATTTATTATGTTTAGTGGAAGCAATTGGACATTTAGGGCCATTTATTATGTTTAGTGGAAGCAATTGGACATTTAGGGCCATTTATTATGTTTAGTGGAAGCAATTGGACATTTAGTCCATTTATTATGGTTAGTGGAAGCAATTGGCCATTTAGGGCCATTTATTATGTTTAGTGGAAGCAATTGGACATTTTAGGCCATTTATTATATTTAGTGGAAGCAATTGGACATTTTAGGTCATTTATTATGTTTAGTGGAAGCAATTGGACATTTAGGGCCATTTATTATGTTTAGTGGAAACAATTGGGCATTTTAGGCCATTTATTATATTTAGTGGAAGCAATTGGACATTTTAGGCCATTTATTATGTTTAGTGGAAGCAATTGGGCATTTTAGGCCATTTATTATGTTATTGGAAGCAATTGGACATTTAATGCATTTATTATGTTTAGTGGAAGCAATTGGACATTTTAGGCCATTTATTATGTTTAGTGGAAGCAACTGGACATTTTAGGCCATTTATTTTGTTTAGTGGAAGCAATTGGACATTTAGGGCCATTTATTATGTTTAGTGGAAGCAATTGGGCATTTTAGGCCATTTATTATGTTTAGTGGAAGCAATTGAACATTTAGGCCATTTATTATGTTTAGTGGAAGCAATTGGGCATTTTAGGCCATTTATTATGTTTAGTGGAAGCAATTGGACATTTAGGGCCATTTATTATGTTTAGTGGAAGCAATTTTACATTTAGGCTATTTATTATGTTTAGTGGAAGCAATTGGACATTTAGGCCATTTATTATGTTTAGTGGAAGCAATTGGACATTTAGGGCCATTTATTATGTTTAATGGAAGCAATTGGACATTTAGGCCATTTATTATGTTTAGTGGAAGCAATTGGACATTTAGGGCCATTTATTATGTTTAGTGGAAGCAATTGGACATTTTAGGCCATTTATTATGTTTAGTGGAAGCAATTGGGTATTTAGGGCCATTTATTATATTTAGTGGGAGCAATTAGACATTTACGGCCATTTATTATGTTTAGTGGAAGCAATTGGACATTTAGGGCCATTTATTATGTTTGGTGGAAGCCATTGGGCATTTTAGGCCATTTATTATGTTTAGTGAAAGTAATTGGACATTTAGGCCATTTATTATGTTTAGTGGAAGCAATTGGACATTTAGGCCATTTATTATTTTAGTGGAAGCAATTGAACATTTAAGCCATTTATTGTTTAGTGGAAGCAATTGGACATTTAGGGTCATTTATTATGTTTAGTGGAAGCAATTGGACATTTAGGGCTATTTATTATGTTTAGTGGAAGTAATTGGACATTTAGGGCATTTATTATGTTTAGTGGAAGCAATAGGGCATTTAGGGCCATTTATTATATTTAGTGGAAGCAATTGGACATTTTAGGCCATTTATTATGTTTAGTGGAAGCAATTGGACATTTAGGGCCATTTATTATGTTTAGTGGAAGCAATTGGACATTTAGGGCCATTTATTATGTTTAGTGGAAGCAATTGGACATTTTAGGCCATTTATTATATTTAGTGGAAACAACTGGACATTTTAGGCCATTTATTATGTTTAGTGGAAGCAATTGGACATTTAGGGCCATTTATTATGTTTAGTGGAAACAATTGGGCATTTTAGGCCATTTATTATATTTAGTGGAAGCAATTGGACATTTAATGCATTTATTATGTTTAGTGGAAGCAATTGGACATTTTAGGCCATTTATTATGTTTAGTGGAAGCAACTGGACATTTTAGGCCATTTATTTTGTTTAGTGGAAGCAATTGGACATTTAGGGCCATTTATTATGTTTAGTGGAAGCAATTGGGCATTTTAGGCCATTTATTATGTTTAGTGGAAGCAATTGGACATTTAGGCCATTTATTATGTTTAGTGGAAGCAATTGGGCATTTTAGGCCATTTATTATGTTTAGTGGAAGCAATTGGACATTTAGGGCCATTTATTATGTTTAGTGGAAGCAATTTTACATTTAGGCTATTTATTATGTTTAGTGGAAGCAATTGGACATTTAGGCCATTTATTATGTTTAGTGGAAGCAATTGGACATTTAGGGCCATTTATTATGTATAGTGGAAGCAATTGGACATTGAGGGCCATTTATTATGTTTAGTGGAAGCAATTGGACATTTAGTCCATTTATTATGGTTAGTGGAAGCAATTGGCCATTTAGGGCCATTTATTATGTTTAGTGGAAGCAATTGGACATTTTAGGCCATTTATTATATTTAGTGGAAGCAATTGGACATTTTAGGTCATTTATTATGTTTAGTGGAAGCAATTGGACATTTAGGGCCATTTATTATGTTTAGTGGAAACAATTGGGCATTTTAGGCCATTTATTATATTTAGTGGAAGCAATTGGACATTTTAGGCCATTTATTATGTTTAGTGGAAGCAATTGGGTATTTAGGGCCATTTATTATATTTAGTGGAAGCAATTAGACATTTACGGCCATTTATTATGTTTAGTGGAAGCAATTGGACATTTAGGGCCATTTATTATGTTTGGTGGAAGCCATTGGGCATTTTAGGCCATTTATTATGTTTAGTGAAAGTAATTGGACATTTAGGCCATTTATTATGTTTAGTGGAAGCAATTGGACATTTAGGCCATTTATTATTTTAGTGGAAGCAATTGAACATTTAAGCCATTTATTGTTTAGTGGAAGCAATTGGACATTTAGGGTCATTTATTATGTTTAGTGGAAGCAATTGGACATTTAGGGCTATTTATTATGTTTAGTGGAAGTAATTGGACATTTAGGGCATTTATTATGTTTAGTGGAAGCAATTGGACATTTAGGGCCATTTATTATATTTAGTGGAAGCAATTGGACATTTTAGGCCATTTATTATGTTTAGTGGAAGCAATTGGACATTTAGGGCCATTTATTATGTTTAGTGGAAGCAATTGGGCATTTAGGGCCATTTATTATGTTTAGTGGAAGCAATTGGACATTTTAGGCCATTTATTATATTTAGTGGAAACAACTGGACATTTTAGGCCATTTATTATGTTTAGTGGAAGCAATTGGACATTTAGGGCCATTTATTATGTTTAGTGGAAACAATTGTGCATTTTAGGCCATTTATTATATTTAGTGGAAGCAATTGGACATTTTAGGCCATTTATTATGTTTAGTGGAAGCAATTGGGCATTTTAGGCCATTTATTATGTTATTGGAAGCAATTGGACATTTAATGCATTTATTATGTTTAGTGGAAGCAATTGGACATTTTAGGCCATTTATTATGTTTAGTGGAAGCAACTGGACATTTTAGGCCATTTATTTTGTTTAGTGGAAGCAATTGGACATTTAGGGCCATTTATTATGTTTAGTGGAAGCAATTGGGCATTTTAGGCCATTTATTATGTTTAGTGGAAGCAATTGGACATTTAGGCCATTTATTATGTTTAGTGGAAGCAATTGGGCATTTTAGGCCATTTATTATGTTTAGTGGAAGCAATTGGACATTTAGGGCCATTTATTATGTTTAGTGGAAGCAATTTTAAATTTAGGCTATTTATTATGTTTAGTGGAAGCAATTGGACATTTAGGCCATTTATTATGTTTAGTGGAAGCAATTGGACATTTAGGGCCATTTATTATGTTTAGTGGAAGCAATTGGACATTTAGGGCCATTTATTATGTTTAGTGGAAGCAATTGGACATTTAGTCCATTTATTATGGTTAGTGGAAGCAATTGGCCATTTAGGGCCATTTATTATGTTTAGTGGAAGCAATTGGACATTTTAGGCCATTTATTATATTTAGTGGAAGCAATTGGACATTTTAGGTCATTTATTATGTTTAGTGGAAGCAATTGGACATTTAGGGCCATTTATTATGTTTAGTGGAAACAATTGGGCATTTTAGGCCATTTATTATATTTAGTGGAAGCAATTGGACATTTTAGGCCATTTATTATGTTTAGTGGAAGCAATTGGGCATTTTAGGCCATTTATTATGTTATTGGAAGCAATTGGACATTTAATGCATTTATTATGTTTAGTGGAAGCAATTGGACATTTAGGGCCATTTATTATGTTTAGTGGAAGCAATTGGGCATTTTAGGCCATTTATTATGTTTAGTGGAAGCAATTGAACATTTAGGCCATTTATTATGTTTAGTGGAAGCAATTGGGCATTTTAGGCCATTTATTATGTTTAGTGGAAGCAATTGGACATTTAGGGCCATTTATTATGTTTAGTGGAAGCAATTTTACATTTAGGCTATTTATTATGTTTAGTGGAAGCAATTGGACATTTAGGCCATTTATTATGTTTAGTGGAAGCAATTGGACATTTAGGGCCATTTATTATGTTTAATGGAAGCAATTGGACATTTAGGCAATTTATTATGTTTAGTGGAAGCAATTGGACATTTAGGGCCATTTATTATGTTTAGTGGAAGCAATTGGACATTTTAGGCCATTTATTATGTTTAGTGGAAGCAATTGGGTATTTAGGGCCATTTATTATATTTAGTGGAAGCAATTAGACATTTACGGCCATTTATTATGTTTAGTGGAAGCAATTGGACATTTAGGGCCATTTATTATGTTTGGTGGAAGCCATTGGGCATTTTAGGCCATTTATTATGTTTAGTGAAAGTAATTGGACATTTAGGCCATTTATTATGTTTAGTGGAAGCAATTGGACATTTATGCCATGCTCATTTAGGCCAAACATTATGATGACGATATTTTTGTTTATTGCGTAAATGAAACTTGACCTAAAATGAATGTAACTTATAATTGCTCACTTGATGTCAATATACTTTCTGTTGTGCTACAATGTAACTACTTTGTAAAACACAACTTTGTAAACACAACTTTGTAAACAAAACTTTGTAAACACAACTTTGTAACCTCACCTGTCCTTGACGGCTCAGCTCTACTGCAACGTCGCAACCAGAATTACCAACACCCACAACCACGTGACGAAATCCAGCAACCTCATTGGCTCGTCGTAGGTCACGTGAATGGATTATACGGCCTTTGAATATTGACTGACCTTGAAATATAACATTGTATTTGTAATTTGTTACGTTTCAAGACTAACTTTCTCCTTAGAAAATGTGGATTAACTGTCAGTAGAAATGTAAGAAAATACTTAATTCACTGTTACTTTCTTCAATTTTTGGTGCCTTTCAGGGTCTCAAGATAACTGTGTGTGGGGATCAGTTATATGTAGTGTCTACTGCTGGGTTCTCATCGTAATGTCTGCTATTTCATCAACTCATCGTCTTTTAAGTCTTCTTTTTTCTTATCAGAGGCGCGGACGATAATAAATTACACTGTCGACCTTGTATGAGCCACACACTCCGCGCTAGCAGTAACGACAATTCAAAAGAGTGGAGTTCCCAGTCTGACATAATGTTACTGTTTATTATCTGTAACAGATCCATCCTACCGTGCAAGATAGGCCATGACAAGACGCAGCGTGGATGCGAGTGTAGATAAAGGATGTCGCAATAAAATTAGAGACATTTAGACTGCTGCCATCAGTGTAGTAAGTTAAAGCTGAGACAGTTGTTTACGACCGTGTATAGACCGTAGATTCGATTAGAAGTGTTGCACAGAATAAGCGTGGTTATTATATGCCGAATACAGTGGGAGCATTAGAGTTAATTGTAGCAGGAGGTCGACACCATGAAGTCATGGCCCAGGCAGGCCCACCTCCCCTATAGAGTCATCATCATCATTGAGTGCCTTCTCCGCAACGAAGGTTGGCAACCATGGATCGCCATTCTACTCTGTTTCTTGCCTTGATGGTGCAGGTTGTCATAGATTGACTTGTCCATCTTTTGATGTTACTCGTCCATGTTGGTCTTGGTCTGCCTCTGCTTCTTTTACCTAGTATTTTCCCTTCCATATATCCCTATAGAGTACCATGGAGCAAAAGGAACGAAACACTTGCTCGACAGGTCAACTTCTGAAGTTAAGATTGTCTCTTGCTGCGAAGCTCTGTATACAGTTTATCACTTTACTCATTTCCGCTGTTTCGTTAAAACTTTCGGAAGGAAGCTGTCTGGTAGTGATATTGTTACATGTTCAAAACATTTGATGGGGAACTGGTTGGTCTCGAGGCAAGACGCCGGCCTCGAGACAGATAGGTTGTGGGTTCAAATACCGGCTATACCGGTTGGGATTTTTAATTTATGATTTCTCTCTGCCGCAACCACCGCTGATCTCAGCAGCGAGGCCCGGCTTGAAACGTCAATCACTTATCGACGAAAACATTATGAGTACCTCCAAAGTCGGAGTTTATCTGCCTGTGCGGCGAGGGACCCCTGTGCACACAGCTTCCAGGGAAAAATGGATTAACACACAAAAGTTCAGTTCCTAGTCTCTAGTGACTTCGTCAGAGATAAAAGCTGGCGAACGAAGAAAACAAAAAATTTGATTTGTTGTTTCTTAAGACGACCCAGCATAGGCTCTAACTTCCCTACATTCTCGTTACAACCTTTGCCTTCTATTGTCACAATCAGTGTCCCTCTTTGCTATTTCATCTCTGTAGTGACAATGTTCATTATTTCTTTGACCATTAATGTCCAAATTTAGCACTGACAGCAGAGTATTGGGAGGAAGATTAAGTTATACAGTGATCTCTTTGTATTAGATGTTACATGTTTGTTCCATAAAAAAATTCATTCATTAAGTGCCGTCTCCGCATCGAAGGTTGGCTACCATGGAGCACCATTCCGCTCTGTCTCTTGCTATGATAGTGCAGGTTGTCATAGGCTAACTTGTCCATCTTTTGATGTTACTCGTCCACGTTAGTCTTAGTTTGCCTCTGCCTCTTTTACCTTGCATTTTGCCTTCCATGGTTATTTTTAGTAGACTGTTGTGTCTTTTAACATGCCCCCAAAATATAATTTGTCTTCTTTAAATCGTGTTGAGTAGTTAGCATTTCATTTTTAGCTGCTGTAAGATTTCATCATTTCTTTTCTTTTCTTTCTATCCAATTCTTCATATTCATCTAAAAAAAATCAACATTTCAAAGGCTTAAATTTTATGTTCTGTTTTCTTGCATAATGTCCGTGTTTCTGCACCATACAAGAACGTTGAGAAGATAAGGAAAAAATGTCAGCATAATATATTAGTATTGTGGGTCAAAGTGTAAAAGAAGCATTGTTGTAGATCTTTAGGATTTTCTGCTAGTAATACAGCACCATCAGCATATCTTAGATTATTGTCTATCATTCCATTGATGCTCTGGCATCTCTGTGATGTTTTTAAAAATTTGCTCAGTGTATAGAATCTATAATAGATTGAACAAGCTTCGTGATAGGATGCATCTTTGTTTTACTCCTCTTTTTATATCAATGGGTGTAGAGTTTTCTTTGTTATATTTTATTATTGCTGTTTGCTCCCAGTTACATTACATATTAGTCGTATGTCCGTGTCATCTAGATGTGTATCTTTTAGGCAATTTATAAGCTGTTCATGGTGTATTCTATCTAAAGCTTTGGTGTAGTCTATGAAGCAGACATATATCGGTTTGTTTACTTCGGTACTTTTCGATTAATGTTCTCATGCAGAATATGGCATATTTTGTCCCACTGTTTTTCCTAAATCCAAATTGTTGATCCTCTAATACAGTAATAATTTTATTCTGAATCCTTCCTTGTATGACCTATAGCAAGATTGTTTGTTACCCGGCTCATTAGGCTTATTGTTCTAATATCACTGCATTCAACTGCACCCTTCTTTTTAGGCATTGCGATGAACGTTGATGAAAGAAGAAGAAGAAGCAGAAGTAAAAGATGATGTGGAGTATGAAATGTTAAAAAATGACAATGAGGACAATGATGAAATATACGTCACACAAAACTGTAACAACACAAACCTGGAAAACACGGCATGTTGATTTCAGCATGGTGACCTGTACAGATAAGTACGCAGTCAAACTGGACGGCTCTGATTTCATTGGTTAATTTGTCTTTAATTTTAATTTCCCATTGGCCAAATCGAGACAGTCCAGCTGTTTCATTAGATGACTCACCATCTTGTGAATTCTTTCGTTTTGAGAAACGATTTCCAGAGTTGTTCTTTGGACTGCATCTTTGTTTATGGTTGTCAACGTGTTTATTGTCAGACTTACTGTGGTTATATGCGTCACTGGCAGCAATGACAGAACTTCTTAAATCAAAACATTCTGATCCGCTGTTGGTGTAGTCGTTGTTTCCGTCACATGCCTCATAAGTTCGTGTCTGGTCGCTGTGTGAGCAGGCCTGTCGTACGGACATAACTTCGGTGTTAAACTTAATGTGTTGTGTAAGCTTAAACCTGCAGTGAGAGTTAAAAAAAAGCTGACAAATTGATACATTAACCCTTATTGTGTTTTAATCAAGTCAGTGTGGACAAACATTAACACTTATTGTGTTTTAATCAAGTCAGTGTGGACAAACATTAACACTTATTGTGTTTTGATCAAGTCGGTGTGGACAAAAATTAATACTTATTGTGTTTTAATCAAGTCAGTGTGGACAAATATTAACACTTATTGTGTTTTGATCAAGTCAGTGTAGACAAACATGAACACTTATTGTGTTTTGATCATGTCAGTGTGGACAAATATTAACACTTATTGTGTTTTAATCAAGTTAGTATGGATAAATATTAACACTTATTGTGTTTTGATCAAGTGAGTGTGGACAAACATTAACACTTATTGTGTTTTGATCAAGTCAGTATGGACAAACATTAATACTTATTGTGTTTTAATCAAGTCAGTGTGGACAAACATTAACACTTATTGTGTTTTGATCAAGTCAGAGTGGACAAATATTGAGATTTAAATTTCCTTCTCTCATCTAAATCGACCCTAAACTTTATTTTCTCGTCTAAATATTTCTTTAACCCTAAACTTTTTTTTTTTATCTCGCCTAAATATTTCTTCATCTCTAAACTTTCTTCTCTCGTCTAAATATTTCTTCATCCCTAAACTTTCTTCTCTTGTCTAAATATTTCTTCATCCCTAAACTTTCTTTTCTCGTCTAAATATTTCTTCGTCCCTAAACTTTCTTTTCTCGTCTAAATATTTCTTCATCCCTAAACTTTCTTCTCTCGTCTAAATATTTCTTCAACCCTAAACTTTCTTCTCTCGTCTAAATGTTTCTTCATCCCTAAACATTCTTCTCTCGGTGAAGGGTGGAAACTGTAGAGGTGACGGTGAAGGGTGAAGCTGTAGAGGTCACCGTGAAGGATGGAAGCTGTAGTGGTAACGGTGAAGGGTGGAAGCTGTAGAGGTGATGGTGAAGGGTGGAAGCTGTAGTGGTGACATTGAAGGGTGGAAGCTGTAGTGGTGATGGTGAAAGGTGGAAGATGTAGTGGTGACATTGAAGGGTGAAAGCTGTGGTGGTGACGGCGAAGGGTGGAAGCTGTGGTGGTGACGGTGAAGGGTAGAAGCTGTTGTGGTGACGATGAAGGGTGGAAGCAGTAGTGGTGACGATGAAGGGTGGAAGCTGTGGTGGTAACGGTGAATGGTGGAAGCTGTGGTGGTGACAGTGAAGGGTGGAAGCTGTGGTGGTGACGGTGAGGGTGGAAGCTGTGGTGGTGACGGTGAAGGGTGAAAGCTGTGGTGGTGACGGTGAAGGGTGAAAGCTGTGGTGGTGACGGCGAAGGGTGGAAGCTGTGGTGGTGACGGTGAAGGGTAGAAGCTGTTGTGGTGACGATGAAGGGTGGAAGCAGTAGTGGTGACGATGAAGGGTGGTAGCTGTACAGGTGACGGTGAAGGATGGAAGCTGTGGTGGTGACGGTGAAGGGTGGAAGCTGTAGAGGTGACGGTATAGAGTGGAAACTGTAGAAGTGATGGTGAAGGTTGGAAGCTGTAGTTTTTGACGGTGAAGGATGGAAGCTGTAGTGGTGACGGTGAAGGGTTAAGCTGTAGAGGTGACGGTGAAGGTTGAAAAATGTAGCGGTCACAAAGAAGGGTGGAAGTTGTAGTGGTGACGGTGAAGGGTGGAAGCTGTAGTGGTGACGGTGAAGGGTGAAAGCTGTAGTGGTGACGGTAAAGGGTGGAAGCTGTAGTGGTGACGGTGAAGGGTGAAAGCTGTAGTGGTGACGGTGAAGGGTGGAAGCTGTAGTGGTGACGGTGAAGGGTGGAAGCTGTAGTGGTGACGGTGAAGGGTGGAAGCTGTAGTGGTGACGGTGAAGGGTGAAAGCTGTAGTGGTGACGGTAAAGGGTGGAAGCTGTAGTGGTGACGGTTTAGGGTGGAAGCTGTAGAGGTTAACGTGTAGGTTGGAAGCTGTAGAGGTGACGGTGTAGTGTAGAAGCTGTAGAGGTGCCGGTGTAGGGTGGAAGCTGTTGTGGTGACGATGTAGGATGGAAGCTGTAATGGTGAGATTGAAGGGTGGAAGCTGTAATGGTGAGATTGAAGGGTGGACGCTGTAGTGGTGAGATTGAAGGGTGGAGCTGTAATGGTGACGGTGAAGGGTGGAAGCTGTAGAGGTGACGGTGAAGGGTGGAGGCTGTAGAGGTGACGGTGAAGGGTGGAACTGTAGAAGTGATGGTTAATGTTGGAAGCTGTAGTTTTTGACGGTGAAGGATGGAAGTTGTAGTGGTGACGGTGAAGGGCGGAAGCTGTTGAAGTAGGGAATGGAGAAAATGCATTGAAGTGGTCTATCACTTAAAAAGGAGAAACAATAACATAAACTCAGAAACTAGCATATAATAAGTGACGTTTGTGAAAAGATAGTGAAATAGCTCATGTTGGGAAAGCTCATGAAATAACGAGAATGTGGTCTCATATCGCGAGGAATTTTTTAACATTTTTATTATTTTATTTATTAATTTTATTTATTTATTTTATTTATTTATTAATTTTTTTATTTATTATTATTTTTTTTGGGTTCGCCAGCTTTCATTTCTGAGGAAGTCCCTAGAGGCTAGGAACTGAATTTTGCGTGTTAATCCATTTTTCCCTGGCAGCCGTATGCACATGGGTCCCTCGCCGTACAGGCAGATAACTCCGTCTTCGGAGGTACTCATAATTTTTCCGTCTATGAGCAATTGATGTTTCAAGCCGGGCCTCGCTGCTGAGACCAGGGATGGTTACTTCAGAGAGAAATTATAAATAAAAATCCCAACTGGTTCAGCTGGGATTTGAACTCACAACCTCTCTGTCTCAAGGCCGGCGTCTTGCATTGAGATCAATCAGTCCCCGACAAAATTTTGAGATCATGCAGAAAGAAAATTGTGTGTTTATCAGGAATGACCGTCAGTATAAATGTTATTATGTGTTTATCAGGAATGACCGTCAGTATAAATGTTATTATGTGTTTATCAGGAATGACCGTCAGTATAAATGTTATTTGTCAAATGTTGAACCATAGATTATCCTACTCTATCACAATGTAAGGGAACTAGAAGCGTGCTAATCGGTCTGGAGAAGTTAGTTCGGTTCGAGGATTGTGGGAAACTCCCGGTGCTGTAACAATGCTGTTCTAAAATCGGATATGTTGGGCCAAAGGACAGAAACTTCACAACTTACTGTACATCATGATACTGTAGGTACGGAATTGTGGTAATTGCAACGGAAGTTATCAAACAGGAAACGTAAAACAGAGTTAAACCTGCATTGGTGTACAGTTAAGTCTAATCTGCAAGCCAACAGCATCAGTCGCGGTGATAATAATAGTTGTAGTAGTTGTTGTAGTAGTATAGTAGTAGTAGTATATAGTTGCAGCAGTATAGTAGTAGTAGAATAGTAGTAGCAGTTATCAATAATAATAATTATTACTAATATCACAAGACGGCATCATATACTCACTGCGTGGCGTACAAACGAAGATATTCAAGGACTTTACTATGGTGCATAAAATTAGGGAACTCCCTAGGAGCGGGGAAGTCACTGAATGACATTATCTCCTTGCTGGTATTAATGACCGTTGAGCTCATGACACTGCCACGTCTGTCCGTGACGTCATCTGTAAATCGCCAGAGTCCCCCGATATCAGGGGCGGATTCGAAGCAAGTGGGTTCTAGATCTTCGTCTAGGCAACACTTGATTGCCCCTAAGCCAGAACATCCTGCGCCGACTATAGCCACCCTGATTACCATACTTCCGGCTGCTTTCTCGTACAGTTAAAGATGTTCAGAAACTGGTGGAACAATAAAACGATCAATTAAAATATAAATATTTTTAAAGGCTCTTGAATTGGTTTACTTACACCACGGATTACGATCCGTGAGTCACATCTGTACGAAGAACTCGTAAAAAATACGATCACTAAATGTTACATTTGGAGTTCAGAAAATATAATTTGTAAAAAATGTTGTTCCACAGCTGTGCGTTTACGCAAGGGGAGACACGAGAATAGATCATTATATCCTGGCTTAGGTTCGATTTACGGCTTGAAACACCGGGAGTGTTACTTTGTCTAATCATACGTCGGCTGTTAGTCTAACAGTCTAACCCTTTATGTTCGACTTCCTCTGAGGGTCGTTCGCTGCCTGTCCCGTCTTACAAAGGTTTGTTTGCTATCTCGTCGTCAGCCGAAGAGATTTCTTTTCCCCCATTTATGTGAATTAAAAAAAAAATGAAAGCAATTTTGTAATTGGTGTGGTGTACTTATTTGGTAATTTGTGTGATGTAGTAATTTGGTAATTTGTGTGATGTAGTAATTTGGTAATTGGTGTGGTGTAGTTATTTGGTAATTTGTGTGGTGTAGTTATTTGGTAATTTGTGTGGTGTAGTTATTGAGCAATTGGTATGATGTAGTAATTTCGTAATTGATATGGTGTAGTTATTTGGTAATTGGTATGGTGTGGTTATTTGGTAATTGGTGTGTAGTTATTTGGTAATTGATATGGTGTAGTTATTTGGTAATTGGTGTTTCGATGGTGTATTTATTTGGTAATTGGTGTGGTATGGTGTAGTTATTTGGTAATTGGTGTGGTATGGTGTATTTATTTGGTAATTAGTATGGTGTAGTTATTTGGTAATTGATATGTAGTTATTTGGTAATTTTGTAATTGATATGGTGTAGTTATTTAGTAATTGGTGTGTTGTAACTATTTGGTAATTGGTGTGTAGTTATTTGGTAGTTGGTGTGGTATGGTGTAGTTATTTGACATTTGGTGTTTCGATGGTGTATTTATTTGGTAATTGGTGTGTAGTTATTTGGTAATTGGTGTGGTATGGTGTGGTTATTTGGTAATTTGTGTGGTATGGTGTGGTTATTTGGTAATGTGTGTCGTATGGTGTAGTTACTTGGTATTTTGTGTGGTATGGTGTAGTTATTTGGTAATTGGTGTGGTATGGTGTGGTTATTTGGTAATTGGTGTGGTTTGGTGTAGTTATTTGACAATTTGTGTGGTATGGTGTGGTTATTTGGTAATTGGTGTGGTGTGGTGTAGTTATTTGGTAATTGGTGTGGTATGGTGTGGTTATTTACGAGGCAGACCAAGACTAAAGTGGATAGACAACATCAAATTGTAGACAAGCAAACCTATGACAATGTGTACCATGAAGACAAGAGACTGAATCAAATGTAGCTCAATGGTAGCCAACCTTCGATGTGGAGACGACAGTCTATGAATGAAACATTTATATTACAAAATATATATATATATATACTAATACAGTTTTCTTGTAAACAATAAATATGTACGTACGGGTTGGGCAACCACTCGCGTCGACAAAGAAATGAAACTATAACAGTGCCTTCATTGCTTGCTTGTACTGTAGACGTTTACATGTTTACTTCCATAAAAGGAACACAATCTAACAGTCACCACGACCAGGGTCAGTGGATCAAAACTGACTAAGACCAAAGTTCACTTCCCAGTAGGCTCCCCGGAAAAGGTTTTCATCAAACCAAGTCAGAGTTGCCCTCGATGGTGGAGATATAAAAACTAGCAGAACTCGTGAAACAAAAAAGCCTTTGTTCTAAAACCGCTTTACAAACCTGAATCTAATATATGCCGGTTTGCAAATTTTCCCTTTTTTTTTTTTAAACATTTCTTTATCGCGTGAGTGACTGACTGCTTCCGATTGAAGTCCATCTCTGTATCTACATGTAAAGTGACTTCAATAAAATGACTAACTTACTAATTGAACTTTGCCTACCTTACTTTGGCTATATATGAGACTGATTCTTCGATTAAAGACTTCTTGTACTAAAAAAGCGTCGGCCTATTTATATAGAAGACAGGATATAAATGTCAAATAACCATGAAGATTAGACAAGTGTTTCAGTAACGATGACTCTCTGTTGTCTCTGTACATTCTCTTTTTAGATATTTAGTTACTATTTTGGGTATCTGCTGAGAGCGCTAAAGAGTCAAAGAATGTATGACTATCTTTGGAGATCGTTTGTTTAGAGATTCTCTTATCTGTAAATGCCACTCAGAATTTAAAGAGACTTTAACATTTAAATAATGTGTTCAACCAGGGTCGGCGCTGAAGGTATTTGTATCACTGAGAGTGCCCTTTTTTTTGGCGTTCACATTTATTTGAGTCTTCCATTTTTACTCATTTATGTCATCTCGCCATTCTTTTTGAGGAGTCGTGTTAAGTAAGTGATTAATGAACTGGTTTACTAATGACAGGAGATCAGGTTCGATCCAAATCGATAGCTTTCAGATTCACCCAGCCTTTATTGGGTTATTGATTATTCTAAGAAAGAGAGTGGTCTGGCGTGATATTGACCACATCACCCATAAAATCTGCCTTAGGTTTTTGTAAATATGAATTCTAGCACCGTATTCCTCATGCGCTTAATTTAGAGGGGGTCATTTAAATAAATGTATAATTTTATCAATGGGAAAGACGGCACTATTGTAACGCTGATCACATCGTCTAGTAACCATTTAGACAGAGTTTTGCAGCGGAAGGTGATCTGATGATCAGATGGAATTCTCTGGTCGAGCAGAAGACATCTCATGTTTCAGCATTAACTGAGAACGCACCAATTGACGGTAACAATTGTCTCTTGGTGGAGATAAGATGATATGTTTACAATTGGCTCTTGGGGAGACAAGATGATATGTTTACAATTGGGTTTGTGGGAGATAAGATGATAATTTACAATTGGGTCTGGGGGAGACAAGATGATATGTTTACAATTGGGTCTTGTGGGAGATAAGATGATATTTTTACAATTGGGTCTTGGGGAGACAAGATGATATGTTTACAATTGGCTCTTGGGGAGACAAGATGATATGTTTACAATTGGCTCTTGGGGAGACAAGATGATATGTTTACAATTGGCTCTTGGGAGACAAGATGATATGTTTACAATTGGCTCTTGGGGGTCAAGATGATATGTTTACAATTGGCTCTTGTGGCAGATAAGATGATATGTTTACAATTGGCTCTTGGGGAGACAAGATGATATGTTTACAATTGGCTCTTGGGTGAGATAAAAAGATATGTTTACAATTGGCTCTTGGGGGGGGGGTGGTGTCAAGATGATATGTTTACAATTGGCTCTTAGAGGAGATAAGATGATATGTTTACAATTGGCTCTTGTAAGATGGTTTACAATTGGCTCTTGTGGGGGGACAAGACAATATGTTTACAGTTGGCTCTTGTAGTAGACAAGATGATATGTTTACAATTGGCTTTTGGGGGGTCAAGATGATGTTGTTTACAATAGGCTCTTGATGAAGATAAGATGACATGTTTACAGTTGGCTCTGGGGGAGATAAGATGATACGTTTACAGTTGGCTCTTCGGGGGTCAAGATGATATATTTACAATTGGCTCTTGAGGGAGATAAGATAATATGTTTACAATTGGCTCTTGGGTGAGATAAGATGATATGTTTACAATTGGTTCTTGTAGGGGACAAGAAGATATGCTTACAATTGGCTCTTAGGGGAGATAAGATGATATGTTTACAATTGGTTCTTGTAGGGGACAAGATGATATGTTTACAATTGGCTCTTGGGGGACAAGATGATATATTTACAACTGGCTCTTTGGGGGGACAAGATGATATGCTTACAATTGGCTCTTGGGTGGTCAAGATGATATGTTTACAATTGGCTCTTATAGGGGACAAGAAGATATGCTTATAATTGGCTCTTGTAGGGGACAAGATGATATGTTTACAATTGGCTCTTGGGCGAGATAAGAAGATATGTTTACAATTTGGCTCGGGGGGGGGGGGACAAGATAATATGTTTACAATTGGCTCTTGTAGGGGACAAGATATACGTTTACAATTGGCTCTGGGGGATCAAGATGATGTTGTTTACAGTTGGCTCTTGGTGGAGATAAGATGACATGTTTACAGTTGGCTCTTGGAGGAGATAAGATGATACGTTTACATTGGCTCTGGGGGATCCAGATGATATGTTTACAATTGGCTCTTGGGGGAGATAAGATGACATGTTTACAGTTGGCTCTTGGGGAGATAAGATGATGTGTTTACAGTTGGCTCAGGGGGAGGTAAGATGACATGTTTACAGTTGGCTCTTGGGGGATATAAAATGATATGTTTACAATTGGCTCTTGTGGGGACAAAATGATATGTTTACCATTGACTGTTGGAGAGATAAGATGATATGTTTACAGTTGGCTCTTCGGGGGTAAAGATGATATGTTTACAATTGGCTCTTGAGGGAGATAAGATGATATGTTCACAATTGGCTTTTGGGGGAGATAAGATGATATGCTTACAATTGGCTCTTGTAGGGGACAAGAAGATATGTTTACAATTGGCTTTTGGGGGTTAAGATGATATGCTTACAATTGGCTATTTTTTTTTTTTGGGGGGGGGGGGGGTTAAGATGATATGTTTACAATTGGTTCTTGTAGGGGACAAGATAATAAGTTTACAATTGGTTCTTTTAGTGGACAAGATGATATGCTTACAATTGGCTCTTGGGAAGACAAGATGATATGTTTACAATTGGCTCTTATAGGGGACAAGATGATATGCTTACAACTGGCTCTTGGGGGAGACAAGATGATATGCTTACAATTGGCTCTTGTAGGGGACAAGATGATATGCTTACAATTGGCTCTTGTAAGGGACAAGATGATATGCTTACAATTGGCTCTGGTAGGGGACAAGATGATATGCTTACAATTTGCTCGTGATGGGGACAAAATGGTATGCTTACAATTGGCTCTTGTAGGAGACAAGATGATATGTTTACAATTGGCTCTTATAGGGGACAAGATGACATGCTTACAATTGGCTGTTGTAGGGGACAAGAAGATATGCTTACAATTGGCTCTTGGGGGAGACAAGATGATATGTTTACAATTGGCTGTTGGGGGAGAAAAATGATATGCTTACAATTGGCTCTTGTAGGGGACAAGAAGATATGTTGGCAATTGGCTTTTGGGGGTTAAGATGATATGCTTACAATTGGCTTTTGGGAGGTTAAGATGATATGCTTACAATTGGCTTTTGGGAGGTTAAGATGATATGCTTACAATTGGCTTTTTTTTTTGGAGGGGGGGGGGTGGGGGGGGGTTAAGATAATATGTTTACAATTGGTTCTTGTAGGGGACAAGATAATATGTTTACAATTGTTCTTTTAGGGGACAAGATGATATGCTTACAATTGGCTCTTGGGAAGACAAGATGATATGTTTACAATTGGCTCTTATAGGGGACAAGATGATATGCTTACAACTGGCTCTTGGGGGAGACAAGATGATATGCTTACAATTGGCTCTTGTAAGGGACAAGAAGATATGCTTACAATTGGCTCTTGTAATTGGCAAGATGATATGCTTACAATTGGCTCTGGTAGGGGACAAGATGATATGCTTACATTTTGCTCTTGTAGGGGACAAAATGATATGCTTACAATTGGCTCTTGGGGGAGACAAGATGATATGTTTACAATTGGCTCTTAGGGAAGACAAGATGATATTTTTACAATTGGCTTTTGTAGGGGACAAGATGATATGTTTGCAATTGGCTCTTTGGGGAGATAAGAAGATATGTTTACAATTGGCTCTGGCAGAGGACAAGATGATATGTTTACAATTGGCTCATGTAGGAGACAAGATGATATGTTTACAATTGGCTCTTGTAGGGGACAATATGATATGCTTACAATTTGCTCTTGTAGGGGACAATATGATATGCTTACAATTGGCTCTTGGGAAGACAAGATGATATGTTCACAATTGGCTCTTGGGAAGACAAGATGATATGTTTACAATTGGCTCTTGTATGGGGACAAGATTATAGGTTTACAATTGGCTCTTGAGGGTGATAAGATTGGTATGTTTACAATTGACTCTTGTAGGGAACAAGATAATATGTTTACAATTGGCTCTTGGGCGTCAAGATTATATGTTTACAATTGGCTCTTGTAGGGGACAAGATGATATGTTTACAATTGGCTCTTGAAGGGGACAAGATGATATGTTTACAATTGGCTCTTGAAGGGGACAAGATGATATGTTTACAATTGGCTCTTGGGAAGACCAGTTGATATGTTTACAATTGGCTCTTGTAGGGAACAAGATGATATGTTTACAATTGGCTCTTGGGGGTCAAGATTATATGTTTACAATTGGCTCTTGTAGGGGACAAGATGATATGTTTACAATTGGCTCTTGATGGGACAAGATGATATGTTTACAATCGGCTCTTGTAGGGGACAAGATGATATGTTTGCAAGCGGCTCTTGTAGGGGACAAGATGATATGTTTACAATTGGCTCTTGTAAGGGACAAGATGATATGTTTACAATTGGCTCTTGTATGGGACAAGATGATATGTTTACAATCGGCTCTTGTAGGGGACAAGATATGTTTACAATTGGCTCTTGTAAGGGACAAGATGATATGTTTACAATTGGTTCTTGTATGGGACAAGATATGTTTACAATCGGCTCTTGTAGGGGACAAGATGATATGTTTACAATCGGCTCTTGTAGGGGACAAGATGATATGTTTACAATTGGCTCTCCAGGTAGGAATTCTTAGTATTTTTTAAATAATAATAATATCGATGAGCTATTGGTAAAAAAATTAACAGCTAAAAAGACAATGAAGAAATTCTCAAAGAGGCCAACATAAAAAGGGAACTCCTAAAAAACATCAGAAAGAAACAATCAACATTTTCGGGCACATCATGAGAAGAGGAAAGTTGGAATACTTGGTTACAACTGGCAAAATAAAAGGAAAGAGAAATCGCGGACGACAAAGAGAGAAAATACTGGATAGCTTGGTGTCATGGCATGGAAAACGGTCAACAACAGAACTGATACGATGCACGGTAGATAGACCATTGTGGAAGGACATGATCGCCTACGCCAACCGGTGTGGCACATGGTGATGATGATGATGAGTACTGTCTACTGCAGCCGGTCAATTACCTGTCGTTAATACATACAGTCACCATGGGTCGTTGCCACACTACACACAGACACAACCAATCTTCTCTATGTCTCTCTATCTTCAGTCACTCTATGGGACGCTGCATAATTGAGGCCTTCCGTTTCTTTGATGTTATCTTCCCATCTATGACCTTTCATAGTTCCTTACATAATAGTCTCAGATACAACCCTACCTAACTTTCACAGGTCCTTACAAAATAGTCTGAGATACAACCCCACCTAACTTTCACAGTTCCTTACATAATAGTCTCAGATACAACCCCCACCTTTCACAGTTCCTTACATAATAGACTCAAATACAACCCCACCTAACTTTCGCAGTTCCTTACATTATAGACTCAGATACAACCCCACCTAACTTTCACAGTTCCTTACATAATGGCCTCAGATACAACCCCACCTAATTTTCACAGTTCTTTACATAATAGCCTCAGATACAACCCACCTAACTTTCACAGGTCCTTACATAATAGTCTCAGATACAACCCTACCTAACTTTCACAGGTCCTTACATAATAGACTCAGATACAACCCACCTAACTTTCACAGTTCCTTACATAATAGTCTCAGATACAACCCCACCTAACTTTCACAGGTCCTTACATAATAGACTCAAATACAACCCCACCTAACTTCCACAGCTCCTTACATAATAGCCTCAGATACAACCCCACCTAACTTTCACAGTTCCTTACATAATAGACTCAGATACAACCCACCTAACTTTCACAGGTCCTTACATTATAGACTCAGATACAACCCCACCTAACTTTCACAGGTCCTTACATAATAGACTCAGATACAACCCCACCTAACTTTCACAGTTCCTTACATAATAGTCTCAGATACAACCCCACCTAACTTTCACAGGTCCTTACATAATAGACTCAGATACAACCCTACCTAACTTTCACAGGTCCTTACATAATAGACTCAAATACAACCCCACCTAACTTTCACAGTTCCTTACATAATAGCCTCAGATACAACCCCACCTAACTTTCACAGTTCCTTACATAATAGTCTCAGATACAACCCCACCTAACTTTCACAGGTCCTTACATAATAGACTCAGATACAACCCACCTAACTTTCACAGGTCCTTACATAATAGACTCAAAAACAACCCCACCTAACTTTCACAGGTCCTTACATAATAGACTCAGATACAGCCCCACCTAGAGGTGAAAAAAAAAACAAAAACAACCAGCTCACTCACAGAAAAATTAAGCGTGAACAAATCCTGCAAGTAAATCCACATGTAGAAGTAGTAACTGTTGTTGAATGAAGAACTAAATGAGACTGGAGAACACACACAAGCAGTGAAAGAGACCCCAAAGGTATAGTCCAGCGTTTCTCAAACTGTGGTCCGTGACACCTCCGGTCCGCGGTGCCCTTACATGGGGTTTGTGAGCGCTTGAAGGAAAACATATTTTGTTGCTAAGTTGAAAGGGAGAATGAATCTTCTAATTCTTCTATCTTTCCTCCTATGCCGTTGGCGTCGAGGGGAGATGCAATATACGATTCTTTGCTTTTCTGTTGATATCCCTCTTAGTGACTCTAGTATTCCCTTTAACCATCTCTTTCTCGGTCTTCCTCTTCATCATCATCATGTGCCATACCGGATCGAGTAGGCGATCATGTCATTCCACAATCTTCTATCTACAGTACATCGTATCAGTTCTGTTGTTGACTGTTTTCCATGCGATGACACCAAGCTATCCAGTATTTTCTCTCTTTGTAGTCTGCGATCTCGCTACCATTTTATCTGTTGTTTCTTTATGTATTCGATGGCTGATTCAATTTCGAGTTTCTTCCTCGGGTCAATGTTTCTTACTCTGTCCCTTAAGCTGTTTCCTGTTGAAATGAAGAGAACGAATGAAAGCACAAACGAAAATAAATCCGGGGGTTCTGCGACTATAAAACGTATATAATGGGGGTCTGTGGTAAAGGAAAGTTCGAGAACCGCTGATATAGATAGATACGAAGGTTGACAATACAGAAATCAAGGGGGAAAACCTCAAGAGAAATAGGACATGAATTCGTGATTTGGTGTTTCATATAAAGTAGATAGTAGTGTCGACATGCATCTATTGGTTTGACTTATTTCACTGGTCATAGATTAACAAAGCAGTAGGTGGCCAGTGCACCGGGTAACACAACAAACTTCTTCCACTTTATACTTACGTCCTTTACAGGGTACCTTGGGCCTGGCCCAGGGTATTGATCTGTTTCGCTGACCTTCACCAAGTCTGTCATTCCTTCCTGAACTCTTTTGTACTAGAGATTTTGAGAATGTTTCTCGATGTCTGTCTTTGATTCAGGATGTCTGTTTGACTGTTTCTGGATCTTAGCCTGACTAATTCTGGACCTTTGGTCTGTCTGACGTTTTACTCGTCTGATTCTGAACGTTAACTTGACCAATTCTCGACCTTTGTCTGTTTTTTGACCTCACTGAATCTGATGCTTAGTCTGTCCGATTTTAAACCTTAGTCTGACTGTGATTTTTGACCTGTCTGATTCTGAACCTTAGTCTGACTCTGAAACTTTGACTCTGATTCTGGAACTTTGACTCTGATTCTGAACCTTAGTCTGACTCTGATTCTGGAACTTTGACTCTCTGATTCTGAACCTTAGTCTGACTCTGATTCTGGAACTTTGACTCTGATTCTGGAACTTTGACTCTGATTCTGAACCTTAGTCTGATTCTGATTCTGGAACTTTGACTCTGATTCTGGAACTTTGACTCTGATTCTGGACCTTAGTCTGACTCTGATTCTGGAAATTTGACTCTGATTCTGAACCATAGTCTGACTCTGATTCTGGAACTTTGACTCTGATTCTGAACCTTAGTCTGACTCTGATTCTGGAACTTTGACTCTCTGATTCTGAACCTTAGTCTGACTCTGATTCTGGAACTTTGACTTTGATTCTGAACCTTAGTCTGACTCTGATTCTGGAACTTTGACTCTGATTCTGAACTTTAGTCTGACTTTGATTCTGGAACTTTGACTCTGATTCTGGACCTTAGTCTGACTCTGATTCTGGAACTTTGACTCTGATTTGGAACTTTGACTCTGATTCTGGAACTTTGACTCTGATTCTGGAACTTTGACTCTGATTCTGGAACTTTGACTCTGATTCTGGAACTTTGACTCTGATTCTGAACCTTAGTCTGACTCTGATTCTGGAACTTTGACTCTGATTCTGGAACTTTGACTCTGATTCTGAAACTTTGACTCTGATTCTGGAACTTTGGACTCTGATTCTGGAACTTTGACTCTGATTCTGAACCTTAGTCTGACTCTGATTCTGGAACTTTGACTCTGATTCTGGAACTTTGACTCTGATTCTGGAACTTTGACTCTGATTCTGGAACTTTGACTCTGATTCTGAACGTTAGTCTGACTCTGATTCTGAACCTTAGTCTGATTCTGAACCTTAGTTGACTCTGATTCTGGAACTTTGACTCTGATTCTGAACCGTAGTCTGACTCTGATTCTGGAACTTTGACTCTGATTCTGGAACTTTGACTCTGATTCTGGACCTTAGTCTGACTCTGATTCTGGAACTTTGACTCTGATTCTGAACGTTAGTCTGACTCTGAACCTTAGTCTGATTCTGAACCTTAGTTTGACTCTGATTCTGGAACTTTGACTCTGATTCTGGAACTTTGACTCTGATTCTGAACTTTAGTCTGACTTTGATTCTGGAACTTTGACTCTGATTCTGGACCTTAGTTTGACTCTAATTCTGGAACTTTGACTCTGATTCTGAACTTTAGTCTGACTTTGATTCTGGAACTTTGACTCTGATTCTGAACCTTAGTTTGACTCTAATTCTGGAACTTTGACTCTGATTCTGGAACTTTGACTCTGATTCTGAACCTTAGTCTGACTCTGATTCTGGAACTTTGACTCTGATTCTGGAACTTTGACTCTGATTCTGAACCTTAGCCTGACTCTGATTCTGGAACTTTGACTCTGATTCTGAACCTTAGTCTGACTCTGATTCTGGAACTTTGACTCTGATTCTGAACCTTAGTCTAACTCTGATTCTGGAACTTTGACTCTGATTCTGAACCTTAGTCTGACTCTGATTCTGGAACTTTGACTTTGATTCTGAACCTTAGTCTGACTCTGATTCTGGAACTTTGACTCTGATTCTGAACTTTAGTCTGACTTTGATTCTGGAACTTTGACTCCGATTCTGGACCTTAGTCTGACTCTGATTCTGGAACTTTGACTCTGATTTTGGAACTTTTACTCTGATTCTGGAACTTTGACTCTGATTCTGGAACTTTGACTCTGATTCTGGAACTTTGACTCTGATTCTGAACCTTAGTCTGACTCTGATTCTGGAACTTTGACTCTGATTCTGGAACTTTGACTCTGATTCTGAACCTTAGTCTGACTCTGATTCTGGAACTTTGACTCTGATTCTGGAACTTTGACTCTGATTCTGGACCTTAGTCTGACTCTGATTCTGGAACTTTGACTCTGATTCTGAACCTTAGTCTGACTCTGATTCTGGAACTTTGACTCTCTGATTCTGAACCTTAGTCTGACTCTGATTCTGGAACTTTGACTTTGATTCTGAACCTTAGTCTGACTCTGATTCTGGAACTTTGACTCTGATTCTGAACTTTAGTCTGACTCTGATTCTGGAACTTTGACTCTGATTCTGAACGTTAGTCTGACTCTGATTCTGAACCTTAGTCTGATTCTGAACCTTAGTTTGACTCTGATTCTGGAACTTTGACTCTGATTCTGGAACTTTGACTCTGATTCTGAACTTTAGTCTGACTTTGATTCTGGAACTTTGACTCTGATTCTGGACCTTAGTTTGACTCTAATTCTGGAACTTTGACTCTGATTCTGAACTTTATTCTGACTTTGATTCTGGAACTTTGACTCTGATTCTGAACCTTAGTCTAACTCTGATTCTGGAACTTTGACTCTGATTCTGAACCTTAGTCTGACTCTGATTCTGGAACTTTGACTCTGATTCTGAACTTTAGTCTGACTTTGATCTGGAACTTTGACTCCGATTCTGGACCTTAGTCTGACTCTGATTCTGGAACTTTGACTCTGATTTTGGAACTTTGACTCTGATTCTGGAACTTTGACTCTGATTCTGGAACTTTGACTCTGATTCTGGAACTTTGACTCTGATTCTGAACCTTAGTCTGACTCTGATTCTGGAACTTTGACTCTGATTCTGGAACTTTGACTCAGATTCTGAACCTTAGTCTGACTCTGATTCTGGAACTTTGACTCTGATTCTGGAACTTTGACTCTGATTCTGGACCTTAGTCTGACTCTGATTCTGGAACTTTGACTCTGATTCTGAACCTTAGTCTGACTCTGATTCTGGAACTTTGACTCTCTGATTCTGAACCTTAGTCTGACTCTGATTCTGGAACTTTGACTTTGATTCTGAACCTTAGTCTGACTCTGATTCTGGAACTTTGACTCTGATTCTGAACTTTAGTCTGACTTTGATTCTGGAACTTTGACTCTGATTCTGGACTCAGTCTGACTCTGATTCTGGAACTTTGACTCTGATTCTGAACGTTAGTCTGACTCTGATTCTGAACCTTAGTCTGATTCTGAACCTTAGTTTGACTCTGATTCTGAACTTTGACTCTGATTCTGGAACTTTGACTCTGATTCTGAACTTTAGTCTGACTTTGATTCTGGAACTTTGACTCCGATTCTGGACCTTAGTCTGACTCTGATTCTGGAACTTTGACTCTGATTTTGGAACTTTTACTCTGATTCTGGAACTTTGACTCTGATTCTGGAACTTTGACTCTGATTCTGGAACTTTGACTCTGATTCTGAACCTTAGTCTGACTCTGATTCTGGAACTTTGACTCTGATTCTGGAACTTTGACTCTGATTCTGAACCTTAGTCTGACTCTGATTCTGGAACTTTGACTCTGATTCTGGAACTTTGACTCTGATTCTGGACCTTAGTCTGACTCTGATTCTGGAACTTTGACTCTGATTCTGAACCTTAGTCTGACTCTGATTCTGGAACTTTGACTCTCTGATTCTGAACCTTAGTCTGACTCTGATTCTGGAACTTTGACTTTGATTCTGAACCTTAGTCTGACTCTGATTCTGGAACTTTGACTCTGATTCTGAACTTTAGTCTGACTCTGATTCTGGAACTTTGACTCTGATTCTGAACGTTAGTCTGACTCTGATTCTGAACCTTAGTCTGATTCTGAACCTTAGTTTGACTCTGATTCTGGAACTTTGACTCTGATTCTGGAACTTTGACTCTGATTCTGAACTTTAGTCTGACTTTGATTCTGGAACTTTGACTCTGATTCTGGACCTTAGTTTGACTCTAATTCTGGAACTTTGACTCTGATTCTGAACTTTATTCTGACTTTGATTCTGGAACTTTGACTCTGATTCTGAACCTTAGTCTAACTCTGATTCTGGAACTTTGACTCTGATTCTGAACCTTAGTCTGACTCTGATTCTGGAACTTTGACTCTGATTCTGAACTTTAGTCTGACTTTGATTCTGGAACTTTGACTCCGATTCTGGACCTTAGTCTGACTCTGATTCTGGAACTTTGACTCTGATTTTGGAACTTTGACTCTGATTCTGGAACTTTGACTCTGATTCTGGAACTTTGACTCTGATTCTGGAACTTTGACTCTGATTCTGAACCTAGTCTGACTCTGATTCTGGAACTTTGACTCTGATTCTGGAACTTTGACTCAGATTCTGAACCTTAGTCTGACTCTGATTCTGGAACTTTGACTCTGATTCTGGAACTTTGACTCTGATTCTGGACCTTAGTCTGACTCTGATTCTGGAACTTTGACTCTGATTCTGAACCTTAGTCTGACTCTGATTCTGGAACTTTGACTCTCTGATTCTGAACCTTAGTCTGACTCTGATTCTGGAACTTTGACTTTGATTCTGAACCTTAGTCTGACTCTGATTCTGGAACTTTGACTCTGATTCTGAACTTTAGTCTGACTTTGATTCTGGAACTTTGACTCTGATTCTGGACCTCAGTCTGACTCTGATTCTGGAACTTTGACTCTGATTCTGAACGTTAGTCTGACTCTGATTCTGAACCTTAGTCTGATTCTGAACCTTAGTTTGACTCTGATTCTGGAACTTTGACTCTGATTCTGGAACTTTGACTCTGATTCTGAACTTTAGTCTGACTTTGATTCTGGAACTTTGACTCTGATTCTGGACCTTAGTTTGACTCTAATTCTGGAACTTTGACTCTGATTCTGAACTTTAGTCTGACTTTGATTCTGGAACTTTGACTCTGATTCTGAACCTTAGTTTGACTCTAATTCTGGAACTTTGACTCTGATTCTGGAACTTTGACTCTGATTCTGAACCTTAGTCTAACTCTGATTCTGGAACTTTGACTCTGATTCTGAACCTTAGTCTGACTCTGATTCTGGAACTTTGACTCTGATTCTGGAACTTTGACTCTGATTCTGGACCTTAGTCTGACTCTGATTCTGGAACTTTGACTCTGATTCTGAACCGTGTGACTCTGATTCTGGAAATTTGACTCTGATTCTGAACCTTAGTCTGACTCTGTTTCTGGAACTTTGACTCTCTGATTCTGAACCTTAGTCTGACTCTGATTCTGGAACTTTGACTTTGATTCTGAACCTTAGTCTGACTCTGATTCTGGAACTTTTACTCTGATTCTGAACTTTAGTCTGACTTTGATTCTGGAACTCTGACTCTGATTCTGGACCTTAGTTTGACTCTAATTCTGGAACTTTGACTCTGATTCTGAACTTTAGTCTGACTTTGATTCTGGAACTTTGACTCTGATTCTGAACCTTAGTTTGACTCTAATTCTGGAACTTTGACTCTGATTCTGGAACTTTGACTCTGATTCTGAACCTTAGCCTGACTCTGATTCTGGAACTTTGACTCTGATTCTGAACCTTAGTCTGACTCTGATTCTGGAACTTTGACTCTGATTCTGAACCTTAGTCTAACTCTGATTCTGGAACTTTGACTCTGATTCTGAACCTTAGTCTGACTCTGATTCTGGAACTTTGACTCTGATTCTGGAACTTTGACTCTGATTCTGGACCTTAGTCTGACTCTGATTCTGGAACTTTGACTCTGATTCTGAACCTTAGTCTGACTCTGATTCTGGAAATTTGACTCTGATTCTGAACCTTAGTCTGACTCTGTTTCTGGAACTTTGACTCTCTGATTCTGAACCTTAGTCTGACTCTGATTCTGGAACTTTGACTTTGATTCTGAACCTTAGTCTGACTCTGATTCTGGAACTTTTACTCTGATTCTGAACTTTAGTCTGACTTTGATTCTGGAACTCTGACTCTGATTCTGGACCTTAGTTTGACTCTAATTCTGGAACTTTGACTCTGATTCTGAACTTTAGTCTGACTTTGATTCTGGAACTTTGACTCTGATTCTGAACCTTAGTTTGACTCTAATTCTGGAACTTTGACTCTGATTCTGGAACTTTGACTCTGATTCTGAACCTTAGCCTGACTCTGATTCTGGAACTTTGACTCTGATTCTGAACCTTAGTCTGACTCTGATTCTGGAACTTTGACTCTGATTCTGAACCTTAGTCTAACTCTGATTCTGGAACTTTGACTCTGATTCTGAACCTTAGTCTGACTCTGATTCTGGAACTTTGACTCTGATTCTGGAACTTTGACTCTGATTCTGGACCTTAGTCTGACTCTGATTCTGGAACTTTGACTCTGATTCTGAACCTTAGTCTGACTCTGATTCTGGAAATTTGACTCTGATTCTGAACCTTAGTCTGACTCTGTTTCTGGAACTTTGACTCTCTGATTCTGAACCTTAGTCTGACTCTGATTCTGGAACTTTGACTTTCATTCTGAACCTTAGTCTGACTCTGATTCTGGAACTTTTACTCTGATTCTGAACTTTAGTCTGACTTTGATTCTGGAACTTTGACTCTGATTCTGGACCTTAGTCTGACTCTTATTCTGGAACTTTGACTCTGATTGTGGAACTTTGACTCTGATTCTGGAACTTTGACTCTGATTCTGAACTTTAGTCTGACTCTGATTCTGGAACTCTGACTCTGATTCTGGAACTTTGACTCTGATTCTGGAACTTTGACTCTGATTCTGAACTTTAGTCTGACTCTGATTTTGAACTTTAGTTTGACTCTGATTTTGAACTTTAGTCTGACTCTGAACTTTAGTCTGACTCTGATTAAAATATCAGAGCTAACTTTTCTTCTGAATTTTACCAACAACTGATCTTGCACATCATCCCCCCCTCCCCTTTCCTACCACCCCATAAAAAGAAGTAGCTGTGGTTGCTTTATGCAATGGTTTACAGCAAACCTACAAACATTCACGTCTTTCTGACTCTAGCAAGACACTTTTGGTTAGGGGACAAATAATAATAAATGACTATTATTATAGAGGGAAACTTCTGAGGTGATAATCAGCCAATCAATTCAGAGGAAGGGGTATGTTTACATCACTCTGAAAAAATGTCACAAACAGTGTTCCCTAGCGTTTGGCTTTTCATGGCAAGGTGCTGTGCCAAGGAGTACGGGTTTGATCCTGCTTTGGACTATATATTGTTCTTTGTTGTTTTTTTTTCTGTGTTGATTATTGTCATTTTTTCCCAGTTCTGTAAATATACCTCTTCCTCTGAATTGATTCACTTTGGGTAGCAGGGTGTACCTGTCAATCCCTACTGATTTGGGCAGACATTTTTTGTTTGTTTCAGGCAACTCATGGAGGTGAAGCTGAATCTTGATCACCTGTTGGTTGTTACACCTGAGCAGTCAGCTATGATTCATCAAGTGAATGTTCATTGTCTTGTCCCCAAAGCTAATAAAGATAAGACAGTTTTGGACTGCTCACGCCGTGCAGTTCTTCATAAAATGAATTCATTCATTGCAGAGTCACATAAAACATAACAAATTTATTCACTGCAGAGTCACTCACACAAAACATAACAAAAAGTATGTTAAAGTCTCCACACAAATAAGACAACAGCCATCTTGTCTTGAACTGTGTGGATTTTAATACAAATCACAAAAAAAGAAATGAAATGACAGAACATGAAATTAAAAAATTTACTTGTGGTTACTGTTTGTTCAAAGCAGAACAAAATGCAAAATATAAAAATAAGAACCCAAGCTTGCATCAAACCCCAAACGAGCAAGAAACCAGAATATAAATCAAACATGACTGAAGCCATAAATTCACTCTGGATTGTAAAAAAAAAAAAAAAAAAAAAAAGTTTGCAGACACAATAATCAACAGTTTATTTACATTAGAACAGATGTGTTTGTGTTTACCAGACACACTGGGTTTAAAGGAGGGACACAAACATGGGAACTGTGTTTACTATTCAATTAGTAATACAAAAATGGGGGTTGTGTAGGGAGGTGGCGGTGCTGGGAAACTATGAAATTGTGAACAAGGAGTTTGAACAAATTAATTTGGTAATGATATAAGTCTGACTATTTTGTGAGATTAAAGGTATGCTGAGCCATTTCATGATAGAGGGGGGAATTATGATAAATGATGGAAGTACAGTACACAGACTGCAGGAGTCCTGTGTGGGGCAGGTATCAGTGCACAACTATTATGATAAATGATGGAAGTACAGTACACAGACTGCAGGAGTCGAGTGTGGGGCAGGTATCAGTGCACAACTATTATGATAGATGAGTTTGAGCATTTTCTTCTTTATGAAACCCAAAAGCTAAGCGCACTTCTGGAAATGCAAAGATGTTATTTATGCCCGACCATTAACTGAAACAAATTCAAAATGCTCTTTCATCAAATATTGGAGAAGAAAAAAGAAAAAGGCAATGTTCTCCTGCCTTTGATAAAAAAAAAAAATGATCAAAACACAGCCTTTAACTGTTGTTCTACATATGTCAATCTAACCCCCTGTGTTTCCAAACTCTTGATGACCCTGGTTACATTAAAAGAACCTCTGACACTCACAAAGAGGAACAAGTGTGAGTGTCAACGTCTAAATTTGCATAAAATGTTTCATTTCTGACACACACATATGTATGCATGCTTATGTCCAGCAGTTGGGTCATTAAAGGAATATAATCAAACTGAAATATGAAGCAGGAAGAAGGCCAAGAAGTAAAATAGTGATATGGCTGATTTATATCTATCTAACTATTGTCCTTTCAAGCCAAAGGCGGCACACAGCGAAGAAATTCTATTGTGTCTGATGATCTTTCAACTGTCAGACCTTGCACAGAACTTGCATTGTCTCACCACACGGCTCTGTTCTGGGTGAGTTGTTCAATCTCAACTAGGGAGTTGATGCCTGCTGTTGTTTGATTTATATATGACTGGCAGTAAAATGGTTCCACAAAAGAGGGGGCTGAGAAGTTAAGAAGCTATCAGCCATCAGAGGCCACTTTAATTGAGGACATTTAGTTCAGCTACGGACACAGACAATTAACAACCTCACCATTTCAGCTTCAGATTAACTACAAGCTAGTGTGTTACTATTCTGATTCTGCTGTGTTTTTATCAATAGCCCATTTAGTAGGTAGTTCTGTTTATTATCTTTCGGCTCAAAGTGCAGGGACAAAATAACAAAGTAAAGTAAGAAGAGAGAGGATAATGTATTCAACCATAAACAGTCATGATGAATATAAAATGAAATATAACAGCTTTTTTATTATTGTTGATCAATCTCACAACTAGAATTGATTAGAAAATATATGAATTAAAGGCAATGTTTACAGGTTAAACCAACTGGGAAATGTGTCAGCTCTAAATGAGGGGAGATTTGGTGTACAACAGTGAAGCTCTCCATTCACAGAGCCATCCCTAAATGTGGGGGAAATTTGGTGTACAACAGTGAAGCTCTCCATCCACAGAGCCATCCCTAAATGTGGGGGAAATTTGGTGTACAACAGTGAAGCACTCCATTCACAGAGCCATCCCTAAATGTAGGGACATTTGGTGTACAACAGTGAAGCTCTCCATTCACAGAGCCATCCCTAAATGTGGGGGAAATTTGGTGTACAACAGTGAAGCTCTCCATCCACAGAGCCATCCCTAAATGTGGGGGAAATTTGGTGTACAACAGTGAAGCTCTCCATTCACAGAGCCATCCCTAAATGTGGAGAGATTTGGTGTACAACAGTGAAGCTCTCCATTCACAGAGCCATCCCTAAATGTGGAGAGATTTGGTGTACAACAGTGAAGCTCTCCATCCACAGAGCCATCCCTAAATGTTGGGGAAATTTGGTGTACAACAGTGAAGCTTTCCATTCACAGAGCCATCCCTAAATGTAGGGACATTTGGTGTACAACAGTGAAGCTCTCCATTCACACATCCATACCTAAATGTGGGGGAAATTTGGTGTACAAAAGTGAAGCTCTTCATTCACAGAGCCATCCCTAAATATGGGGACATTTGGTGTACAACAGTGAAGCTCTCCATTCACAGAGCCATTCCTAAATGTGGAGAGATTTGGTGTACAACAGTGAAGCTCTTCATTCGCACATCCATACCTAAATGTGGGGGAAATTTGGTGTACAAAAGTGAAGCTCTTCATTCACAGAGCCATCCCTAAATATGGGGACATTTGGTGTACAACAGTGAAGCTTTCCATTCACAATTTACTACCAAAATTGTTGTACCACTTTCTCGTTATTCTAACAAATTTAGCACCTTGTGAAGTAAGAGCTATACAATGTCAGCTGGCTCAGTTCAGACTTATAGAAGTGATTCGGCTTATACAGAAATTAGTCTTTTCCTCAAACAAACCTGAAATACTACACTAATACACACACACACACACATTGTAATTGAAAGAAGATCTTGTCCTTACATTAAATTATTATTAAAACCTAGCATGGTGTAATATGGAATTGACACTCATGATTTTTAAAAAATCTAAACATGTTTTGGTAATTTGCTCAGCAAAATGTGGCTGTTGTTGACCTTTCCCAGAAAAAAATAATCAAGAGTTCATTTAACTCTTTCCGCATGTTTCGCTGCACTGTGCGCCATGCCAATTTCAGCTGCGTACATTTCGCTGCATAGTGCGCAACTCTCAATTTGATTCGTGTGAACTGTCATCAAACCATATTCGTTTTATATGTCTTGTATCATCTTGGTATTGGTGAAATCTAATTCCTTGTTCAATTATCTAAAAATTCATATATAATATGTTATATGTTAGATAAATATAAATATATAGATCGATTCTTAAAACTATGACAAATTTTGTCTCTGAAATCTCTTCTGTTGCATCGATAAAAAAAACTTCCATGCGGAAAGAGTAAGCTGGATAAATGTAGAAGCTGTCTATTATGTTCAAACCTCTTGTCCTTCCACACACTAATCCACTAATTCATAGAAAAGTTCATGACCAGAACAAAATAATGCACCAGAAACAAAACCTTCATTAAATCCCGGCCTCATACTCTCATGACCTAATGAAGAATGATGGGTAGTTAGTTTCTACGTTACGAAAGTTGTTAGCAGCAGGTCAGGAGCACTAGCCCCCTCACCTTAAAAATATAATAGTGAAATTAATGCTTCTGGACAGTTTTTTTTTTTACTTAGGAAGAAATAAAACCATAGCTGAGATGTTTCTATAATAAAAATAGCTTATCCTAAAAGGATCGCAATTATTTTTTGTGGGGGAAAAAGCTAATTTAGTTAAACTGTTAATAAACATTTTCATGAAGATAATGAAGAAAAATCACTATCGACAGTGAATAACTTGAAACTGTAACAAACTGTGAATATCTGGGATCTGTAGTAACTAACAATGGGGACTGCCAGAAAGAGATCAAAAGATTAGCAATAACAACAAAATAATTAAACGTCAAGAAGAATATGTGGCACAATACCAGCGAGGTAGTAAATTACTGAGGACATGTATATTCCCGATAGCAACATATCGTTATGAATCATGGACAATCTCGCAAACAGCAAGGAAGAAAATCAAGTCATTCGAAATAAAATGCTACAGAAAAATTCTTAAGATACCTTGGATAATGAAAAAGAGCAATGAAGACATATTAAAAGATTTAAACATTAAAAAGAACTGGCTTATAAACACCATTGTACAGAGGGAATTAAAATATTATGACCATGTCAAAAATCACAGTGGGCTGGAAAGAACAATGGTTCCTGGGCGACGCATTAGGGGCAGGCCAAGAAGTTGGTTCATCAACGAGACCTTGAACATGACAATAGAAGAAGTGGATGATCTGGCTAGAGACAGAAATTGTTTGAGATGGGCTGTGGTGAATGTAACATTCTGTGGGAATCTGGCTAGAGACAAGGATTGTTTGTGATGGGCTGTGGTGAATGTAACATTCTGTGGGAATCTGGCTAGAGACAAAGATTGTTTGTGACGGGCTGTGATGAATGTAACATTCTGTGGGAATCTGGCTAGAGACAGAAATTGTTTGAGATGGGCTGTGGTGAATGTAACTTTCTGTGGAGAATCTGGCTAGAGACAGAAATTGTTTGAGATGGGCTGTGGTGAATGTAACATTCTGTGGGGAATCTGGCTTGAGACAAAGATTGTTTGTGATGGGCTGTGATGAATGTAACATTCTGTGGGGAATCTGGCTAGAGACAAGATTGTTTGAGATGGGCTGTGCTGAATGTAACATTCTGTGGGAATCTGGCTAGAGACATAGATTGTTTGTGATGGGCTGTGGTGAATGTAACATTCTGCAAAGGACATGCGACCTGATGAAGAAGAGCACTGGACATTTCAACTCAATGATTCATTAACATTTCTGACTGATTCCAAAATGAAGGAATACTTTACCTTAAGGCCAGCTTGTCTTTTATGAAAGGAAATCTTTTGTTGATATCCATGTTGGATGTTGCTATACATTTTTGGTCTTGTTGTTCAAGATACCACTTTAACAGTGACCTCTGTGCTAATTCTCAACAATGATGAAACATCACTGCACAGCAGAAGATCAAGACTACTGCCAGACAATACACCAAAGGTACAACAAATATCAGTAGGATTTGAAGAATACCACAGAAAAGATCAGTAAGAGAACTCAATTGAAGAAAACCAATGAAAAGATCAGAAAGAGAACTTAAATGAAGAAAACCATTGAAAAGATCAGAAAGAGAACTCAATTGAAGAAAACCATTGAAAAGATCAGTAAGAGAACTCAATTGAAGAAAACCATTGAAAAGATCAGAAAGAGAACTTAAATGAAGAAAACCATTGAAAAGATCAGAAAGAGAACTCAATTGAAGAAAACCATTGAAAAGATCAGTAAGAGAACTCAATTGAAGAAAACCATTGAAAAGATCAGAAAGAGAACTTAAATGAAGAAAACCATTGAAAAGATCAGTAAGAGAACTCAATTGAAGAAAACCATTGAAGAGATCAGAAAGAGAACTCAACAGAATAAAGTCATAGAAAAGATCAGTAAGTGAACTCAGAAAAAAACCCATGTTAGCCAGAGTGAACTGCCTAAAATGAAAATTGTAAAGAAACTGATGTAAGAAAGACATGCTAGTGGGGTAAGGCTGCTTAATTTAAGAGACAGTCCTAACTACAAACACCTACTGTTCTGCAGAAAGGTCAAGGAAAAACAAACCTAGGAAAGTAGTCCCGAACAAATGTGTGCTGAAGATGAATGCCTTGGACCACAATATGGAAAACACTTTGTCAATAAGCACATGAAGAAACACATCAATGTTAAAGGTAGTCCTAGTGAATAGAATGTTTGAACTTTACAGTACTCAACTGGTATGAAGATGAAAAGAGATCAGCATTCCTTGTGATATTATTTTCAATAGTATCAAGTCAGGTACCCATTTTTTTACTGCTACATCAACTACAACCATCAATGTCCAGAAACAAATTAATTTTTTTGGATTGTAAATACTGGCTAAAAGCTATTTAGAAAGATAAGAACATAACTCTTTCACTCTAAAATCAAAGGGGCCCCCTTATTATATTGTTTTTCTACAAGCTTTTTTCTACAAGCTTGTGAAACATGTACCCGTGTAGCCGAGCTACAGAAATAAATACATGCTATACAAATAAGATGTTATAAGATTTTAGGCACTTCCCACTTAGATCATATCGATAATGGAAAAGTTTGCAAAAGGATACACCAAGCAATCGGGGCACATGATGATCTCTTGACTATTGTGAAAAAACACAAAATGAAATGAATTGGCCACATTCTGGCTTAGCAAAGACCATTCCTGTAGACTGTGAAAGGAGTAATAAGGCAAAGTAGGCAGAGAAAGAGATGGGAAGATAACTTTAATGAATGGATAAGCTTTGACTTTGCACAGCTCCAAAGAATGACTGAGAATATAGAAAAATGAAGAAGGTTGCTGAAGTATGTCAGTGGTGCCCCACAGATTTCACCGGGTTATGGACAAAGAAGAAATGCTGCATTATAACCTCTATGGAAGTTTAATGACAAACGATAATTCTCAAACAGCAGAGATAGAATCAAGATGCAACAAAGCTTGTCAAATCATTGGACAGTAATCGCCACTATTGTCCAACAAGGAAATAACTCTGGAGGCAAAACAAGCACTATACAATACAATCTTCATCCCAATGTTGTGCTACCAATGTCAGACCTGGACCCTAGAAGCAAGAACAATAAGAAAAATAACCTCTACAGAGATGAAATGTGTTAGACGAATGACAGGAAACAGTCTGAGAGATAAGATCAGAAATGAAGAACTGAGAAAAAAGCTAAGAATAGCCCCCGCCATAGAATATATAAGGAAACAACAGATAAAATGGTTTGACCACGTGACAAGGCAGAAAGAACAAAACACAACACAACGAGCCTTCAACAAACGTTATGAGAACACCAGACCCAAGGGTCGACCACGAAAAAGATGGGTCAATGGAATATTAGAAGCACTAGGAAACATAACAGCAGCAGAGGCGAACAGAAGAGCAAAAGACTGCAAATTATATCTCCCCTCGACGCTGAAAGGCAGATGAGGAAGGGAAGAAGAAGAAGACTCTTAAGCTTGTAATCTAATGTCCTCAACTCCAAAAACCAAGTAAGAAAAAAAAAAGATAAAAAAAAAATAATTAGAGAAATAAACGGAGAACTCTCATGTAGGCTTCCTGCACTATGCTGGGATTTTTCTCTTTTGTTCGGGAAAAGTGGTGACGACGAAAAGACGGTAATAAGCTTTGTAGAAGATAAAAGTGGCTGGTGCTTGTAGAAGTGTACTAAAAAAAACTATCTTTACGTCACATAGTACCATTGCTGGTGTATGACGAGGGGCAGCGATAGAACCAGAGAAATAAAGGCCGCTTGGTCAAAGCAGTCGCCACGACGTGTGAGACTCGGGATTTTTATTTCACCTCCGATAGAAAAAATCCTTTCTGTCTACCGTGGGCTTCGAACACCGAACGTTGGCTTTTCAGCCAGCGGAACAGTGGTTTTAGAGTGTACAGTGTATGATAATATAGAAAGAATGTCTGTGCAAAGATGCAACATGGGTTGTTGGAGAAATGGTTCTTATAGCAAATTGGGCATAAACTTGCAGATAGGGAAAACAAACATAGAACTGTATGTGATAGCATTTAGCAGAGTTTTACTCTGTCCAGCATTATTATGGCAATGATTTGATTTATTAATGATTTCTTCTTTTGTGATAGACAGAATATAAAGAAGTCATTGACAGCTGGTATTAGTTTGATTATGTTTAGTACCTTGTCATTAGTACATCCACCATTAGCATGGAGGAATTAAGAGAGAGAAATGAAGAGGGAAAGTGAGAGGGGGTGAACAGAAAAAGATGAATAGTATGGAGAAGACAATGGTTTAAGGAGAATTTAATTGTATGAAGAAGGTGATAGATAAAGAGAGAAGATGTATGCAGTAGAAGTAAAAAGATGATTCAAGAAAAGCAGAAAAATAATGAGAAAGGGTTGGAAATAAACATGCAAGAAGGAGAGATGGAGGTGGTCTGAGAGGAGCATGGAGGGACAAATGGGAAGGGGGGAGGGGGGGGGGGAGAAGTGGAGTTGAAAAGAGAAGAAAGTAGAGAAGAAAGTAGATAGAGAGAGAGATGTAGAAAAGAAGGTGAATAGAGAGAGGTAAATGGAGAAAATAAGGTAGTTAATGGATGAAAGAGATAGAAAAGGAATGTAGCTTTAGAAAGAGCAGCAGAATATATATATATATATATATGGAGGGGAGGGGCGGGGGGGGAGGGGGAGGAGAGAGAGTTGTAAGATAAGAAAATAGGTTGGAGGGTTAAAGAGGAAGGTTGGGGAAGAGATGTGATAAACATAACAAGCAAAAAATATGGACTAGATATGAATATCAAAAAGACTAAAACTATGATCATAAACAAAGAAAATTCTCAAGACCTACAATTAAATATCACAGTTGAGGGAATACATCTGGAGACAGTCCAGAGCTACAACTACCTGGGACATACTATATCCAATGATGGAAAATGTAAAATTGAAATAAACAAAAGAATAGGTATGGCAAAAGGTAATTTTAATGCCATAAAAAATATGCTAACAACAAAACAAATAACAGCAGGGCTGAAACTAAGAATGGCAAAATGTTACATCTTCTCAATATTCCTATAAAGTGCAGAAACATGGACATTAGACAAGAAAGCAGAACAGAAAATTGAAGCCTTTGAAATGTGGATTTATAGAAGAATAGGTAGAATTGGATGGAAAGAAAAGAAAACAAATGATGAAGTTTTAAAACAACTGAAAATAAAAAGAGAACTACTAAATACAATTAAGACAAATGACATTTTTAGGGCATGTTAAAAGACACAACAACCTACTAAAAGTAATATTGGAAGGGAAAGTAAAAGGTAAAAGAGGCAGAGGCAGACCAAGACTAACATGGACGAGTAACATCAAAAGATGGACAAGTCAATCTATGACAGCTTGCACCATCAAAGCAAGAAACAGAGTAGAATGTCGCTCCATGGTAGCCAACCTTCGTTGCGAACAAGGCACTCGATGATGATGATGATTGGGGAAGAGAGAGAGTTAAGTAGAGGTTTGGAGTGACAGGAATGAAGTGTATAAGTGAGAGGTTGATGGAGAGGAGTAGGAAAGTAGTTTATGATGAGAGAGGAACAATCCAATCATTAGTAGATTGTAAGGTCAGATCATTACCACTAATTCTCTCAGCTCACCTCAGTAAAACTGACCTAAATATAAACCACAAATGTAATTAGGAATGTCATTTTTAAAAGCAAATTTTGAACTTTCATGGAAACAATAACTAAACAACTCTCTGAAGTTACCCAGAGAGACATTCATAGACTTGATAGTGACAGGAAACTCTATATAGTTTTTGTCTTTATAGGGTTTTTTTAAGAGCCTTATTTTCCACTAGAAACATATGGCTGTGAAATGTGGACTATGGATCATCATCATTAAGTACCGGGCCTACTGGCGTAGGTGATCATGTCTCTCCACAACTTTCGATCTCGACAGTTATTTATCATTTCTGTTGTTGACCTTCTGCCAAGCCATTCTCTAAATTAAGCTGTCTGTTATTTTTTCTCTTTGCTTCCCTCTATCTCTTCGTCCCTCAATTTTTCCAGTTGTTACAAAATATTCCAGTTGTTCTCTTCTCATTACATGGCCAAAAAATGATGATTGTTTCTTCCTAATATTGGAAATTAGCTCTCTTTTTGCTTTGACCTCTCTCAGAACATCTTTATTACTTTTCTTAGCTGTCCATGGTATTCTCAACATTCTTCTGTAAAACTACATTTCTACAGACTCCAGTGATTTTCTTGCCTGTTGTCCTATTGCCCATGATTCGCATCCATATGTTAAGACTGGCTCTACATAACATTTAAGAACTCTTTTTCTTGTTTCTATTGTCAAAAATGGATTGCACAGTGTCTTCCTTATTTTTTGGAAAGCTGCTTTTGCCTGGGCCATTCTGCATCTCACCTCTTTTGTACATCTTCCGTCTGAGGTTAACAAAGTTCCCAAATATTTAAATTCATTTACCTGTTTTAATATTGTTCCACTTGTCTATATTTTGCACTGAGGTGATGTCTTTTTCTTTGTTGTTACCATTACCTCTGTCTTTTTGCTATTACGGCTGAGTCCTTTATTTTTGCTTTCTTTCACTATAAGAATATGGACTATGGATGGAAACTCTAAAAACATTCATAAATGTCTTTAAATGCAAAATGTTACAGAAGAATACTCAGAAAAGCATGGAGAAAAAAAACAAACATACCAATTTTGGTAGAACATATGTTCTGGAGGATGGGTAATTCAAGAACATAAAAGCAAGGAAAATAAAGGGAGGTAAAGCGCCTGGCAGCAACAGAGCTAAAAGCTGTCAGTGGCTCATAGCCAATGGCTTGAAACAGGATTGGTGAACAAGAACCATCCAGACTCTACTACACCTCTTTACAGTGCTTCCAGTAACAAACTATCTAACCTGGCTAAGCTAGTAGGGATCAAAGAGGGAAGGCAATCTGGTATTCAAAAAGCCATGCTAAAGTCAGATGTGTTGGGCCAAAAGTTCTTTGGTTATAAAGGGCCCCGGTATTACTGCAAACAAATTAAAATCCATAATTGCTCAACCGCCCGTGCCACGTAATCATCCAAATTAATAGGGTCAAAAGTTGCAAGTAAACAACAACACATCTACGTTCACTGAACGCCCTTTTATGATACAGAGGACTGTCAATTCCTTCAGTAGGCATTGGGTGATGTGAGAAAAAAGGATATACTGGGCCATATAACACAGCATGTGCTTAGAGAAGATTACTATAAATGTCATGGCACAAGGTGGATGCAAGAGAGGAAGAATAAGAAGAAAATGTATGCATGATATCACAGACACACTGGGATGGTTAATTGCTGCAGATGTGGAATATTTCATGCAGGTCAGTGAATGCTCCAGAGTAGCACAGTCTGAGGAATCAAGGTGCCAACAGGGAGAAGATAGATGATCATATAGAGTTTGTACACTGTGTGATGATCTGTGTCATCATCAGGGAAGAGATTGCAGTACTGATGGGCACTGAGTACAATGATGACATTTTGTGGATCTGATGGGCACTGTCTAAGTACAATTATGACATTTTGTGGATCTGATGGGCACTGTCTGAGTACAATGATGACATTTTGTGGATCTGATGGGCACTGTCTGAGTACAATGATGACATTTTGTGGATCTGATGGGCACTGAGTACAATGATGACATTTTGTGGATCTGATGGGCACTGTCTAAGTACAATGATGACATTTTGTAGATATTATGGGCACTGTCTGAGTACAATGATGACATTTTGTGGATCTTATGGACATTGTCTGAAGATGATGACATTTTGTGGATATTATGGACATTGTCTGAAGATGATGACATTTTGTGGATATTATGGGCAGTGAGCACAATGATGACATTTTGTGGATCTTATGGACATTGTCTGAAGATGATGACATTTTGTGGATATTATGGGCAGTGAGCACAATGATGACATTTTGTGGATATTATGGGCACTGTCTGAGTACAATGATGATGGTTCTAACGTACAAAAAAAAAACACATCAGCTCTTCAGCCGCCAGCTATATAATTTCAAAAACTTAATAAATAATTAGAGTGGAAGCCTCAAGATGTTTGACTGGACATGGGCTGAAAGCAGCAACTCCATGGTTCAACTGCTTGCATCAGTGAATCAAAGATGGCTGAGATCATATTCTATTCTCCAGTAATAGCCAGGAAACAAACAGACCAACTAGTCTGATCAAGTTGCTAAGAAACTTAGAGGAAAGGCAAACCTTAAAAAATGATGTTCAGAAGTCGTAGATGAGTGTGTGTACATGGGCCTTAAGGAGTTGATACTGCTGTTGTAATGAAGACAACATAATTATGTCCATTTAACACCTTCATAACAGTTTAAAATAAAAAGGAGAAATCCTGAACACAGAAAAGAGGAATAAAGAGCTTCTACTGCAAACTTGACATCTCTTAATGTGCCTCAATATTATTACTATAGTATTCAATGTTACCTGGATGGATACCTGCAACTATCAAGGAGGGATCTACTCATCATACTTCGCCTATGCACTGGCCACAACAGAATGAGAAGTAACCACATGTTCACCAAACTCAAAATAGGAACTACCAGCCAGTGCCACTGTACACTGGATAACATGACAACAAAACATGTTCTACAGGAATACCCCCAGCACACAGACCTGAAGAGGACAATGTGGCCCACACCCACCTCCCTGGAAGAGAAACAATATGAGGTAATTGAATCGCTTAAAACAGACAGCTGCATTCATAAGAGAGTCCGAAGTCCTAGTCTGAATGAGCCATGATCGCTGAAGAAGAAGAATATTCAATGTTACCAAGATTGCTGTCTTAGTGATGATGGGGGATTGCACAAAAAATATGAACACAAAAATATGTATACTCTGTTTATGAACCATCCATAGATTATATGATAATCAAAATTTATTGGAACAAAAGTGTGGTGTTTTCATATCATTAAAAAGGCAGTTTAATTTAATTCTTTCAACATGGGAAATCAACCACACAGAGTTGTACACTCCTTCATTAGGTTCAACAGGGGAAATCAACCACACAGAGTTGTACACACCTTCATTAGGTTCAACAAGGGAATCAACCACACAGTTGGACACACCTTAAATAGCTTCAACAAGGGAAATCAACCACACAGAGTTGTACACACCTTAATTAGGTTGAACAAAAATTGCAATTTATATTTTTGGTTAAGTTCAGGCAACCCAAACATGATTAAACAGCAATCTTAAAAGAAGATATTACTGTCAACAGACCATCTCATTCTTAACACTTAACTTACTGCAACACAACTACCACAAACATACTTCTCAGAACATTTCACACAATACCATACACTGCAATCAGAACACATTTTGTATTTAAACAGATTGAGAAAATATACTCTAGAACAACAAGAGCTCCCAATCTATGCTCACAAGTCCTCTATGTTTAGATACTATTTTTAACTACACTTACTTATACAGCAAATTTCACATTAAAAAAAATTCTATGAGTTTGTTACTTTGTAAAGGGAGGCTGCCGGGTACTTGAGTGTTAAAAGAGGATCACAAGCCGTGTGGCTATTACAAAAGGGTGCAGTAGATTTCTTGGCCGATTATGAGTTGTTGACTACTTGGCTATTACAAAAGAGGGTTGCGGACTACATGGCTATTACAAAAGAGGGTTGCTGACTACTTGGCTATTACAAAATGGGGCGCTGACTACTTGGCTATTACAAAAGAGGGTCGCTGATTACTTGACTATTACAAAAGAGGGTCGCTGACTACTTGACTATTACAAAAGAGGGTCGCTGACTATTTAACTATTACAAAAGAGGGTTGCTGACTACTTGGCTATTACAAAAGAGGGTTGCTGACTACTTGACTATTACAAAAGAGGGTCGCTGACTATTTAACTATTACAAAAGAGGGTTGCTGACTACTTGACTATTACAAAAGAGGGTTGCTGACTACTTGGCTATTACAAAAGAGGGTTGCTGACTGATTGGCTATTACAAATTGGGTTGCTGACTACTTGGCTATTACAAAAGAGGGTCGCTGATTACTTGGCTATTACAAAAGAGGGTCGCTGACTACTTGGCTATTACAAAAGAGGGTCGCTGACTACTTGGCTATTACAAAAGAGGGTTGCTGACTACTTGACTATTACAAAAGAGGGTCGCTGACTACTTGGCTATTACAAAAGAGGGTTGTTGACTACTTGGCTATTACAAAAGAGGGTCGCTGACTACTTGGCTATTAAAAAAGGGTGCAGCAGGTTTCTTGGCCTATTATGAGTTGCTGACTACTTGGCTATTACAAATGAGGGCCGCTGACTACTAGATGTGATGTCATTTTCTCACTGAAATCAAAATGATATGGCTTGGTGACATGACCAGAGTGTCTTGCAATTATTCAAGTTTTGTGAACTGGCACAACAAACTGTTAACCTCACACTAACACATTAATGAAAATTGACAAGAGCTTATGTGAGAAAAGGTTAGCATATAAAATAGCATGTGGTCAGGAGTGGGGGGGATACTCAAGTTCCATCCTTGCACTATTCAAATCTGACAAGTGTTTATATTTGTGGACATTATATATGACACATTTACACATTTGTTGTATATTCTAGAGAATATTTACACATACCCTTGTATAGTTTAGAAGAACACATTTATACACCAGTATAGTTTATGATAGATTTACATATTTGTATAACAAAATTGATTTACAACTTCTGCTACTTTAATTTCTACTTGGCACAAATGATTCATTAGCAACCAGTATGTTGACTTCCACCTTTAGAGATTTATGTTTAGCAGGTGATCGGAATAACTTTTTTTAAACATCTCTGTCTTATCACAATTATCAAGTTAAAGACATCTCTCTCAGTTCAATGATCATGGTAAAGACATCTCTCTCAGTTCAATTATCATGGTAAAGACATCTCTCTCAGTTCAATGATCATGGTAAAGACATCTCTCTCAGTTCAATTATCATGGTAAAGACATCTCTCTCAGTTCAATTATCATGGTAAAGACATCTCTCTCAGTTCAATTATCATGGTAAAGACATCTCTCTCAGTTCAATTATCATGGTAAAGACATCTCTCTCAGTTCAATTATCATGGTAAAGACATCTCTCTCAGTTCAATTATCATGGTAAAGACATCTCTCTCAGTTCAATTATCATGGTAAAGACATCTCTCTCAGTTCAATGATAATGGTAAAGACATCTCTCTCAGTTCAATTATCAAGTTAAAGACATCTCTCTCAGTTCAATGATCATGGTAAAGGCATCTCTCTCAGTTCAATGATAATGGTAAAGACATCTCTCTCAGTTCAATGATCATGGTAAAGGCATCTCTCTCAGTTCAATGAACATGGTAAAGACATCTCTCTCAGTTCAATGATCATGGTAAAGACATCTCTCTCAGTTCAATGATCATGGTAAAGACATCTCTCTCAGTTCAATGATCATGGTAAAGACATCTCTCTCAGTTCAATGAACATGGTAAAGACATCTCTCTCAGTTCAATGATCATGGTAAAGACATCTCTCTCAGTTCAATTATCATGGTAAAGACATCTCTCTCAGTTCAATGATCATGGTAAAGACATCTCTCTCAGTTCAATTAACATGGTAAAGACATCTCTCTCAGTTCAATGATCATGGTAAAGACATCTCTCTCAGTTCAATGATCATGGTAAAGACATCTGTCTCAGTTCAATTATCATGGTAAAGACATCTCTCTCAGTTCAATGATCATGGTAAAGACATCTCTCTCAGTTCAATGATAATGGTAAAGACATCTCTCTCAGCTCAATTATCAAGTTAAAGACATCTCTCTCAGTTCAATGATCATGGTAAAGGCATCTCTCTCAGTTCAATGAACATGGTAAAGACATCTCTCTCAGTTCAATGAACATGGTAAAGACATCTCTCTCAGTTCAATTAACATGGTAAAGACATCTCTCTCAGTTCAATGATCATGGTAAAGACATCTCTCTCAGTTCAATGATCATGGTAAAGACATCTGTCTCAGTTCAATTATCATGGTAAAGACATCTCTCTCAGTTCAATTAACATGGTAAAGACATCTCTCTCAGTTCAATGAACATGGTAAAGACATCTCTCTCAGTTCAATTAACATGGTAAAGACATCTCTCTCAGTTCAATGATCATGGTAAAGACATCTCTCTCAGTTCAATGATCATGGTAAAGACATCTGTCTCAGTTCAATTATCATGGTAAAGACATCTCTCTCAGTTCAATTAACATGGTAAAGACATCTCTCTCAGTTCAATGAACATGGTAAAGACATCTCTCTCAGTTCAATTAACATGGTAAAGACATCTCTCTCAGTTCAATGATCATGGTAAAGACATCTCTCTCAGTTCAATGATCATGGTAAAGACATCTCTCTCAGTTCAATTATCATGGTAAAGACATCTGTCTCAGTTCAATTATCATGGTAAAGACATCTCTCTCAGTTCAATGATCATGGTAAAGACATCTCTCTCAGTTCAATGATAATGGTAAAGACATCTCTCTCAGCTCAATTATCAAGTTAAAGACATCTCTCTCAGTTCAATGATCATGGTAAAGACATCTCTCTCAGTTCAATTACCATGGTAAAGACATCTCTATCAAAGCTACCATGATAAAATCTTCCCACTTATCAAAGCTACCATAATAAAATCTTCCCACTTATCAAAGCTACCATAATAAAATCTTCCCACTTATCAAAGCTACCATAATAAAAATCTTCCCACTTATCAAAGCTACCATAATAAAACCTTCCCACTTATCAAAGCTACCATAATAAAACCTTCCCACTTATCAAAGCTACCATAATAAAACCTTCCCACTTATCAAAGCTATCTTAATAGCAGCCTTCCCACTTATCAAAGATATCTTAATAGCAACCTCCCCACTTATCAAAGCTATCTTAACAGCAGCCTCCCCACTTATCAAAGCTATCTTAATAGCAACCTTCCCACTTATCAAAGCTATCTTAACAGCAGCCATCCCACTTATCAAAGCTATAATAATAAAACCTTCCCACTTATCAAAGCTATAATAATAAAACCTTCCCACTTATCAAAGCTATCTTAATAGCAACCTCCCAACTTATCCAAGCTATCTTAACAGCAGCCTCCCCACTTATCAAAGCTATAATAATAAAACCTTCCCGCTTATCAATGTTGCAGTAATAAAACCTTCCCAGTTATCAAAGCTACAATAATAATAAAACCTCCCCACTTACCAAAGCTTCAATAATAAAACCTCCCCACTTATCAAAGCTACCATAATAATAAAAAACCTTCCCACTTATCAAAGCTACAATAATAATAAAACCTCCCCACTTATCAAAGCTACCATAATAATAAAACCTCCCCACTTATCAAAGCTACCATAATAATAAAACCTTCCCACTTATCAAAGCTACAATAATAATAAAACCTCCCCACTTATCAAAGCTACCATAATAATAAAACCTCCCCACTTATCAAAGCTACCATAATAATAAAACCTTCCCACTTATCAAAGCTATAATAATAATAAAACCTTCCCACTTATCAAAGCTACAATAATAAAACCTTCCCACTTATTAAAGCTACAATAATAAAACCTTCCCACTTATCAAAGCTACCATAATAATAAAACCTTCCCACTTATCAAAGCTACAATAATAAAACCTTCCCACTTATCAAAGCTACAATAATAAAACCTTCCCACTTATCAAAGCTACAATAATAAAACCTTCCCACTTATCAAAGCTACAATAATAAAACCTTCCCACTTATCAAAGCTACAATAATAAAACCTCCCCACTTATTAAAGCTACCATAATAATAAAACCTTCCCACTTATCAAAGCTACAATAATAAAACCTTCCCACTTATCAAAGCTACAATAATAATAAAACCTTCCTACTTATCAAAGCTACCATAATAATAAAACCTCCCCACTGATCAAAGCTACAATAATAAAACCTTCCCACTTATCAAAGCTATCTTAATAGCAACCTCCCCACTTATCAAAGCTACAATAATAAAACCTACCCACTTATCAAAGCTACAATAATAATAAAACCTTCCCACTTATCAAAGCTACAATAATAAAACCTACCCACTTATCAAAGCTACAATAATAAAACCTTCCCACTTATCAAAGCTACAATAATAAAACCTTCACACTTATCAAAGCTACAATAATAAAACCTTCCCACTTATCAAAGCTACAATAATATAACCTCCCCACTTATCAAAGCTACAATAATAAAACATTTTCATCTTATTAAAGCTAACGGAGGCGAAAGCGCGCCTCACAGCAGCAGAGCAGGAAGTTGTCAGCGACCCATAGTTGATGGCTTGTGTCAGGATCAGTGAACCAGAACCATATAGGCCATGCTCCACCTATCCGTGGTGCCTCTAGTAACAGACTAACCTGTCCAGTCTGGCCAAGCGATTAGGGATTGAAGAGAGAAGACAACCTGGTGCTCAAAAATATCGTGCTTAAGTCAGATGTGTTGGGCCAAAATGCGCAAATCTCACAGTTATATTGCAAACTACACAATGCAGACATGCCCACTTAATGTCCTTTTAAGAGCAGATGACGAAGAGGTGTACTCTTTTAGTCATCGGGCGAACGCAAGCATCTAAGCTACCAAGTTAAAAGCTTCAATCTTATCAAAGTTATCATGATAATACATTCCCACTTATGAAAGTTACCATGATAAAATCTTCCCACTTATGAAAGTTACCATGATAAAATCTTCCACTTATGAAAGTTACCATGATAAAATCTTCCCACTTATGAAAGTTACCATGATAAAATCTTCCCACTTATGAAAGTTACCATGATAAAATCTTCCCACTTATGAAAGTTACCATGATAAAATCTTCCCACTTATGAAAGCTACCATGATAAAATCTGTCCACTTATTAAAGCTACCATGATAAAATCTTCCCACTTATGAAAGTTACCATGATAAAATCTTCCCACTTATTAAAGTTACCATGATAAAATCTGTCCACTTATCAAAGCTACCATGATAAAATCTGTCCACTTATCAAAGCTACCATGATAAAATCTGTCCACTTATCAAAGCTACCATGATAAAATCTGTCCACTTATCAAAGCTACCATGATAAAACCTTCCCACTTATCAAAGCTACCATGATAAAATCTGTCCACTTATCAAAGCTACCATGATAAAATCTGTCCACTTATCAAAGCTACCATGATAAAATCGGTCCACTTATCAGAGCTACCACAATAAAACCTTCCCACTTATCAAAGCTACCATGACAAAATCTTTCCACTTATCAAAGCTACCATGATAAAACCTTCCCACTTATCAAAGCTACCATGACAAAATCTTTCCACTTATCAAAGCTACCATGATAAAACCTTCCCACTTATCAAAGCTACCATGATATTATATTCCCACTTATCAAAGCTACCATGATATTATATTCCCACTTATCAAAGCTACCATGATATTATATTCCCACTTATCAAAGCTGTCATAATAAAGCCTTCTCTCCCATAGTCAACACAATTATTTCAGTAAGACTAACAATAAAACAATCACCCAACACTGTGATATGATTGATTCCTTTCTATATGGCAAAACCACAGCATAAACCTCTAGACTTCCATGCCTATGATTTTTGCACTGCAAAACTGCAGTAAAGTAAACAACCATATATCAGGAAACATTGTTCAATGTTTTGTTACATGTACATAAACCAAAACAAACAAACAAACAAAATCACATAAATAAATATTGGCAATTTTTGGTAAAATCTGACAATAGAGATATAGTGCCAAATTCTTAATGATATCAAATTAAATATAATGAGTTGTTTAAAAATAACAACGAAATGGAGACAGACTTGAAGAAAACAAACAAAACGCTGCCAAATGAATAAATAATGCAACATTTTGTGTTGTGCTGTTAAAAAGTGACAAGAAGAAAAACATATTTACAAGACGAGAGAGCTAACAGTTTCTGGCGACGGGTAAATGCTTCTCTTCTATATGCTTACGTTGAATAACTTGAACAGACACCAAGATAAAACATGTAAAACACAATATTTCTCATCAATAACATCAAATATGACAACTAATTATTGAAATGCAACCAAGATCTGACATTAGACATTACATTTCATATCTTCTTTCAGTCATATTATAATAACTCATTACAATCTCATCATATACTCTTATATTCTTAATACAATCTCCCATATGCTTTTATAAAATAAAAAATGTCTCCTATGCACTAACTAAGCACAATTTATCATATCCTCTTATAACAGTTAGAATTTCTCATATCCTCTTATAACAGTTAGAATTTCTCATATCCTCTTATAACAGTTAGAATTTATCATATTCTCTTATAACAGTTATAATTTCTCATATCCTCATATAACAGTTAAAATTTATCATATTCTCTTATAACACTTATAATTTCTCATATCCTCTTATAACAGTTATAAATTCTTATATCCTCTTATAACAGTTATAAATTCCTATATCCTCTTATAACAGTTATAATTTCTTATATCCTCATAAAAGTAGCCATCTTTCAAATCCTCTTTTAGTAATAACCACTTCTCATATACTCTTAAAATATTAACAATTTTTCATATGCTCTTTAACAGTCACCATTTCTCACATTATTTTAAAACAGTCACCATTTCTCACATTATTTTAAAACAGTCACCATTTCTCACATTATTTTAAAACAGTCACCATTTCTCACATTATTTTAAAACAGTCACCATTTCTGCAAATCTGTAATTTTTGTAATCATAAAACTATATCTCATATGCTCATAATATTATTTTCAACACTCTTATAATAATAAAAAATATTCTCTTGTATTCTTAAAAATAACTCATATACAACTATAGAAATGCAGTATATAAGAACCTCAGTGACGTCAAACACTAGCAACATCTTCACCACTTATGAAGAGATCGTTACATACAAACCAGACCGATGATATATTTATTATTTTTAAATAATATACACTAATCTGAATCAAATAAAAGTAACCGATAATTTACATTCATATTCAAGAACTTGTTATTTGAAATCAAATATACATATATCAAAACAAAACCCACACACCAATCCCAACATGTGAAAGCAGGATTCTCTCAGACGTGATATATGGTGCACCATATAAGGGAATTCTTGACGAGTATATTTTCTGTTTAAACTGAGGAACTATACATTATATAAGAACAATTATTCCACTCCTGTGCTGAGTGGTTCATTTTGGGAACCAGTCCCCCCCCCCCCCAATTTCTGTTTTAACCTAGTCATGTTTCACTTTTACTATGTTAAATCTAATTCCACTTAACTCATGTTCACTTTTACTGTGTTAAATCTAATTCCACTTAACCCATGTTCACTTTTACTGTGTTAAATCTAATTCCACTTAACCCTAAATTACAATACCTTCATAAAAATGTCGCTTTCAAAATAAAGATTCCTGGAAATTGACACGTGTGCTGTGGGTAAAAATTTGTTTCCTCTGTATACGTCTCTAATTATTCCTGCCGATGTTTGATTTGCTGATGGATTTTTTTTTTCAAAACCACACGTGCTTAGTGGGAGCCGCGATAGCTCAGTGGTTAGTGAACTGGACTACAAAGGACAAGGGGTAGGGTTCGATCCCAACCAACGGCTTCCAGGTTCACCCAGCCTTAAATGGGTACCGGATTTTTTTCTGGGAAAGTAAAGCGGCACGGGTGTAATACCGACCACATTACCCCAAAAATCATGTGCTGAAGGTCTGTAAAATATAGGGTCACTAACACCATATTTCCCTATATGCCACTTGGCGTGACGGGCTTACTTTACTTTTTTTTACACGTGCTTAGTAAAAAATACTAATGTATCATAAAAGTATGGCTTTTTCTTTAATTATATAAATTTGGTAATAACTGCATTAATTTTTTGTTTACTTCTGATTGCAAAATTCTCTTTGGCTGTCAGTGAGACATAAAATAAAGCATTTGTAAACATGGGATAGGCAGTGAATGACTGCAAAGATAAAAGTGTACTGTACTGGCTGGACTTACAGTTGGTAGGTATATCAATAAATAAAGCACTGTCTGATAGCCTTAGAGCTAGGCAATTGAATTTGGAGTTATTAATTGGGCCTAAGGGAGCCGGAATAGCTCAGTGGTTAGTGAACTGGACTACAAAGGACAATAGGTCAGATTTGATCCTGATCGACGGCATCCGGGTTCATCCAGCCTTAAATGGGTACTGGATTTTTTCTGGGAAAGTAAAGCGGCACGGGTGTAATACTGACCACATTACATCAAAATTCATGTGCCTAAGGTCTATAAAATTTATGGTTACTAAAACTGTATTCCCTATATGCCACTTGGCATGACAGGGCTCTTTACTTTACTTTTTTTTTTTTAATCAGGCCTAAGCCGCCAAACGATTATTGCATCCAATTCATGCAGCTCTTTTTAAGTGAATGCAAAGATTTGGAGCAAAGTTCAAAGGAAATATTATTTCTCTAAATTACAAAGGGTATTCGCAAGTTTAACGAATGTATTGTAAAAACATGACCTACAGATAGGTATCATAATCGAGGATAAAAAAAACAAAAACATTCCATTTTTACTCTATCAATTTTAACAAAATAAAAAAACAAAACATGGATACATGCTCCACCTTTATTGTGTCTAACTATGGTCCATTTTTGTTGTACCTGGATTGCTTTACTATGTTAAGTGTTTAACACATTTGCCCAGCTTTGTTCTTCTTGTGTATCAAACCCGGGCAGGTGGGTTCACTTCACCAAATGTGGTGAACTTTCAGAGCCATTTTTACTTAATTATCTATCATGATGCAATTTTGTGAGCATTCTATTTACTTTTATTGTTACAGCATGGCCTAAGTTTTGTAATACCAAGGCTGGTCACCATTTCAACATAACACCACTGAACTTTGTATTAAGCTGGCCTGATTATATTATATCAAGTTTGTTACATTTTGAATGTGTTAAGTCTGGTCTAAACTTTACATTAAAACTCTGTCTAGCTTCCATGTGCCATGTTTGGTCCCTTTGCTGTGCCATGGCTACTAAACTCTTGCAGTGCCAAATATGTTGCATTGTTCATGTACAAACTTACCAACTAAAGCCATCACAGCAGTCTTACTTCAATTTGAAGGAAAACACTTCCGACTTTTAACAAACAAGTCAATCATAGAGAATGAAAACACTTTTAGTCTTCTAACCACAACTCAACTGTGGATAAGGAAAACACTTCAGACTTTTAACAAACAAGTCAATCATAGAGAATGAAAACACTTTAAGTCTTCTAACCACAACTCAACTGTGGATAAAGAAAACACTTCAGACTTCCACTCAAGTCATTTGTGGAGAATAAAACACTTCAATCAATCTCTATCTTATCACTCTGCAGCACAATGAAAAGTGTTATGTTTTCCTATAAAGGAATTGAACAAATATATTCAACAAATAACTCTCTGTGCTGATATTTCCACTTTCTTATAATATACCAAGTAGAATGTGAGTAAGGAAGTCTTCAAGAATGTGTGACAACTCCACCATGATGATAGTGAATTGAAGTCATGGAGACTGCATCTTAATGAGGCAGATGCCCAGATGATCCAAACCTCTCTCTTTCCATGGCCATATGCCTCTGTAGGGCCTCGTGAGCTGCAGCCTGGGCAGACAACTGGAATAAAAGACAGATTGGAATAAATGACACATAAAGTGGAATAAATGACACATAAAGTGGAATAAATGACGCATAAAGTGGAATAAATGATGCATAAAGTGGAATAAATGACGCATAAAGTGGAGTAAATGACACATAAAGTGGAATAAAACACACAAAGTGGAATAAATGACACATAAAGTGGAATAAATTACACATAAACCCCATATCTATAAAATCTTCAACAACATACAAATATGCCAACAGACAAATACTGTTTTGTATCAATAAGACTTTATCACATACATGCAAGTCAGGCGAAACATGACAAAAGATAATAAAAGACAAATCAATATTAAAGTTAAAACAACAAAGTAAGAACTCATACGATCATAAACATACTGCTAAATATTAATAAATGTAAATATGCAAGCAACAGTTAACTATGTGTACAAGACATAAATCATATTGATACTTGAGAACATCTTCAAAGTGTCACTGTATGATCCAGATAGTAAAAATTGTATGGTTTTACAGTTTTATGTAGGTGAAATCAAAACAACATAACTACTCAGTAGGCCTTGTCTGGAACAGTGGACAAAACACAAAAAATATATCAATAAATAAACTAAAACTACATAGTGATTTGATTATAGCATACCTGAAAATCAAATGAAGGCCTACTGTGTTGCAATGTAGCTTTGATTTTGTGTAGTCTCTCACCTATGTAAAGCTGTAACCATAAAGTTTTTTTAGGTAATTTCCTAGTTTAGCAACAAAAATTAAAGTGATGCCCCCTTGGTTGGTTGTCACAACAAAACTACAGTGGTTCTCAAATACTACAAATCATCCCCTATGTTCATCACCAACGCAATTTATTTTATTTTGGGGTTAGGCAATAATAAAATATAACAAAGAGAACTCTACACCTATTGATATAAAAAGAAGCGTAAGACAAGGATGCATTCTATCACCAAGCTTGTTCAATCTATCTATCTATTGTCCTTTCGAGCCGAAGACGGCACATAGGGCAGAACCACAAACTCAAAAACAGAAACCTAGCGTGCCAAAATGACACATATTGCAGAGATCACTGCTTCTAAAATCTATGGCTCTGTTTCCATAACAATAGTTTTTACAATGACACTGTTCAATCTATACACTGAGCAAATCTTTAAAAACATCTCAGAGGTGCCAGGCCTAAACATTAATGGAAAGATAATCAATAACCTAAGATATGATGATGATACTGTATTAATAGCAGAAAATACTAAAGATCTACAACAATTACTTAATGAAATAAATGTGACAAGAAAAAATATGGATTAGATGTGAATATAAAAAAGACTAAAACTAAGATCATAAACAAAGAAAATACTCAAAACCTACAAGTGATCAAAATTGAAGGAATAGACCTGGAGACAGTTCAGAACTACAACTACCTTGGACATACTATAACCAGTGATGGAAAATTAAAAAAAAAAAAAAAGACTGGCAAAAAGTAATTTTAATGCCCTGAAAAATGTATCAAATCAAATAACACCCGGGCTAAAACTAAGAATAGCAAATTTGTGTATCTATTCACAAAAAACTGTATGGTGCAGAAACATTGGCATTAGACAAGAAAACAGAACAGAAAATTGAAGCCTTTGAATTGTGGATATATAAAAGAATAGGTAAAATTTGATGGAAAGAAAAGAAAACGATGAAGTCTTAAAAAACTAAAAATGAGAAAAGAACTTCTAAATACAATTCAAACAAGACAAATAGGGGACTGGTTGGTCTCGAGGCAAGACGCCGGCCTCGAGACAGAGAGGTTGTGGTTCAAATCCCAGCTGCACCAGTTGGTGTTTTTATTTATGATTTCTCTCTGCAGCAACCACCCCTGGTCTCATCAGCGAGGCCCAGCTTGAAACGTCAATTATTCATGGACGGAAAAAATATGAGTTATCTTCCTGTGTGGCGAGGGACCCCTGTGCATATGGCTGCCAGGGAAAAATGGATTAACAAGCAAAATTCAGTTCATGGTCTCTAGGGACTTCAGAGGTAAAAGCTGGCGAACGGGGGAAAAAAAACAAATGAGATTTTTGGGCCATGTTAAATGACACAACAGCCTACTAAAAGTAATCTTGGAGGGGAAAATACAAGGTAGCAGAGGCAAATCAAGACTAACATGGACGAGTAACATCAAAAGTTGGACAAGTCAGCCTATGACAACCTGCACCATCAAAGCAAGAGACAGAGCAGAATGGCTCTCCATGGTAGCCAACCTTCAATGAGGAGATGGCACTCAATTATGATGATGAGAGTTAGGAATAGGAAACATTGGACTTTACCTCTGCGTTTGCTCCACAATTAGAAGTCTTCTAATGATATATTAGAGAACAACTAAAAATAGTGCAATGTTACTCAAGGGTAGAGTACTCTTCTGAACAGAAATAACTTATGTCCCTAAATTAGGACTTTTTCCTTTTTTTTTTTTTCATCCTTATCGTAGCTTTGCAGCGACTTCACATTTTTAAGCTGTCACTACTTCACTGTACAATCAACTTAAATATACTGTAACTTTCAATATATTAAAAGTTAAAGGTAATTCAATTGCACCTCATATCATGAACATGTGAAATGTTTTTACCAAACCAGAAACATAGATGCGGGTCTCACAGTTAAAGACATTTAGAACTATGAGGTAAAGGTCTTAATTCACAGTTTCAATTCATAGAGTTTTAACATGATTATTTCACATTTTCTGTCATAAATGACCACTATTTGCAGACGACCAGGCACTAATACACGGAGAAATAGAAGACTTAGAAGAACACTTGAATAGACTTGATGGCACAGAAACTCAGCACAACATGAAAATCAGCATCAACAAAGCAGAAGTCATGAATATTGCAAAAAAGAAAGAGAACATCAACATAAGCATAGACTAAAATCGATTAAAACAAGTGAAGGAATTTAAATATCTAGGAAGTCTAGCGACAAACAAGAATTCACAAGCAGCATAGACTCAAGATGCAACGAAGCCTGTCAAATCATAGGCCAACTATCACCACTATTGTCAGTCCAACAAGGAAATAACCTGAGACATAATAACCACTACTAAGATGTTATGTTTTAGACAAATGACAGATAAGATCAGAAAAAAACAAGAGCTAGGAACAATTCCTGCCATAGTATACATAAAGAAACAACAAATAAAATGATTTGGCCATGTAATAAGACAGAAGACCAAAAAATAACACAACGAGCCTTTAAAAAAATGTTGTGAGAATACCAGATTCAAGGGCAGACCATGAAAAAGATGAATTTATGGAATATTAAAACACTAAGAAATATAATAGCAGCAGAGACCAATGGAAAGGCAAAAGACTGCAAATTATATCTCTCTTTGATGCTGAAAGGCAAATGAGGAAGGAAAGAAGAAGTCAGAGTTTTAAGGTGATTATTTCAGAGTATCAAACCTAGGATTTGAAGGTGATTATTTCAGAGTATCAATCCTGAAATTTGAAGGTGATTATTTCAGAGTATCAATCCTAAAATTTGAAGGTGATTATTTCACAGTATCAAACCTAGGATTTGAAGGTGATTATTTCAGAGTATCAATCCTAAAATTTGAAGGTGATTATTTCAGAGTATCAATCCTAAAATTTGAAGGTGATTATTTCACAGTATCAAGCCTAGAATTTGAAGGTGATTATTTCACAGTATCAATCCTAAAATTTGAAGGTGATTATTTCACAGTATCAAGCCTAGAATTTGAAGGTGATTATTTCACAGTATCAATCCTAGAATTTTAAGGTGATTATTTCACAGTATCAATCCTAAAATTTTAAGGTGATTATTTCACAGTATCAATCCTAGAATTTGAAGGTGATTATTTCAGAGTATCAATCCTAGAATTTTAAGGTGATTATTTCACAGTATCAATCCTAGAATTTTAAGGTGATTATTTCAGAGTTAGCTTGACAAGCTGTCATTGTAAAAAGTATTGTTATAGAAACAGCGCCATAGATTTTAGAGCAGTTATCTCTGCAATATGTGCCACTTTGGCACGCAAGGTTTCTGTTTTTGAGATTGTGGTTCTGCCCTATGTGCCGTCTTCGGCTCGAAAGGACAATAGATAGATAGATTTCAGAGTATCAATCCTAGAATTTGAAGGTGATTATTTCATAGTGTCAGACCATTCTTATTGGAGTTTAGAATTTTGTTTCACAGTTCCAGACTACAGAGCAATAGTAGTGAGATGATTTCAGATTTCACAGATTTTCATACTTCACAGCACAAAGCTACAGAGCTTTAGAAGGGAGAGCTTCATTTCAAGGTGCCAAGTAACAAAACATTAGTAAGGTCAGCCTCAACTTACAATATCAAGGAACAGGATAATAAAAGTGAGGACTTTTACATTACCAAACCACAGATATGAAACCTCTAAAGTTAGGTAAACGTTATCACAGACTGAGATCAAAGGGATCAGGGTCATTTATAATAATAGGCTCCTTAGCTTGGGGTTGTGAAGTCAGCATACAACCAACATATATTCTTCAAAGACTCATTTTCTCTTCTCCTACATACAACTTTTTTTAGACGTTAAAATTAATGAGCTTGAAGAAAGTGTTGGTCAGGTCAAGGATTGTCCCAGTATGGTACCGGTGGTGTGGTAGTCACACTAGACCAGACTCCTTTAATATAGGATAAAGCCATTACTTGTGCATTTTGTGCCTAATGAAGACTTTTGCCAAAATATCATACTTTGTTTTGTTGCTCTATTAGTTTAGCTGCTTTATACCATTTTGTGTTTATTTTACATGTTCTCTGCAGCTCTACTCACAGCAGCGAAGTAGTTAATATTTAAATTAATATATTTTACTTATGTGCTTGTCTCCATCACTGTTCGAACTCAGTCTCTTCCAATACACTTTTCCAAATGTGAAACAGAAAGCATAAATAACCAACCTGATGTGCCAAGGCAGGGTCAAGGAAAGGTCCTCCCCTGCTGTAAAGTTCTCTCTGTAGAAGTTCCTCCCTGCTGCCTGCAGCCGATAACAGTGGGTGAGGCCCTACCCCGTGTGGCAGGACAGACAGAGGGTTGGCGGAAGAGACGGGTACTGAACCTCCAGGGCCTGCAGCCAAGGGATCAGCACCTGCCAGTACAGAAAAAATGAAATAAATAACAACCTCAAAAGCAAAATAAAAAAGCAAGAAATGGAATATCTGACACAAATTTAGAAAACATACCATGTACTACTGATAGTTAAATACCACCAACCATGAACAGCGTTGTGCATTTCTGGCACAACTCTCTCAATAAACTGGTAAGAGTCCTATTTATAATTTATTGAATCCCATACCTTGAGCCCACATCCTTTCTGTCTCACCCCTATCACTTTCATTCCACTCTGTTACATTACAATCACTTGTCAATGCAAATTAGGTCATTTATATAATGGTTTCTTTATGTGATGGTATCTGGCCTTCATTGTCTTCATAGCTTTCAGATATGACCATCGGGTAATAAAAGATTACCCACCCCTGGTCCAAAGCTAAGAAATAACTGTCTACAACAGGTGACTGTATAAAGCTAAGAAATAACTGTCTACAACAGGTGACTGTATAAAACTAAGAAATAACTGTCTACAACAGGTGACTGTATAAAGCTAAGAAAAAACTGTCTACAACAGGTGACTGTATAAAGCTAAGAAATAACTGTCTACAACAGGTGACTGTATAAAACTAAGAAATAACTGTCTACAACAGGTGACTGTATAAAGCTAAGAAATAACTGTCTACAACACGTGACTGTATAAAGCTAAGAAATAATTGTCCACAACAGGTGACTGTATAAAACTAAGAAATAACTGTCTACAACACGTGACTGTATAAAACTAAGAAATAACTGTCTACAACACGTGACTGTATAAAGCTAAGAAATAACTGTCTACAACAGCTGACTGTATAAAACTAAGAAATAATTGTCCACAACAGGTGACTGTATAAAACTAAGAAATAACTGTCTACAACAGGTGACTGTATAAAACTAAGAAATAACTGTCTACAACAGCTGACTGTATAAAACTAAGAAATAATTGTCCACAACAGGTGACTGTATAAAACTAAGAAATAACTGTCTACAACAGGTGACTGTATAAAACTAAGAAATAACTGTCTACAACACGTGACTGTATAAAGCTAAGAAATAACTGTCTACAACAGGTGATTGTATAAAACTAAGAAATAACTGTCTACAACAGGTGACTGTATAAAACTAAGAAATAACTGTCTACAACAGGTGACTGTATAAAACTAAGAAATAATCAACAGTTTGTCAACAAAAAGTGAATGTATAACGGTAAGAAATAATCAACAACCTGTCTACAACAGATGAATGTATAATACTACGAAATAATCAAGTATATCTATGGTGGACTCAACTTCACATTTCTAACCAAAAATAATCTTTACCACAGCCCATGGGTGATAAAAAGTCTCACAGATAATGACCATAGCAATGACTATTTCAGCTGCTACTGAAAAAGAAACATTTCTTTCATATATGAAATATGATGTACCATACAAGGGTACAAAGTAGTTGAGGATGAGAAATGCCACCATGATTATTACCTGTAGTGGGCAGTGGTACAAGGGTACAAAGTACAGGAGGGGATGAGAAATGCCACCGTGATCATTACATGTGATGGGCAACAGTATAAGGGTACAAAGTAGTTGAGGATGAGAAATGTCACCATGATCATTATGCATGACGGGCAACAGTACAAGGGTACAAAGTAGTTGAGGATGAGAAATGCCACCATGATCATTACATGTGATGGGCAATAGTACAAGGGCACAAAGTAGTTGAGGATGAGAAATGCCACCATGATCATTATGCATGATGGGCAGCAGTACAAGAGTACAAAGAAGTTGAGGAAGAGAAATGCCACCATGATCATTATGCGTGATGGGCAGCAGTACAAGAGTACAAAGAAGTTGAGGATGAGAAATGTCACCATGATCATTACATTTAATGGGCAACAGTACAAGGGTACAAAGTAGTTGAGGATGAGAAATGCCACCATGATCATTATGCGTGATGGGCAGCAGTACAAGAGTACAAAGAAGTTGAGGATGAGAAATGCCACCATGATCATTATGCGTGATGGACAGCAGTACAAGGGTACAAAGAAGTTGAGGATGAGAAATGCCACCATGATCATTACATGTAATGGGCAACAGTACAAGGGTACAAAGTAGTTGAGGATGAGAAATGCCACCATGATCATTATGCGTGATGGGCAACAGTACAAGGGTACAAAGTAGTTGAGGATGAGAAATGCCACCATGATCATTACGTGTGGTAGGCAGCAGTTAAAAAAAAAAAAAGTAAAGTACCCCCCGTCACGCCAAGTGGCGTATAGGAAATATGGTGTTAGTGACCATAAATTTTACAGACCCTCGGCACATGACTTTTGAGGTAATGTGGTCGGTATTATGCCCGTGCCATTTTACTTTCCCAGAAAAAAATCCGGTACCCATTAAAGGCTGGGTAAACCGGAAACTGTTGGTTGGGATCGAACCCTACCTCTTGTCCTTTGTAGTCCAGCTCACTAATCACTGAGCTATCACGGCTCCAGGTGGGCAGTAGTACAAGAGTATAAAGTAGTTGAGGATGAGAAATGTTACCATGATCATTACGTGTGGTGGGGAGTTGTACAAAAGTACAAAGTAGTTGAGGGTGAGAAATGTTACCATGGTCATTACGCAAAGTAGGCAGTGGTACAAGAGTACAAAGTAGTTGAGGATGAGAAATTTTACCATGATCATTACACGTGGTAATCATTACGTGTGGTGGGCAGTGGTACAAGGGTACAAAGTAGTTGAGCATGAGAAATTTTACCATGATCATTACACGTGGTAATCATTACGTGTGGTGGGCAGTGGTACAAGGGTACAAACTAGTTGAGCATGAGAAATTTTACCATGATCATTACACGTGGTAATCATTATGTGTGGTGGGCAGTGGTACAAGGGTACAAAGTAGTTGAGGATGAGAAATTTTACCATGGTCATTACGCGAAGCCGGCTGATACAAACACGCTACAAAACAAAACATGGAAGACTTTCAATTGTTCAATGCTATGCGCCTACAAACGAAGCTGATGATGATGTTAAGGACAATTTTTATAACCAACTACAACAACTTATAAACAAAATACCCAAACATGATCTTTTAATTGTAATGGGAGATTTCAACGACTGGGGTTAAACAAGGATGTATTTTATCGCCCTTGTTATTTGGAATTGTTATAGACTTCATATGAAGAAATGCTGCACTGGTAATAAAGGCATCGAACAAAGAGACCATTTGGAGGGCCTCGACTTTGCTGATGACATAGTTCTCATCAGCAGTCAGATAAAAACGATGCAGGAAAACACAAATGAACTATCATCAATAGCCAGCAAAATTGGGCTTGAGATCAATCATGAAAAGACTAAAGTCATGAAAAGTTTAATTCCAACAGATGACAAAATATACATGGAAAACAAACCAGTAGAAGAGATCGATCACTTTATCTACCTTGGAAGTCACATTGATCGAGAGGGGGATACAAGTAAAGAAATTAGAATCAGAATAGCTAAAGCAGCAATGTCTTTCAGAAGCCTTGAAAAGTTGTGGAAATCAAAACTAATCAGCACAAACACAAAACTTGGGCTATTCAAATCAAATGTACTATCAACCTTTACGTATGCGTGTGAAAGCTGGAAAACAACAAGAGATATAGAAACAAAGTTGAACGCATTTGAAAATAAATGTCTAAGGAAAATACTTGGTATAGCGTGGAACGAATTCAAAACAAACAAAGAAATTAGAGAAATCACCAATCAACCACTAATAATTTCAGTAATAAAGAAAAGACGATGGTCATATGCTGGACATGTGATGAGAAGAGATAATAACCGAATAGCAAAGCAAGCCCTCATATGGGAAACAACAGGTAAAAGAAAAAGAGGAAGACCCAGGGAGACACTGAGAAGAACATTGATGCGAGAGACAAAGAGCAGCAGGATTCGGCTCCCTCAATGAGATAGAGCTGCTTGCACAGAACAGAGACAGATGGCGAGATTTGATAAAATATCTTTAAAAGAAAACTGCTAGAACAAAAATTCAGATAGGAGAAGGTGTATTTTGGTCTACGCCCTATGGGCCAGCTACGGCTTGAAAGGTCAATAGATAGATAGATAGATTACGCGAGGTAGGCAGTGGTACAAGAGTACAAAGTAGTTGAGGATGAGAAATTTTACCATGATCATTACACTTGGTAATCATTACGTGTTGTGGGCAGTGGTACAAGGGTACAAAGTAGTTAAGGATGAGAAATGTTACCATGATCATTATGTGTGGTGGGCAGTGGTACTTGGGTACAAAGTATAGGAGAGGATGATAAATGGCAACGTAATCATTACTTGTGGTGGACAATAGTACAAAGTACAGAAGGGGATGAGAAATGTCAACATAATCATTACTTGTGGTGGACATTAAATAAAATAAAATCTAGCTTTGGTGTCTAAGGGTCACAAAATAAAGTGGACAATTCTGCATTTAGTCAATGATGAGTTCATTACTCCATCATGTGCTGTGAAAAGAAAGAGAAAACCTAAATATTACTGGCTCAGGGGTAAATGATCTTCTTGTTATAACTCAGTAGCATGGGACTGACAACTACTAGCGTGGCACACCTGGTCCAAGTTAAAAAACTCGTCACATTATCACAAAACTTAACATTATAGGTGAATATTACACAACAGGCCCTTTTTTGGAATCCCCAATGGAAAAGACAAAGAGGAAGACCAAAGAATTCTTGGAGGAGACAGATAAAAGCAGAGATGAAGATGATGGGGAAGACATGGAATGATCTTAAAAGAATGGCAAAAAACAGAACGACTTGGAAAGTGTTTGTTGAAAACCTATGCTTCAAGGGAGCTAAAAAGGTAGAAGAAGAAGAAGAAGAGATCATAAAATATAGGTAGCAGCAGAGAGTTATAATCACATGAACATCAGTCTTTGTTGTAACATTCTTTCAAAGGAAAATTTTGAAAATACATTAAATAAATTCTTTCAATATGAAACATAATTTGGTCAGTGATTTACCTATTAAAAAAAAAAAAAAAAAAACATTATATACAGCTGTTTGTTTCAATCTCAAAGTAATATTTTAGTTCTATCTTGAAAATCTTGCATTATTTACAGACGAAGATATCACAAGACTAGCACTTTCTCGTTGTTTTTACAATTGGTATTTTATGGAAAGATGACATGCTCAAATCAATATTCATAGCCCTAACAAAGAAATTGGGTGCGATTGAATGCGATGATCAGATTGAATGCGATGATCATCGCACAATAAGCCTTGTGAGTCATATGACTAAGATATTACTAAGAATCATCATGCGAAGAGTGCGAAACAAAATCAGTCAAGAAATTAGTGATGAACAGTGTGGTTTTGTTAGAGATAAAGGAACAAGCAATGCCATTTATATCATCTTTAGTAGAAAGAGCCATAGAGGTGAAAACAGATCTATACCTATGTTTCATAGATTACACAAAGGCATTTGATAAAGTAAAGCACAAAGCAATCAAAATTTTAGAAAGCATAAACGTAGACAGCAAAGATCTAAGAATAATAAAGAACATGTACTGGCAACAAACAGCGGCCAAAAGAACTGGAAACCAATTGGGAATGTTTCAACAAATAAAACAAGGTGTTAGACAAGGTTGTGTGCTGTCACCAGATTTGTTTAATATTTATAGTGAGATTATTTTAAGATCCATAAGGGGCATGCCTGGAATAACAATTGGAGGTCATAATATAAATAATATAAAGTATGCTGATGATACAGTCTTAATCGCTAAGAGTGAAAATGAGTTACAAGAAATGTTGGACATTATAGTGAAAGAAAGCAAAAATAAAGGACTCAGCCTTAATAGCAAAAAGACAGAAGTAATGATAACAACAAAGAAAAAGACATCACTCCAGTGCAAAATAAAGACAAGTGGAACAATATTAAAACAGGTAAATGAATTTAAATATTTGGGAACTTTGTTAACCTCAGACGGAAGATGTACAAAAGAGGTGAGATGCAGAATGGCTCACGCAAAAGCAGCTTTCCAAAAAATGAGGAAGATACTATGCAATCCATTTTTGACAACAGAAACAAGAAAAATAGTTCTTAAATGTTATGTAGAGCCAGTCTTAACATATGAATGTGAATCATGGACAATAGGACAACAGGCAAGAAAATCACTGGAGTCTGTAGAAATGTAGTTTTACAGAAGAATGTTGAGAGTACCATGGACAGCTAAGAAGAGTAATGAAGATGTTCTGAGAGAGGTCAAAGCAAAAAGAGAGCTAATTTCCAATATTAGGAAGAAACAATCATCATTGTTTGGCCATGTAATGAGAAGAGAACAACTGGAATATATTGTAACAACTGGAAAAATTGAGGACGAAGAGATAGAGGGAAGCAAAGAGAAAAAATAACAGACAGCATAAGAGAATGGCTTGGCAGAAGATCAACAACAGAAATGATAAATAGCTGCCAAGATCGAAAGTTGTGGAGAGACATGATCGCCTACGCCAGTAGGCCTAGTACTTGATGATGATGATGATTTTATGGAAGTGGTTTCAATTTGTGACACCATACACACAAAAAGCTAAGATATTCAGCTGAAACAAATATTATATATAAACTATATTTTAGTAGTTAATGCTTGTAACATTAAACAAAAATTTGGCAAAACTTTGAAAGTTTCAGAGGATGCAATGTTCAATTTTTAACCACAAAAATGTTTAAATTTTAACATATAACTTCCTCTAATCACTTTAAATAACTTCCTCTAAAATAGAAGAAACATATATTTCATCTTCCTGAAAGACACAGATGAGCAAATCAACAAAAGTATCAACGTCAAACAACTGTGTATAGTGCAGAATAATTTAAAGTTAAGTAATTATATGTCAATAGAATAATATAAAACTAAAAACAATGTAATGAAAGTGCTGTAACAGATAGAACCACATAAACTGTGTTAATGGCACTATTAACAAGATAATTAGATTTAAATGTTATAAAATATCACAAGAGCTAGTTACAAATATTAGCACAGAGACATAAACCCTGGATTGCGCTGCTGCTACTAGTAATGGATAATTGATATACTACAACTGTCTGTATATACTGATATACTGATAAGTTTGCTTCTAAAAGATGTCATCACCAAAAATAGTTTCATTTAAACAAATATATAATGAGCTCAAAAATAGAACCTGCCTGCTAAAAGAAATAAGCTGACAGTCAAAATGGAATTCATACAAAAAATATATAATGTAATACAGGGTGTTTATAAAGTCTCACTACACTTGGTATCTAGGTCAATTTGAAAAAAAAATGTTTATGACGTCATCACAATATGTGCTCCCACTGTCAATGAAATTTGTTGAATAAGTTTATTGCTACTGGAAATGTGGAAGATGCTCCACGATCTGGTAGGCCTGCTGTGAATGATGAAATATGTTTAGATATCCAAGACAGAATCCTTAAAAGTCCAGACAAGTCATTAAGAAAACTGTCGCAACAAGTGAACTTACCATTGAGCACATATTGTGATGACGTCATAAACATTTTTTTCAAATTGACCTAGATACCAAGTGTAGTGAGACTTTATAAACACCCTATAGAATACCAAAAATTATTTGCTACAGCTAACAAGTTATCATCTTTATTAATTAATTAATTCCTATTGTTATATTTAAAAAATGTATTTCCATTCTTTACCCCTAGATCACGATACTGTAGTAAAATTTACCGCATCAAAGCAAGAATGATAAAAAAAATTGCCAACAAGAAATTTGCCTTTTTTTAAGCTGTAGCCAAACAACCCACAAACAATTCTCTGTCCCTCTAGAAACACAGTAAATAACACTATGCCTCTAGAAACACAGTGAATAACACTATGCCTCTAGAAATACAGTGAATAACACTGACGGACATACTGACGGACTTACAGCAACCATACCGATAGACATTGTAACATGTTCGGTCCATGAGGTAAAACTCAAGTCATAAATCAACCTGAGCCAGGAATTTTGAGTCCCTGTGTTTTGCCTAGTGTGAACACACGAGACTGTATCAAGAGTTGAGAGAAATTACTATTTTTAGAACACCTAATGTTACATTTAAGTGGTAGTAATTTTTTACTACATTACCGTAACTGGGAGAGTTTCAAATAGGTATCGTAATCTATGGTTAAAACACAGAATGCATTGAAATTTTCCAAGTTTCTCTAAGAGCAAATAGATGAAATGGAGAATTCTTTTTTAATACTTACAAAAAGCTAACAATTTTTAACAGAAAATTAATGTGCAAAAACAAAATAATTAAATAAAAAAATAATTTATCATTTTAAAAAAATACAGAGAAAGTATTCAACAAAAGTAAAACTAAAAGATTAGATACTTTCTACGGCAGAGTAAGTTAAGTTGAAAAAAAAAACAACAACAACACAAAACAAATAAGCAACCAAGCTGAAAGGAATTTTAAAACTGGGAGAAAATACTCCATGATTGGACGATGAGATAATATCTGGACTTACGAGAGAATTGATAGATCAAATGGTTGGGGTCTATGATTGGCCGAGACTCCGGCTTTGTGCGGAGGTAACATTCGTCCACCACTCTCTGCATGAATACATGCTGTTCGCTAGTAAGGCGTTGAGAATAATATTGGTAAACCATTCGGCTGGTGAGCTGCTCAGTTGATGAGGATGTGGCGCTGGCGGGACTAACAGCAGCACCATCTGCAATGACAAGGGGGATAAGTCAATTCAGTATGGCTCGCAAGCTGGGGACACAACAGCCATGTTATCGCCAGCTGCCCACAGAAGACAGCAAAAATTCTCATCTGAACAAAATCGCTGGGTATTCCTCAGCGCTCAACATCCACATTCTGAGCTCATCAACAACATTTTATTCAATGTCATAAAAATCAAGAAAAGATAACCAATGTCAGCGCAGCTATAAAACAGAGGGCTTCTTTAGCTGACATTAGTCCTGACCAGAAGTTATCTCCACCAAAACACCTTTATCACAAAAACCAACAGCAGCTGAGAGTGCTATAACTTTTTTGCTTATTGAGTCTTTTTCAAGTATTTGGTTCTAACATATACATGAAGATCAAGCCTGAAGAATAAAAACTGCAGCTAAATGTGGGTGGTCGAGTATCAAGTGTACAGACATCACAGAATTAATTTAAGAATTTCAAATCACCACTTATTTTCCTATTTTCCCTGTGTATGTCTGCTACAGATTTTCAGTAGAATAAGGTGTATCAAAGTGCATAGCCTGTACAGTTGAACTAAGAAATCAATGCTTGGACTCCAACCATTTGACAAGTTGTATTCTCAGCTCAAAGACATTTTTTAAAAAAAGTTATATTTTATGATTATCTTGATTTACTTGAACAGAATCAGGTAAAAGCTGACATCGTCAGTGTACTCAATGTAAAGGTACGGGAGATTGCATAGAATGCTATAGGAAAGTGAATGGAGTGTTAAAATTCACCCTAACATCCATAGCAGCATTTGGAGGCGAAGAGGGTAACAATGCTCTCTTTTCCCCTGTGCAATGAATTAGGTACCCAAACTTTTACAACTAGGTTAACTTGACAAGCACCAAACAGGGATTAAACCCACTCATTTCATGAGCAAGTCATTAACCAGTACACTGCTGGCATCATCACCTCTTGAATGAAAAGTCCAGCACTTAATGTCAAAGAAAGGTTCATGCTTCAATGTCAGACAAATGGAATAAAACTCACTTGCCAGCATCTCTACAAATAGGGCAAATGGCAGGTGCCCACATTTGCTAAGCTGATAAATCAGCCATCTTTTTCATAGGGCTACATCTCTGTGAATGAATCCAACCTGCAAGTGAATGGCCAGTGCTTTCTTTGAACTTATTAAGATTGATGTCTACAAGTGTTTGCAGATGAAGAAATGATGCTGGATATATTGTTGAAACTAGCAGTAGGAATTTTGCAGGTAGAAACAATGATGTGAACCTCAAAGAGATAAATATGACTCATTAACAAGTAATGATGATGTAATCTGTTTGCAAATTTCTGACAAAATAATAAAAACAGCATGAAAAGCTCTAAATGGGTAGTACTATGGGTGATTGAGGCCTGTATACCTTATAGGGTAATACATTTGGCAGTAAAATTACTGCTCTGTTCAATGTAGTCTAGGGGCGGTAATGAAGCTTAGGAAAGTCAACCTAAATAAGAAAACAGACTGACAGGGACAAAATATATGTGTTAAATGCTAGTTTGGGGTGGGTGTTTAAAAAAATATAAAAGCAAACTGCAATGTTTTCATCAAACTGATCTTACTATTTACCTAACACACAGCGATAAGACTAAATGATGAGGGAACAAACACTTTGTTATCATTATTTGCATCCTAAATGCAACAAAGGGAAAAATGAAGGAAATATTTAAGAAAGAAAGTTAATATATATATATATTTATTGCTATTATGGTCTTCCATCCTTACTAATTTCAATACTGACAGCTTGCTTATTAGTGTTAAATATATGGCACTAACTAATGATTTGCTGATCAAATATTTGTTACTTCTTTAAAGTTGTTAACCAGAAAAGAATTAACAGGCTAGAAAATGTTAGCAGCAACAGCACTCCAAGGTTTAGTTGCCAATGGCTAGGCTAGTCTACTATACCTTGGAGACTGGCCAGGTGGTGTGGCGAGTACAGATGTTGTGCATGGACTGCTGCCAGGGCATGAGGATACATAGGTGGGGCAAGGCCGTGGGCTTGAGCATGTGCCACGGCCTGGGCATGGGCCACCTCTTGCTGGTGGAGGTGCAGGTGTGTGTGAGAGTGTGCATGTGTGTGAGTGTGTGCATGTTGAGTGGCAGCAGCTGCTGCTGCAGCGGCCGCTGCCCCTGCTAGTTGTAGCCGAGCCACAGGATCATTGGCTATAGCAGCAAATCGCTCACGGTCTCTTTCCCGCTCTGCAGCCTGGCGCTCCTGGGACAATCGCTCCACTGCGCTGGCATAAGATATATCCGCAGCCAGCTGTGGTAGGTTTGCTGAAAACCCTGTGTTGTGCCAAGATGTTTGAGTAAAGACACAAAGTTACTATTAACATGAGTAAAAGATAGCACACAATCTTCCATGATAATAACAATAAAATAATAATCTTGTTTATTTGTTTGGCTTTTTGTTAAAATTGTGGATAGATAGACAAGTTCTACCCAAATGGACATATTTGTTCACAGGCCTTCATATACAGTCTAGTGTAGTTTCAGCTTTGTGGCATCTAAGTCCATTGCAATTAACAGTACTTTATACAAAGTAATTTTTTTAATATAGTTTTTTGTACAATACAAAAATGGAATTGGTAAGCAAAAGCAATACAAAATGACAGCTTTTGTCAAAATTACAGCCATCTTCAAAATAATAAGTATTATCTTACTGTCATGAAGAATTACCATGTGAGCTGTAGAGATTACATACAACAATGTTACACACAATAGCAATGCTTTGACATCTAATAGTCGGTAACGACTGCATGTTAGATAATGGTATTTCTATCAATAGCTGTAGTGACAAGAGCATTCTGAATGCAACAATTAAAAATAATAACCTACATAGACTAGTTGGATGTGTGTGTGTATAACCGGTCAGATGCTGGAACCATTAGCATAAACACACTTTGTTATCTGCTGAAACCTATTGAGTTATTCATCAAGTGCTTTCTAATGTCAGCTCTAGCAACAAACAGCATCTTGTTTTGATAACAAATGTCATGCACATGACTTGGTACTTATAAAATACCTGTCTATCTATCGACCTTTTGAACCGTAGTTGGCCCATAGGGTATAGACTCCACTCTTTCCCTGCTTCGAAATTTTCTTTTTAGCAGTCTCGATCCTTGGAAAGATCTCTTATCAAATCTCGCCATTTGTCTCTGTTTTGTGCAAGTATCTCAATCTCATTGAGGGAGTCGATTCCTGCTCCTTTGTCGCCCTGATCAATGTTCTTCTCAGTGTTTCTCTAAGTCAGCTGCTTTTACTCCTACCTGTTGTTTCCCACTTGAGGGCTTGCTTTGCTATTCGGTTAGTATCTCTTCTCATCGCATGTCCAATATCTTCTCTTGATTACTGATGATATTAGTGGTTGATTGATGATTTCTCTAATTTCCGTGTTTGTTTTGAATTCATTCTACGCTATACCAAGTATTTTCCTAGACATTTATTTTCAAAGATAAAATATCTACACTTCCAATATTCTGAACCTATGATTTCAGAAACAATCCTTTTTAAACTGTCACACAGCAGAGTCAGCTAACCATAACTGATTATTTTGTTTCTGGGAACATTATTTTCTCTTTCTGTTGTACTTTCTCTTTGGGTGCTAGTGTACCTTCCCTCAGTTATTACCTTTTCTGATTCCGTACCAGGTACCCATTTTTAACTGAGCTGACCTGACTGAAAATCAACAAGCTAGGAATGAACCCAATTCCACTCCAATCACCAAGCCAGTACTCAAACTAGTAGACCACTGACTCTCTCTCTTTATAGTTATACATTATAATAATAGCATATGTTTTCTTGCTTCTTGCTTACTTTTGTTATTTTTATGAATGGGAATCTACTTCTGAAGGAAACACAAATGAGTGTTTCTAAGCTAAGTTTGACACAGCCAAGTAAGGTGGTTAGTGCACTATCTGTTTACCAGGTGTTCAACCAGGCTGGGTCAGTGTGCTCCCCCAACCTGTGAAAATGCTAGAACTATTTCTCTGGTAAAGTAAGACGGTCTGACATAAATGAGAAGCCCTTCACATATAATGTACAGGTGGTATTGGGAGAAGCTAAAATGATTATGTACTAACAATATGTTCTCCGTACGCTATAGGGTGTGACAGGTACTCTGTACTTGGAGGTCATTATAATAATATAATTCGTCTTATGTGAAATTTTGTTTCAGCTCAACTGATGCCAGACAATATTTTCATTTATCAGTGATGTTAATGGTTGTAACTTTATTGTAAGGGATTCTCATTCATTCTTTACGTGCTCATTTTTAAAATGTGAAATGTTGATTTTAACCCTTAATTATGTTACCTATCTGTAGCTTTCTCATATTAAATACCGTAGTAAAAATTACTTCCACTTAAATGTAACATTAGGTGCTCTAAAAAAAAAATAGTATTTTCTCTGAACTTTTGACATACAGTCAAGTGCTCACACAAAACACAGGGAATCTGAAATTCCTGGTTCAGGTACCGGTCACTATAAGTCTGTCAGTATGTTCCGCTACCTCATAGCCTCATAGCGTTATTCGCTGTGTTTCCCCAAGTCACAAAAGGTTGTTTGACGTCTGACGATCACTAATGAAATTTTCCTTGTCACAAAATGGAAAAACCACCGATTTCTTTGAAATTCTTGATTTTTTTTTTTTTTTTGTGGCAAAAACAATGTATCTCACTAAATGAAAAAAAAAAAATCCTACATCAATAGAAGCAAATCCAACACTCAGTGGTCACCAAAAGTAGTAATTCAGAAGGTACATAGAGGGGGGTAATGTTTGACCACAGTAGAAGGTACAATTTTGAAGAATTTGTGTTTTGACGTGGTAATTTTTACTACGGTATCGTAATCTAGGGTTTAAAATATTTCTTGAGTTTCTTCATTTACATTGCCATTTAGTTAACTCTATACAATGCAATCTATCAGAATTATATTAAAGTATAATCCACTCATCAATGGTTACTTATGCACAGAGAACAGTCATGATGTTCCATCATCCTAACCTACTGCCAATTAACTAATTAAGGTATGTAGTAAAAGGGGCATTTGTAATAGTTTCAAATTAACTATTTTCTGTACCTACATTTGTCACTGAACTGGTCACAATGTTAAGCATTTGCTAATGCGGTCAACGTATTTATAAAGTTCTTCAATTTTACTTTTAATATATAAGTTGTGCTTGTTATATAATATCTATCTATTGTCCTTTCGAGTCAAAGATGACACTTAGGGCAGACACTCCAGACTCTTGGGTCTGACGTATGTAAAATATAAAAACATAATATGTTATATATTCAAATTCAGTAACAAGTCTACAAAATTTTGGGTGGTAAAATAAATAATTCAACCAAATAGTAAAATAAAATAAGTAAAGTAAAGTCACACCAAGTGGCGTATGGGGAATATGGTGTTAGTGACCGTAATTTTTATAGACTTTCGGCACATGAATTTTGGGGTAACATGGTAGGTATTACGTCCGTGCCACTTTACTTTCCTAAAAAAAATGCGGTACCCATATAAGGCTGAGTGAACCCGGAAGCCATCGATCAGGATTGAACATAACCTCTTGTCCTTTTAGTCCAGTTCACTAATCAATGAGCTATCAAATGCTGTGTAATATTTACACTGTATAACAAGTTAATATGTTATGAAAGTTTAAAGAAAATAAAATAATGGGCCGCTCAGATGTTTCTTCTTTTTCTGCTGCTGTGATCTGTTTCTTTGTTCTGGGAACATTATCTTCTCTTTCTGTTGTTCTCTTTGGGTGCTAGTGTACTTTTCCTCACTGTTATTACCTCCATTGCTGTGAGAGCTACAAGATAGTTGCCTTCATGTTTTCTCATTGTCAGCAGAAAGTTGCTGTAGCTGCCGCACAACTTATTTTCTAAGCTTTTCTTCTGTACATTTATAACACCTCACTTCTTTTATTTACAAAAAATTAATTGTACCTCCTCAAAGTGAACAAGTGCTTTGTGCAGATCATAATTTTGTAGAACTTGATAGTACAGGGACCTTTCTTGGTATGGGACACCATGGGGGTGAAGTGGATTTAAATTTTCACAGTTGTACATTCAACCTGCATTGTCTCATTGTGAGTCATCTGTTCAGTTTTAACAGGCAGCTTTGTTGACATTTGCTGTTTGTTCTCTGTCTCCAGATGCTTCTGTATTTTCATGTTATTGACATGTTTGTTACAGAGGTTGATATTCAATGATAGTGAGTAGTAACAATGAATGGTTCTTCTCTGACTGTGATCAGGGTCCCAGTAGTCACAAGGGAATGAAGATATAAATAATGCAAGTCAAACCTGCAGCACACACAAAATGAAGGCCTGCATAAAGTGAAGATACTTTGTTGTTGCCTGACTATGTGTACCTGACTACTTTGCTGGTTTCTGATCAAGGAACATAAAGGCCATGGTTAACAGGACATGGCACAAAAAGGAGAAAATCTAAAGACATTAACACTTAAATATTTGTTCAACTACTACTAAGCCTCAAACTGTATCTTCTCTTCAAACACAAATTGTAAACTTAATGTTTTGTTCTCTAGTTTTACATTATTACATTTTAACAATTAAATTTGAAATTGATGAAATGACAAACCTCTTTCCATAAAATAGATGTAAAAATGGGCTATTTAAAGATGTGCATTTTCTTCAGCATAAAATGTAACCTCACTGTATGTGATAGAAACCATATGATTTTTAAATGACTTTTTAATATTTTTATTTTTATTTTTTTTTCACTTTAGTTGAAGGTTGGGGATCTTCTCTTACAACAGTAGCAATTTGTTCATTATAACAACTTTATATAAATCTTCTAGGATCATAACATTGTTTGCTGTTTCTTATTATTTTGTAGCCCATGGGGTAGCGCTGGTTACTGCAACCATTCTATTCCTTTTTGTAGTTGTTCATTTTGAAATCAAAGCCTGTCCATTCTCTGATGCTGTCCTAACATCAATTCAGTTATTTTACGTTTGTTTTTTTTCCCGTTCAATCACCCTTGCTTACTAGATGGTTTCCAGGAGGCCAAACAAGCAAGATACATAGTAGCACCACTTTTTCAACTTATTCACTTTGAATCTGATTTTCTTCTTTGTGGTCAGTTCTTCAAGTGAACCAGTGTATTAATGTCTTTATTTGCAACATGCTCCATATAGAAATGACTGCTAGCTGTTCATTATTTTATTTCACAAAAATTAAAAGAACAAAGTAACTTTAATTTGTAAACAGAGTAATTCTTAATCCATGGGACATATGCCACAGACACACTCAGTTTAGTTTCTAAGAATCAGGGAAAAAAGGGAAACAACCTACCTAATCTATCAAGCTTTTCCCTCTCCCTAGCCAATAAATCGCTTGCTAGGCTGACAGGGGGGTAGACACCTGGTAGGTGGGCCCCTCCAGCACTGACAGAGGGGCCCCCATGTGGCAGAAGATGGCCAGCTGTGCCTGGGGGGAAGCTCATACGTCTCTGAAGATCCAGCCAGCTGGGGTCTGTCAGCTGACCTCCTGATCCAGGAGGGAGGAGTCGTTCTAGGCCTGAAATTGTCACAACAGAAAATTCAAATCCAAGATTAATACATTCTCTATCAAGGGGTTTAACTCAATGTGGCTTCACCATTAACATTTTTTTTAAAAATTTGAAATGACAGCGATAAAATAATTAAAACTGATCTAAACCACACATTTTATTTGGACAATTTATTCACGAAGTCAGAAAAGTGTGTAATAAGAGAGTTACAAGGTTTTAGCAGAAATAATTTTCAAAAACATTAATAAACTAAAAGCCGTGATTTGTGGTTCATGGTACGGAAATGTGCTAACTAAGCAAATAATGATATTAATTTAATTCATGTAAGTCAAAAATACAGATCAGGATTTTTTAATGAAATGTATTATCCAGCCTTACTTATGTATGCAAGAGCTTGGAAACAACTATATAAACATAAAATAAATTAGATGCATTAAAAAACAAATGTTTAATTTTCGGAGTGTAGTTTGTGTGATTAAAGTGATTGAATATAGTGTTTCCAACAGATTATAATTTTCGAAAAGCTGTGTAAAGTTTTCTACCAAGGAGGAGGATAAGACCCAATAAGTACTTTTTAAAATGTAAACAACTCAAGATATATAGTTAGATCGTAAATGATCGCATGTGAGACCTTAGCGATCAAACACGTTGGTGAAACATCAGCCGGGCTAAACCCCCAACGTGTGTTTTTCTTAAGTTAAGCCCTTAACTTACAACTGACTCAGCAGGTCGGTAAGGGATAAATGTTTTATGCTCAGAGAAATACACAGAAGATGGAGATAGATAAACAAAAAGTAGCAACGATAAATATATGCGGGATAAAAAATAAAGAAGTCGAACTTACAGAAGAAATGACAAAAAGGAAAATTAAAATACTAAGATTAGCGGACACCAGAGTAAAAGGACAACAGATAAAGAAAACACACATGAACTGCACGAAAATATTCTCAGGAGTCGACAACACAGAAAGAGCAACACACTGAGTAGGTTTTATCATTGACCCAGAACATGCGAAGAAACATTCTAGAAATAAAATACCATTCAGAAAGAATTATCACAATTAAACTACTAGAAGATGATTGAAAAACAAATTACATTCAAATCTATGCACCATGCAACAACAATGAAAGAGACAGCGAAGAATTCTATGACACATTGAATGGAATTATTAACAATATTGACAAAAGCGACGACATGTTAGTGATGGGAGATTTTAATGGTAGGCTTGGGAAACGCAACAGTGAGAACAGAGATATCTTAGGACCCTTTGGCGATAAAACAGCTGAAATAAACGAAAATGGAAGCAGACTGCTGGAACTATGCAATCAAAATGATTTATCACCAACACATTCTTCGAACACAGAGAGTCGCAAGTATACACCTGGTACAAATGGAATGACACAACATGCAGAAGCCATATCGACTTTATATTAACAAGACAACAGAACAAGAAAAGAGTAACCGACAGTAGAGAAATCTCTAATATTACAGATGACACGGATAACACGATGGTTATGATCACACTAAGACAGCCAAAAATAAAGAGAACACACAAAAGAAGCGAAAAGAACAGACAATAAAAATAAAACAATTAAAAGATCATGAATCAAAGAAAACCCTAGAAAAAAAACTAACAGAGGAATTCAAGAAATTCCCTAACGAAGTATGCACAGTAGAAGAAAAGTGGAAACAGTTTAAGGAAACAGTAACCAACATCTCTAAAACAGTTTGTGGAATGAAGCTAAGAACAAGAGAAGGAAAAAAGAGCACTCTGTGGTGGAACGAAACAATCAGAGAAGCAATTAAAGAAAAGAAGAAACTGTTTAAAAATTGGAGGGAGAACAAGAACCAAGAAAAATATGCCTTAGTTCGAAAAAGAGTTAAAATTTTGATCAAGGAAGCTAAGCAAAAGAATTGGACAGAATTCTGACAAAACATGAGCAGGGACTTCAAGACAGCCACAAGAGATTTCTACAAAGCAGCAAAAGCCACAAGAGCGAGAAAAGAAAACCACGATCCTACTGAGCTCATAAATTACAAAGACGGACAGTCAATATCAAATAACCAACGTATGCAACTGAGATGGAAAGAATATTTTGAAGACCTGTTAAACATACCAACTACCAATAAAACAACAAAAACTATGCTAGAACTCACAATTACTGAACCCAACATCATGAAAGAGGAAATCAAAGAAGTAATCAAATATGCAGCAAGAAATAAAGCACCTGGGATAGATAACATACCAAAAGAAATAATAGCAGCAGCAGGAGAAACAGGAGTGCAATGGCTGCACAGAATATTTAATGCAGCATGGCACCAACAACAAGCCCCAGCAAACTGGCAACAGGCAATCATCATACCAATATAGAAAAAGAAAGGTAGCAAAAGAGACTGCAATCAATATATAGGTATATCTCTTCTCAGCCATGTAGGAAAGCTATATGCCAAAATCTTGGAAAAAAGGCTGAGAACAATAATAGAACTACTGTTAAGAAATTCTCAAATGGGGTTCCGAAAAAACAGAGGATGTACTGATGCACTATTCACATTAAAACAGCTTGCAGAAAAAACGACAGAACACAATCAAAACTTTTCCTTCGCCTTCATTGACCAGGAAAAAGCATTCGACAGAGTGGACAGATAACAACTGTGGGAGATACTAACAACATACGGAGTAACCCAACATCTAACCAACCTTATTAAAAGTCTCTACATCAACAGCAGCTGCAGGGTCAGAACAGCATCAGGCTACACAGACCACTTCGAAGTTAGAAAGACAGGGGTGCGTACTACTCCCCCCTACTGTTTATTACATACATGGACCATATATGCAAGCTAGCCAACCCATCAAAGACAGAGGAGATCAACGAGCTTCTATTTGCAGACGATCAGGCACTAATACATGAAAAAATAGAAGACCTACAAGAACACTTAAACTCAACATCTTAGGCATAAAATACAACATGAAAATCAACATCAACAAAACAGAAGTCATGAATGTCACCAAAAATAAACAGAACATCAATATAACTATAGAAGGCAGACAACTAAAACAAGTAGAGGAATTCAAATACCTAGGAAGTCTAATGACAAACAAAAATTCCCAAACCAAACAGCAGAGATAGAATCAAGATGCAACAAAGCTTGTCAAATCATTGGACAGTTATCATCACTATTGTCCAACAAGGAAATAACTCTGGAGGCAAAACGAGCACTATACAATACAATCTTCATCCCGACGTTGTGCTACCAATGCCAGACCTGGACCTTAGATGCAAGAAGAATAAGCAAAATAACCTCAACAGAGATGAAATGTGTTAGACGAATGACAGGAAACAGTCTGAGAGATAAGATCAGAAATGAAGAACTGAGAAAAAAGCTAGGAATAGCCCCAGCCATAGAATATATAAGGAAACAACAGATAAAATGGTTTGGCCATGTGACAAGGCAGAAAGAACAAAACACAACGAGCCTTTTTAAAACGTGAGAACACCAGACCCAAGGGTCGACCACGAAAAAGATGGATCGATGGAATATTAGAAGCACTAGGAAACATAGCAGCAGAGGCGAAAGAGCAAAAGACTGCAAATTATATCTCCCCTTGACGCTGAAAGGCAGGTGAGAAAGGAAAGAAGAAGAAGAGAAGAAAAAACAAATGCCTCAGGAAAATACTTTGTACATCATGGAAATAATTCAAGACTAGTGCAGAAATAAGAGAAATGGCAATGCATCCAAAAATATCATCTATAATCAAGAGATTGTGGTCACATGTTGTCCTTGTGATGAGAACAGACAAGAAGAGAATCTCAAAGCAGGCCCTCAAATGGGAAACAGGTGGTAAAGAGGTCAACCTAGAGAAATACTAACAAAAATAGTGATATGAGAAGCAACAACAGCAGGCATTAGCTCTCTTGCTTAGGCTGAGAGATTTGACTTAAACCAGGACTTGTGATGATTTACAATGCTGCTCCTCTGCAGCAAAGTTTGATGCTTAATAGCAAAGATTGTCAGGTATGGGTGATCTAGAATTCCTGCCCTATGTCTTTCAGCTTGAAAGGACAATAGACAGATACAAGTCTTATAACAGATTGATTATATATTGACATTCATTTAAGAACAAACATCTTTATAGTGATTTTAACATTTGATTTGTATCTAATAAAAGTATAATATTTAACCAGTCTACACCGAGCTATAATATAAAGCTAAGGTAAAGTACGAGACTTGAACCTAGCATGCGAGTTTCCACCCATATGTGCTCGGCCACCTATCCAGAAATGTTCTGAGATTTCTGGATAGTGTCGCTTCAAGCATCGAAACTCATGATGCGGGGCAACATTCCTCACCTTCCCATGGTAATACCCTTGTACCCATTTCTGCCAATGGCTGGGTCGACCGTTAGGGTATTTTTTTTTCCCAACCGTCAGTACAATTCACACAGCTCCCAATGGGAATCGAACACGGGTTGTCAGAACGTCGGTAGTCCAGTCGGGTGGTTTTCCCAAATAGGCTACCGAGGCCCCCAGCTATAATATATAATCTATGATAATTAATATCTATCTAATCTATGTAATAAGTCAAAATTAAAAAAAACTATAATAAAGTCTTATATACAATTATATACTATAACTGGTCGGTCTCGAGGCAAGACACCAGCCTTGAGACAGAGATGTTGTGAGTTCAAATCCCAGCTGCACCAGTTGGTGTTTTCATTTATGATTTCTCACTGCGACAACCACCCCTGGTCTCAGCAGTGAGGCCCAGCTTGAAACGTCAATTACTCATGACGGAAAAAATATGAGTATGTCCGAAGACAAAGTTATCTGCCTGTGCGGTGATGGACCCCTGTGCGCATGGTTGCCAGGGAAAAATGGAATAACACGCAAAATTCAGTTCCTAGTCTCTAGGGAATTTGCCTGGGGTAAAAGCTGGCGAACGCAAAAAATAAATATATACATACACAATTATAGTAAAAATTAAATTAGGAAAAGGGGCGGCGGTAACGTACGTGCCTGATTGTTTTAATGTAAAAGTGACTTTTAAGAGCATTGTAAGATCTACACATTCTTCAAATTGATATTCAATGTAAGTGGTTCCAAAGTGTGATACAAAATGTAATATTCTTTATCTAAAACTAAATATTTATATATGAATGATATTTGAGTAGGATAATACTTGTAAATAAAACATCAAAGGCTAGCAACTCTGAGAGTTGACGTGGATAAATGATAAACAATTTGTGTATTTTATATTTCTGGACAGACACAAATGAGCAAACTAACTATTTAGTTTCTGTGACGCACTGATGTAGAAGTAATATGCCATAAAAATTAACATTAATGTGCTAATGTAAAATAAAAATAATATAAAACAAATAATGAATTTAGCTGTAATTATTCAATCTCTAAAAATTCATTGGTTTAAACATCTCTGCTCGAGGCCAAGACACCTCTATAGCACCAGGGCTGTATGTGTTCTACAACTCATAGCAGACCACTTATGTCAGGATTGGTGGCAACTACAGCTGATCAAAATCTGACTCCACCTCTCACTGGTGGATCAGGAAACTGACTAAACACACTGGTCAAGTCAGAAGGGTTAAAAAAAGGGAAGGCAACCTGGTACTAAAAAACTCAGGCCAAAAGGGGCAGATATTGCAGCTAAGACATAAACTAGCAACTACACTAATTTACTGTCCTTTTAACTGTAGATTACATTACCATCATAAAAATCATCACATAAAAATACAAATTTAAAAAATGTGAGTGTTTGCCGTGGTCAAACATTACTCCTTCCGTGTATCTTCCCAATTACTATGTCCGGTGATCCCCGAGTGTTGAATTTGTCTCCTTTTGTGTTGGATTTATTTTCTCTCACTGCTGAAATACAATCTTGTATAATGTGAACAAAATTTGCCACAATTTTCAACAAATAGGTACTTTATCCATTATCTGTTTTGCTGTGACCAGGGAAAATTCCTCGGTTGTCGGCTGACATCAAACAACCATTTGTAACTTGGGAAACACAGCGAATAATACTAAGAGGTAGCCAAACATACTGGCGGACTTATGGCATCCAGATGAATATAATATAATTGTTATAATATAACAGGGAGCCACGATAGCTCAGTGGTTAGTGAACTGGACTACAAAGGACAAGAGGTAGGGTTCGATCCCAACTGATGGCTTCCGGTTCACCCAGCCTTTAATGGGTACTGGATTTTTTTCTGGGAAAGTAAAGCGGCACGGGGTGTTAATACTGACCACATTACCCCAAAAATCATGCGCCGAAGGTCTGTAAAATTGATGGTCACTTACACCATATTCCTTATATTCCACTTGGTGTGACGGGGGTACTTTACTTTTTTTTGTATAATGTAACATGTCCAGTCCATGCGGTCAAAATTTCATGTCATAAATCAACCTGAGCCAGGAAATATGAGTGCCCAGTGTAAACACACAGCAGCCAATAACAGCATTGATATTAAATAGAGAAAGTGAGCTTATGGCTGTCATAAATAACAATATAATTGTAAAGCAAGCACTCAAATAGGACACCACAAGAAAAAAAATGTCGAACTCACAGGACACTGACAGAAGCAGCAATAGAAAGAGAGGTAAAAATACTAGACATTGACTGCCTTACTGAGAAAAGCTCAGCCACACTAGGATTATGGTGAAACCTGAACCCACTTGATAGGCGCTAGATATACTGACATGTGCAGGTTCAATAAATGTCTATACTGCCAATTATTTTTGCTCCTGGTCGTATGTGGATATTATTAGAATGCTAATTCAGATATGTGCTTATATGTTGGTTTATTGCTTAAGTTATTAAAGATTACTGACCTGGTTTTAGCTCCATATCCTGCTTCAATTTCTCTCTTAGCTCTAAGTCGCGTAACTCCCTCTCTCTCATCTCCCGTTCACGAGCATCTCTTTCTCTCTTGTCTCTCTCCAGCTCCATTTCCAGCCTCTCCCTGGATCCTGGGGGTACATTCCCAGCCGGTAGCCCATCAAGTGGTCTATGGGTGGATGATGGGGCAGACCTCCAAGAGAATATGGTGGTCGGATTAGATCCTGGCCAGTGAAGCGAAGCAGTGACATGTCATCCAGGCTGGCTGCTGCATGACAAAAGAGCAATAAACAAAATCAGCCTTAATGATAATTACACAATCAACAACTCATCAAACAAGAATAGCAGAAACAAACATTTAATTTACATCTAACATTTCATACATCATCATCATGTGCCATACCTGTTGGCATAGACCAGCATGGTCCACCCCCCAGGCCAGCAGGTCACTTGTGGCCCGCAAGACTTATTTCGGAGGCCCTCAGCCTCTTCAATGGTTTTCATTATATAAGATAAACCAATACAATTTTAAAATTGTGGATATTGAGAAAATAAGTCAATCTTTCCTGTAACTTTAATAGTTTCCATATTACAAAACTCTGTATTCATGTAAAAATGTAGCCCCTGCTTTATGAAACGTAACAGGTGATAATACTTTCAACTAAACTAAAGATTCAAAATCCTTTTACCACCACTATACTGAGAAAATCTGTCTTTAGGTCTTTCCAGCAATAGTATCCTCGTGGACGAATGAAAGTAGATTATGGTGGATGACCATAGAATCCAAGAGTTAGATGTGAAATTTGTATTTTGATGATAAGATCCTGATGACTGGGTATTCAATCATGGGTGGATGGGTGTAACGAAATTTCACCTATCAGCTACACTGACAGACTCAAGGATCAACTATGAAAAAGATGGGTTGATGGAATATTAGAAACAACATAATAGCTGCAGAGGCCAACAGAAGAGCAAAAAATTGCAAATTATATTTCCCCTAGATGCTGAATGGCAAAAGAGGAAGGAAAGAAGAAGTATAATTTCCTGATGTTACTTTATCTTACCTAGAGTTTACCTCAAGGTCTGTACCCATCTCCTGTTTTTGTACACACCTTGTATGGTATATGGAAGAACAATGCAAACCTTCTCCATAATAGGCAAAACATTTTAAAAGTTGCTTGTGTATATATGTTGGTTCTTCTTTTATGGTTTCATTTATAATAAAAAGCACTATAAAATTAGAAAACTACAGAAAATACAATAAAAGGTTGAACAATAACTGGGGAAGGGAACACATTCCAACTTCAGCTTTACTGCAGCTTCGCATTTTTATGCAACACATTCAGCTTTACTGCAGCTTCACATTTTTATGCATTCATTTGCATTTCTTTGCCTTAACCCCCTGAACAATAACTGATTGCACTCTCTATAACATCACTACTATGTTGGGGAAGTGTTATGTGAGTTACACTATAGTTAACAACAGTAGATCAACAGTGTAGTATAATGTATTACATGAGTTGCACTTTACAAAATACAGGGTGTTTTTAAAGTCGCAGTGCAGTGAATTTCTACTCTCGGAAGAAAAAACGTCACCAGAAATGCGGTTAACTAATGCGTCACACAAAATGTAAAATAAATGGTATTATTCAAATATACTTGACTGCTATCGGCGAGCTTATAATGGGTAATGTCGGTATTAATACAATAAAGTTGTGCCTAAAGCATATGTTGAAAATATCCACCACGGGCCTCAAGACATGTCGTGATTCGTCTTTCCATATTTGCGAAAACCTTCAGAATAATATCTGGTGATATTTGTTTAATCTTGTCTACTATTTCAGTCTTTAGGTCATTAATTGTCTGCGGATTATTTTCATAAACTTTCCCCTTCAATGCCCCCCACATATAATAATCTGGGGGTGTTAGATCTGGTGAACGAGCAGGCCAGATTCCACGTGAAATAATGCGATATGCAAATATGCTTTCTAAATAATTGAGTGTTGTTGTGGCTGTGTGTGCTGTTGCCCCATCCTGCTGAAACCAGGATTCCATAATTTCCCGTTCTGTAAGGTGTGCTATGAACGGTTCCAGAATTAAAGTACGGTAACGTTCTGCATTTATTGTTTCATTAAAAAATATAGGTCCTATTATCCGCATACGACTTATAGCGCACCACACTCCGACTTTTTTATCGTAAAGCGGCACTTGATGAAATTCATGGGGGTTTTCACTGCTCCACAGCCGATTGTTCTGACTGTTCACATAACCGGATAAATGAAACCAGGCCTCATCAGTGAAAAAAGTGACGTCAAGGATGGCAGCGCCATGTTCATAAATAAAATTCTGAAACCACATGCAGTAGTTTAAACGGGATTCATAATCTCTTTCTTGGAGTTGAGACACTTCAGTTAATTTGTATGGACGATAGTGTAGTTCACTTCTTAAAACCTTGTGAACAGAACTCTTAGATATTTGCACCTGTTGAGACAAGTGGTTTAAAGATGCATTTGGACTCATTGTAATTCTGTCTTGGAGTTCCATAATTTGGTCTTGTGAAATTGAAGGTCTTCCAGATCGGTATGCATCTACCACACTACAGGTTTCACGAAACTTTTTGATCAATTTTGTAACAGAATTTCGGTGAGGGACTTGTGAGTCTGGAAATTTCCTCACGAATTGTCTAATGACCTCATCCGTATATTTACCGCCATTACGAAAGACATGCTCAACCAGAAATACCCTGTTTTCAATCGTCCACACCATTTCCTTCAAGCAATGAGACAGTGAAAGTAGCGTAGTGCCCGTCCTTTACGTAAAAAACCTTAAAGGAAGCAGCGGTTTGTTCATAAATGTGGTTTACAAAATTGTGGTACGTAGATGATGATTACGTCATTTACTGAATATTAGAAATATTCACTGCACTGCAACTTTAAAAACACCCTGTATAATGATAATGTAGACAAATGCTAAATGAGTCACATTATAGTCAGTGGAGAGTAATCTAGGCAAGTGTAACAACATGTGTTACAGTATCGTTATTGCAAGGAAAATATAATAATAAATTAGTTACACTGCCGTCAATGATGGATAATGTAGGAAAGTGTAACTTGGCATTTGTTTAATTGGATATCTGGTGGTACTAACTTACCATAGACATGTGGTCTGGCGTACTCATGCAACTGTCGAAGGGCTGGTGTGTCAGCAAAAGGCCTTGGGGTATGTCTCTCAGGGTATCCTGCACTGCTCCCAACACCAATGCTGTGAGCTTGATGGCTGCTGCTGCTGTTGCTGAGACTACTGTTGCTGGAAGATTTCTGGCCTTCAGAAGCTGATGTGGCACGAGGTGGAGTTTCCACTCGTTTCTGAAACATAAACAATGTAAACCTTACTACCTGAAGCACAGTGACTTTAAACTCACACAGTCCACTTTCAATGGAACAATATTAAAACAGGTAAATAAAAGTAAGTATTTGGGAACAATGTTGACCTCAGATGGTAGATGTACAGAGGTGAGCTGCAGAATGGCTCAGGCAAAAGCAGCTTTCCAAAAATGAGGAAGATACTGTGCAATCCATTTTTGACAATAGAAACAAGAAAAAGAATTCTTAAATGTTATGTAGAACTAGTCTTAACATATGGATGTGAATCATGGACAATAGAACAACAGATAAAAAAACACTGGAGGCTGCACAAATGTGGTTTACAGAAGAATGTTGAGAATACTATGGACAGCTAAGAAGAGTAATGAAAACGTCCTGAAAGAGGCCAAAGCAGAAAAAGAGCTAATATCTCATGAACAGGAAGAAACAATCATCATTTTTGTTTTGGCCATGTAATGAAAAAGGGAACAGCTGGAATATATAGTGACAACTGGGAAAATTGAGGGACAAAGAGATAGAGGTAAGCAAAGAGAAAAGATACCAGACAGCTTAGAGAATGGCTTGGCAGAAGGTCAATAACAGAAATGATAAATAATTGTTGAGATCGAAAGTTGTGCAGAGGCATGATCACCTACACCAGCAGACATGGTATTTGATGATGATGAGTCCCCTTACTACAGTACATTCTTCTTCTTTATGAACTTTCTACTAGAATGCACTTACTGTACAGTATTTTTGCACCCTGTAGTTTATTCAGTGTATCTTCAGCATGCATTTGTTTAGTTTTGCTTATCTAGCCTTTAATATTCCTGCATGACAGTGGTTTGTGTCAGAGTTCAGTGTCCTAGTAATGGAGTTCTACCAGATAAATCAAACTTTCCTACCCTGGTTTGTGTCAGAGTTCAGTGTCCTAGTAATGGAGTTCTACCAGATAAATAAACTTTCCTACCCTGGTTTGTGTCAGAGTTCAGTGTCCTAGTAATGGAGTTCTATCATATAAATAAAACTTTCCTACCCTGGTTTGTGTCAGAGTTCAGTGTCCTAGTAATGGAGTTCTATCATATAAATTAAACTTTCCTACCCTGGTTTGTGTCAGAGTTCAGTGTCCTAGTAATGGAGTTCTACCAGATAAATAAAACTTTCCTACCCTGGTTTGTGTCAGAGTTCAGTGTCCTAGTAATGCAGTTCTATCATATAAATAAAACTTTTCTACCCAGGTTTGTGTCAGAGTTCAGTGTCCTAGTAATGCAGTTCTACCAGATAAATTAAACTTTCCTACCCAGGTTTGTGTCAGAGTTCAGTGTCCTAGTAATGGAGTTCTACCAGATAAATTAAACTTTCCTACTCTGGTTCAGTGTCCTAGTAATGGAGTTCTACCAGATAAATACAACTTTCCTACCCAGGTTTGTGTCAGAGTTCAGTGTCCTAGTAATGGAGTTCTACCAGATAAATAAAACTTTCCTACCCAGGTTTGTGTCAGAGTTCAGTGTCCTAGTAATGGAGTTCTACCAGATAAATACAACTTTCCTACTCTGGTTCAGTGTCCTAGTAATGGAGTTCTACCAGATAAATTAAACTTTCCTACCCTGGTTTGTGTCAGAGTTCAGTGTCCTAGTAATGGAGTTCTACCAGATAAATTAAACTTTCCTACCCTGGTTTGTGTCAGAGTTCAGTGTCCTAGTAATGGAGTTCTACCAGATAAATACAACTTTCCTACTCTGGTTCAGTGTCCTAGTAATGGAGTTCTACCAGATAAATACAACTTTCCTACCCTGGTTTGTGTCAGAGTTCAGTGTCCTAGTAATGCAGTTCTACCAGATAAATTAAACTTTCCTACCCTGGTTTGTGTCAGAGTTCAGTGTCCTAGTAATGCAGTTCTACCAGATAAATAAAACTTTCCTACCCAGGTTTGTGTCAGAGTTCAGTGTCCTAGTAATGCAGTTCTACCAGATAAATAAAATTTTCCTTCCAATGGTAGACTGTTCACAATAACTAACTATCACACTCATCTTACATGAATAAAAAAAAAAATTAAGCTTTCTCTCTAGTTTTTGGATTACTTGCTTGCACTCTCTAGATATTGTCCTGATGTGAAATATTTTTTATAAACAATGGAAATAAAAGCAATCATAATTAGTTCCATTATCTATTCTTTAATGTCTTACAGCATCATAAGAAAATGAAGTTTGCTTGTAGCTTTGTTGATTGCTTTACACAGTTATGGCATTCAATATTTAATTGGTAATTGTTTCGGAGGTATTTCTTTTCCTCTTTTATCTCTGTGGCAGGAATTAGTCCCCCAGAGACAATGGATTCAATGCCAGTGTATGGATCTTGTCTGAGGTTGCTTCCTACGCCTTCCTTTGCACTTGTCTAGAATTACACCTTTTCTCACTGGGTTGGCATTTACTGTCTGTTTCAAGCTGGGCTTGTCTTTAGCAAGCTCCGCTCAGTCAACTCAGTTCATTCTTTCACTGTCCAATTACAATACACTCTGTAATCTTTCATGTACTCCAGAAACTAGCCAACACCATGAGAAGTTTAAAAACAAAAGAACAAAAAAACTAAAAGACAGCTGTAGCATCTAAATGTTAATGCCGAAGTTATGCTACAGACAATTTCATTCTTTCAGGATTCAACTCACAATTTATAACACTTTTATAGTACTTTGAATGTTAATTAATTTTAGGAAAATAAAACATAACAGAAATATATGTAATTTTGTCAGAATGTATCCTATTTGGAATCATAAACAAATCAACGAAACGTATGCTATACTTCATACATTGTTTTAGACAAAGTAATCAAAGTGACATAAACACTTATATGTTGTGTCAACAATGCCATTTCCCTGACTATAAATAGATTAGATTATTGACAATCTAGAACTAGAAGACTGTGTAAATTATATTTAAAAAAGAACAATTTACAGTAAGGAGAACATTCTTACCTTTTCTTCTTTGATATTAGAGGAAGAATGTGAAGACTTTCTCACTCTTTCCTCCCTTTTCTTGGCTAAATTAGAATCTGACAGTGGTCGGAAAATAAAGTCTGTGCGCGAACACTGATTCCTCTCTCCCCTGTCAAAGACTTTCACAAATCTGTACAGTAAATGGGATTAAATAATAATTTTTAAAAATACAATAATAAATGAATTGCTTGTTGGCCAATGGACATGAATTTTCAAATATGAAAGCTGCAGCAGTAACTAGTGCAATATAATACTTATCAGGTGGGTCTCGGGTTCCATTCTCAAAATGTGATAAATTTTTGGAGACTGATACAGCATTGGAGTTCATCCAATCTCTGACAATGAGATTTTCTTATGAAATGGAGCAGGTTACCCTCATAGTAACTCACCTATAAATGTGTTGATCGATCTGTCTATCTATAGTCCTTTCAAGCTGAAGACAGCACTTAGGATAGAAATTCTAGACTCTCCATGTTTGACAATCTTTGCTATCAAGTTTCATGGAATTAACGGATGAAGATGCCCTGATTTTACTATATTCAGCTCATTCTTAAAATAGTTCCAGTTTGTGATATCACATCAGAATGAATACTGTTACAGATGCATTCTTTTGGTGTTCATTATATTTTAGTAAGATAATCTGTATTATAATAAACATATAGTGATTAATGAGACACTTTACAATGTGTGAAAACATATTTTTTTACCATAATATTCTTATTATGAAAGATGTATATGGCACTTTTGGTCTTGTCTGCACACTTTTTGTCACTTTTTTGTCTTGTTAAAGGAGGCTTTTGATTATTTTTTTAGGTTTTGTTTTTATCGAACAGCTTCTCTCATGGCTGATTCTACCAATGTTTGACAAACACACTTGCCCACAGAATGAACAAGCCCACTAATCCACAGGGTTTTCAATCTTTTTTATGAATCTTTTCTCTTCCATGCTTTGCCATAGTAAAGCCTCAAATGATATCATGCCATTTTTCATACAGGCTCTTCATAATGTGCGGATCTCTTGCCAGATGTTCCCAGCCGTTTTCACAGATGGAAAAGTCATTCAGAGATGATTTACAAATATCTCTATATCATAGTTTGGGTCTGCCAATTTGTCTTTTTCCGTGTATTAGTTCACCATATAGTGTTTGCTTAGAAATGTGGTTCTCTTCATTTGCTGGACATGTCCCAGGCATCTTAACCATTGGCTTTGGAGCATTGACATGATTGTTAGGATCTTAGGACGTTGTAGGACTGTTAAGTTGGTTTTTTGTCCTGCAATTTGATGTGCATCACTCTTCGGAGAGGTGGAAGATATTTAGTCTTCTTTCATGATTTGAGTATGTTGTCCAGGTTTCCTTATGCATATAATAGTGCGCTAAGCACACAGGTCTGATATATTAAGAGTTTGGTCTTTAATGTTAATTTTGTGTTGTTCCAGGCCCTTTCTGTGAGCTTACCGAAAGTCGAAAGATATAACTTCTTGTAATCAATGTAAAATTCAAATAGAAGAATCATAGTTAGGATCTATTTCTATATTAGGATAAAATGTGTATGACACTAAGTATCAGTACCACAGGCACAAGCCATGACAGGTCTCTTTCCATTTTTTTCAAAATGGCAACAGTATAGTAACCATTATGTGAAATACAAGGAGTTGTTCGACAATTTCTACCTTTGACCCGCCTGTATTGCCAATGTTCCACTATTTTGTTGGCAAACAGTTAATTTTCTTATTAATTATTTTTTTTTATTTTCTGTTGATTATTTGTGGATTTTTTTCTTATTTGATAACATACCCCTTCCCCTGACGTTATTCGCTATTTTCTTGGCCTCTACCCACAATGTTAGATTCTACATTATGATTCATAATTCTGCCAAGTGTACATTTCTTCTTTCCAATCTTTGTCATAGCTGTTCTTTGTTCACAAATAAAAAAAAAATAAAAAAATAAATAAATAAATGTGAATATTTTCTCAAACATTTAAGCCACAAGAATGCTTTTTAAGTGTCTCCTACAGAAACTCTCCAAGTTTTAGCAACAATTAAATAATTGTTCATGTGCGCAGATGCTGCAAGTGATCACGCTTAGCTTGAAAATGGATAGAACACTACCTTAATATTGTTCATGGCTACAAGAGTCACTCATGTGGGGAACAAATTTGATGTGTTTCCCCTCAATAGAAAATAAAAATCCAGTTATTCTGACTTTTATTAGTATAAGAAATATTGATATTTGTTATTGGTAGCGATTCTGCCAGACAAGCTGTATATAATTGCTTTTTTGAAGATTTGTAACAACTTTTCTGTGTTGGTTCATTTAACTCAGCACACTATCATTTGTAAATGCTTAAATAATGATCATCAATAATCTATTTGCTTGTTTAATGGCTGCCTATGGTAGCCACTAATGTCAAAAGTGGTTAATATAACATGGAGGGAATGCCTCAATGTTCTTCACATCTATCACTTTCATTACTTTGAAGATATATTGGTTTATGTTGCCACCACTGCTACAAGACAGTGGAGAAATAATTTCTTCTGCATTCACTTTTAGACATCAATGCACATAACTTCAACATACTGGCCAGTTAGACTGACATCATCATGCAGATTGTCTGGAATCGTACTGGTCATATGAGCCTTTCACTATTAATTGTATGTTGGACATTGCTGTGGCAAATTTATAGCAGTCACGTTACCCACTGTCAAAAACACAATCTCAAAATAAATATTCTTCGCATTGTTAATTGTAAGACCTTAAGTGCACTGATGACGTTATAAACTTCATCTACGATAAACACTTTTAACATTGTCTTTTCTAAAGGACTAGAAGTTGGGGATTTCCATATCCGAAGGTTGTAACTCATCTAGTAATAACTTGTCTGAAATAGAAGTTGTGGATTTCTTTTATCCACTGGTTCTTATTTGGGAGCTTGCTTTGGGATTCTATTTTTGTCTCTTCTCATAACACGGCCCACATATAACCCACCTTCTCTTTATTATAGATAATATTTATTGGATATATATATATATATATATATATATATATATATATATATATATATATTTTGTGTGTGACTTTTTTTTACCCAATTTTGCTGGGTATTGATGATAGTTCATTTGTGTTTTCCTGCATTGTTTTTATCTGACTGCTGATGAGGACTATGTCATCAGCAAAGTCGAGGTCCTCCAAATGGTCACCATTGTATCCATTTGATGCTTTGTTACCAGTGCATTTTGTTCATTATGAAGTCCATAACAATTCCAAATAACAAGGGCGATAAAATACATCCTTGTTTAATTCCAGTTTCTATAAGGAAACATTCGCTTAGTCCTTCCTCTGTACAAACTGCACATGTGTATCCATCATACATGTCTTTGATAATGTTTATGAATTTTTGATGGTATACCATATTGCTTCAGAATTTTCTGAAATGTTTCTATTCCATTTCTCCATTATTTGATATTTAACCACATCGACATAAAAGAGAACAGGTCTACTATAGAAACAAATATCTAATCTTTGATCAAAAACAATTGTATCTGTTGACCTCAATTACATTGAACTAATGAGAGCACTTTTTGTTCACATATTTTGTGGTATATCCATAAACTTGCTTTTGACCTATATTATGATACCGTAGTAAAAGTTAACGCATCAAAACACAAATCCCTCAAAATTGACATTTTTCCGTATTCAAACATTACACACCAAAACATATTACAACAAAAGAGATTGAGAAAAAACAAAACTCTGTTGAAGACAAATGCCTAAGAAGAATACTCTGTGCACAATGGAATGAATTCAAGACTAATATAGTGATAAAAGAAATGGCCATGCACCCAATGATCTCATCTACGAATAGGAAGAAAAGCTGGACATATGTTGGTCATGTGTTGAGAAGAAACAACAAAAGAATTTCAAAACAGGCTCTTCTGTGGTAAACATCAGAATATAGAAAAAGAGGATGACCCAGAGAGACAGTGAGTGAAAAGAACACTTATAAAAGAAGCAAAACTGGCAGGCATAGACTCACTGGATAAGATCAAACAACTCATCCAGGATAGAGATAGATGGCAAAAAAACACTATGAGCTCCATGCGTGGTCTAGTAGCGCTGGAAGGATCAAAATGTCATCATTGGGAAAAATCTGTTGTTTTCCCCTGAACATTAACACATAGGATCTACCAGCAGGATATCAATTGAGAGTAAAATGGATGAAAGAGTCACAGCCCCTGCCTGGTATGAACTTTGGATATAATGGAAAAAAAAAAAGAAAGAAGACATTTTCTTGACATGAAAAGAGACCTAATAACTTAATAAAAGTAATCCTGGAAGAAGAAAATACAAGGTAAACAAAGTAGAGGCAGACAAAGACTAAAGTGGACTAATAACATAAATGAGAACCTATACTATTGTGTACCATCAAGGCAAGAGATAGCAGAGAGGAATGGCACTCTCTGGTGGCTAACTTTATATAAGTTAATCAAGAAAACAATACATAAACTTACATGGCAGAGTTGCTCTTGTATATCTGCCTGCTGCAAGCTGTGGGTGTGGGGCCAGGAGTTGTAGTTCCTCCTCGGCTATCATTATCATCATCATCTTCTTCATCTACATCAATCTCCTCTACTGTGATTGACTCCCTTTTAATAGCACTTTCAATTTCAGGATTTGGAGCAGAGCGTGATGATGTGTGAGGGGTGGAGTCTGATAACAGAGACTGGGTGGAGCTCATGGTTGATGAGCCATGTGATTGGTCAGTGGATAAATGAGGCTGGGGAACTTGCAGGACAGAAGAGTGATGTGATGGGAGAGTGGATGCTGAGGAGGAAGATGAGTGAGGATGATGGGAGTATGGCTGGAATGCTGCTGGTAAGGTTCTTGGTTCTTCTTTTATAGAAGACAGTGGAAGTTGTTGCCCTGGTTGTGAAGGGTTTAATCCTCCGACAAGTCCAATTTCTCGGGATTCTCTTAGCACACTTAGATTGTTATCCAGTCTAGATTCTCTGTGTAATGATGAAGGATGGCTCTCGGGGTGGTGGGGTGACGGAGGAAGACCCCGAGGATTGTCTCTGGTATATGAATCTGATTTTGAGAGTTCATCTGACTTTGGACCATCTCGATGGTCAATGACAGTAAGGGGTGGCGGTGGAAGTGGAGCTGTTGATGACAGTCCTGGTGGCTGTGAGAACCCATGGGGAAGTTTGGCTGGGTTGTCAGGGTGAGAGCGATGAACTGAATGAGAGGAAGTTGAAGAGAGATCTGTAGCTTTGTCTGAAGGTTTCAGGGGCGGTGGTGGAGAGTTAGGCTCCTTTTTAATGGGAATTAGGCTTGGGACGGGAGGGGGAGGCTGGTGGGGGCTGCCTCCAACTGAAGAAGCTACTGACATGGCTACTGATGGATGAAGATGTGGGGGTAAGTGTGCTGTTCCAGAGTGGGGTAGTAGTATGAATGATAAGGTACATATGGGACTGCTATTGGAGGAGGCAAGAATGCCCCTGGAGGGGGCACAATTAGTTTCTTTTCTTGATCCTCAGGTTGATCCTGCATCCTGTTTTGAGGATTAGCAGAGCTGGAGTTAATGGGTTCAGTGCTGGTGATGCTGACACTTCCAGTGCTGGCACTGCCACTTGATGAAGGATGGCTAGTCAAAGCTGTAGATGATATAACTGGCTCTACGGATGTTGAAGTGGATGTGGTTTTAGCAGTGGCAACAGTATTTACACTTGCAGATACACTAGATGTGCTGGCAGGCACTGACAGTTCTGTATGAGCAGTGAATGTCCCACTGGATGATGCTCGGGTAAGAGCTGGTGTTGGTATCACTAAAGGAGAAGTTGGCACAAGATTAATATGGGCTTTACCACTTACGGATCCTAGACCAGAAATATGCCCTGTTGATCCAATACCTGGCTTGAATGCTGGTAGTGTTGAAGACTGGTGATGCTGCAGTCTCAATTGATGACTGCCCCCAGATGATGTCAGTGATACAGTTGATGGTAACACTGGTTCCACTGAGGTTACCACAGCTGGCACAGTTGATGCTATATTTAAATACTGCTGCTGGTATTGCTGCGAAGTCGGCACTGTTTGTGCTAATACACCCTTGCTTGCTGCAGTGGGGGCAGAAGAAGAAGCAATAGTAGAACTGGCAGTTGTTGTACTAGTTGTGGTTGTATCTTGTACTGGACCGTTTTGCTAACCGGGGTGCCAGATCGTGGAATTAATTGCTGGATCCCTGGCGTAGATGGTTGTGGCTGAAGGGGTTTGAATCCACGCTCTACAGAACTAGGACTTGAGGGTCTGGAACTGCTGCTCAACTCCTCCTGTTAACATTTTAAACAATATATTTTAGCACAGAGCTCCTAAAGAATAATCCCCTAGCTCTATATACAAATATATACTTGTAATATATACTATATAGTATAATATATACTAGTTAGCTTAGTTTTTGTTTAGTTGACAGATCATTGCACATTGGACAACTGCATAGTGCACAGATCCTCTTCCCAACAACCCAATCAGGATGCAGTACATACTGCCACAAGCTAGCGAAAGCTGGGAGATAGTTTCAGTTCAGATGCATGAACAATAATTCTGTAGCACTGGAGATGACCTTGAAATGAAGGGAGTAATCGGGTAGATGTTTTGTTTTTTTCATTTAGAGAAACAAATCAGAGTGTATAAAGTGAACATAATTAACTACCAACTCACTGATAAGATCTAGGAGATAAGATCAGAAATGACAATGCGAGAAAAAAGCTAGGAATAATCCCTGCCATAGAATATATAAAGAAACAACAGATAAAACAGTTTGGCCACATGACAAGGCAGAAAGATCCATACAAAACACAAAGAGCTTTCAGTAAACGTTCACCAGACCCAAGGGCCGGCCATGAAAAGATGGATTGCAGGAATATTAGAAACACTAGGAAACATAACAGCAGCAGTGGTGAACAGAAGAGCAAAAGATGGATTGGAGGAATATTAGAAACACTAGGAAACATAACAGGAGAGGTGAACAGAAAAGTAAAAAATGGATTGAAGGAATATTAGAAACACTAGGAAACATAGCAGGAGAGGTGAACAGAAGAGTAAAAGATGGATTGAAGGAATATTAGAAACACTAGGAAACAACAGGAGAGGTGAACAGAAGAGTAAAAGATGGATTGAAGGAATATTAGAAACACTAGGAAACATAACAGGAGAGGTGAACAGAAGAGTAAAAGATGGATTGAAGGAATATTAGAAACACTAGGAAACATAGCAGGAGAGGTGAACAGAAGAGTAAAAGATGGATTGAAGGAATATTAGAAACACTAGGAAACATAACAGCAGGAGAGGTGAACAGAAGAGTAAAAGATGGATTGAAGGAATATTAGAAACACTAGGAAACATAACAGGAGAGGTGAACAGAAGAGTAAAAGATGGATTGAAGGAATATTAGAAACACTAGGAAACATAACATCAGCAGAGGTGAACAGAAGAGCAAAAGATCGCAAATTATATCTCCCCTCGATGCTGAAAGGGAAATGAGGAAAGAAAGAAGAACTGACTCCACTCCTGAAACATCCAAATATTTCAATGACAGATAAGAGACGATAAATAGCATTTCACATCAACATTATGGTTACCAATGTCAAACATAGCCATTTAACAAAGCCCAAAAACAGAAAATCATGACATCCGAAATGAGGTGCTTGAGGAAAATAACAAACAACACAAGGGCAGATAGAGTATAAAATGTTAAAATCAGTGAAGAAATCAGAATTAAACCATGTCTTAAATGTATATACAAACTACAAATGGAATGGTATGGGCACTTACAAAACAAAACCAGACCAAATGTCATCGAGAGCACTCTATTTAAGAGCATTAACACAGAGGGTAAGAGAAACACCAAGGAAAAGATGGACAGATGGAATAAAAACATGCAAAGCCCAAAACATTTCCTTCTTAAGAACAACCAATATGCCAAAGAAAGACGTTTCATTTTTGAAAAGAGAGAATCAAACAAGAGCAACCAAATATCTAGAGACACCATAGTATACAGAAAATAACCTCCTTTCTCTGCAACACCTAAAGGCATCAGCAGCTAGACAAAAGAAGTAGAAAAGTTTATCTCTTAAATTCTGCCAAGACAGCTGCCATATATGGCTAATTCTTTTCTATTTTTAACTGCTGATGGTTCTTTAACTTCTGCCGAGTACACAATGGACCTCCTGCTTTCACATTCCTCTGAGAGTGACCAGACGTACAAACTAAGCAAATGAGACCACAAATCAACAACAATAACCACAAACTACGCAAATGAGACAGCAAATAAACAACCTGAACTACAAACTAAACAAGTGAGACTACAAATGAAACTATTAGGACTACAAATTAAACAAGCAAGATTACAGAATTAACTATTTTATTAAAAATTCCACTAAGAACAACACAAAAATGTAATGTATCTTGAAATTAAATATCTCATAAAAATGTTACCAAGAAAGACAACAAAAACATGTAATGTATCTTGAAAATTAAATATCTGTAGATGGCACACACCTGGTTATTATCATCTGAATCTGCCTCGTTGCCAATGTCTTCAGTGCCTGAAACAGAACTGCTCTCTGTGCCAGATTCAGAATCAGACCTCTCCTACACAATAATAATAATAATGATGATAATAATAATGATGATAATAACAATGATAATTAATAATGATGATAATAATAACAATAATAGTTGTAGTACTTGTAGTAAGTCGAAGGCCCTGGTATCATTGCAAATGAATTAAAATCCATAATTGCTCAGCCGCCCATGCCAGTGCAGTCATCTGATTTAGCATCTCATCTCAGAAGGATCCAAACAAAGAAAGGCAGCTAAAGTCCTCATCATAGCAGCCCCAGCATACGCCAAAAGATATAAGGCGCAGCCGCACTGAAAGTGAGCGCAGCCGAACTGTCCGACATAGGATATCATCATTCATCGTAAGCAATCAGTCATATGATATCATCATTCATCACGAGCAATCAGTCAAATGATATCATCATTCATCGTAAGTAATCAGAATATCGAAACACTATCCAGATTCAAAATACAGCTGACAGTGTGCACAGAGCACTAAACTGTAGCTCCAGCAGAATAATAATAATGATATGATTGTAAACAAGAGATTTAAAAAATAAATTAAAATGTAAAAACTTTAAGCAAATGAAAAGATTAGTTCTGTAACTGATTACTTTGGTAATGGCAATAACATTGAGTCTGTAAACATGAAGATGGGATCATGCAGCCAGACATTGTGCTAATATTAAAATCTTCAACTCACAGTTTTCATCTTAATCTGACATTTTAGTTATAATCTCAGAAATGTAGCAGCGTCTATAAATGAATATGCCCTGGGTCTAGTACATTCTACACATGTCGGTATATTATAGAAGTAATTTCAACTCATGACATCACGCACAAAGTGTTAAATCTATAAGTTAAAGTAAATATTTATATGTGATTGGCCAGACCAGACTGGGTTGTTAGTCTGCTTCTAGAGACACCCTCCAAAACCATTTAACCTGTTGGCTGTGGATATAATTCAGAGTTGGTGTTACTCCTACTCTCTAATTTCCTCATATCTTATTTTGTCACTAATTGTCACACTCAATAAACGTTGTGAGAATACCAGACCCAAGGGTCGACCACGAAAAGATGGATCGACAGAATATTAGAAGCACTAGGAAACATAACAGCAGCAGAAGTGAACAGAAGAGCAAAAGACCGCAAATTATATCTCTACTCGACGCTGAAAGGCATATGAGGAAGGAAATAAGAAGAAGAATTGTCACGTTAAGTCTCACTCACAGACCAATGGCCACTAATTGAGAAGGGTGAGTGGACCTGTTGCTCTACAAGACTCCATCCTCAGAAAGTCTCAGTCATTGATTCAATTACCAGACATTGGACAAACAAAAAATGTGTGTGTTGGAGGAAGAATAAAGAAGAAAGTACACAAATATTGAACCTCAAACTATAACAGATGGAGATGTACAGTGGAGCCACATTTCTGGTCAGTGAAGGAAAACTGACATAGATATACATGGCCGCAGAAAAGCTGATTAAAGGGGGGACAGGAAAAAAAAAAAGATTGGTTTGTTACCTTCTTTTTCTTGGTTATCTTTGAGTCGTCCTCAGAAGCAATTCGTCTTTTCTTTGTCTTGCCAGATTTTGAATCCTTGATTTTCTGTGATGACACCAAATGAAGACCAACATAAAAAATAATACACCAGTTCAAAAAAAAAAAAAGCATTGCACATAGTGTCATCGGTCTATTTGGTTTCCTTAATAACGGAGAGCAGACACAGAAACAACAACAAAGAAGAGATATAAACAGTTATAAGAAGTTCTCTTCTTCTTCTTAGCATTAACACATTAAGTGGGTGTGGTAGCGTTGTGTAGCTAGTTTACTGCAAAGCCATGATATCTGTGCCTCTCGGACCAACACAACCGGATGTTCAGCACAGATGAGTAGATTTGCTAACAATTTTTGCCCGCTTAAACTCCCAAGGGTTCTTTACTGTGTGCAAGTACACACATGGCCTCCTGTTGTTTCACCATTATCTGAGAGGTCTAGACATCGGATCTCACCACCTCAAGACCAGGGTTCGTCATTATCTGAAAGGTCTAGACATCAGATCTCACTACCCTGAGACCAGGGTTCGCCATTATCTGAGAGGTCTAGACATCGGATCTCACTACCCGAAGACCAGGGTTCGTCATTATCTGAGAGGTCTAGACATCGGATCTCACTACCCGAAGACCAGGGTTCGCCATTATCTGAGAGGTCTAGACATTGGATCTCACTACCACGAGACCAGGGTTCGCCATTATCTGAGAGGTCTAGACATCGAATCTCACTTCCCCAAGACCAGGGTTCGCCATTATTTGAGAGGTCTAGACATCGGATCTCACTACCCTGAGACCAGGGTTCGGCATTATCTGAGAGGTCTAAACATCGGATCTCACTACCCCAAGACCAGGGTTCGCCACAGATTCATTTTTTGGTTTAAATTCCCACCATCTGTAGCAGGGATTGAACCAAGGAACAAGTCTTGAGGCTGATCTCTTATCTGACCAACCAGTTCTTAGAAGGGTAGTGAAGACACTAATAGAAAGTAATCCTTTTTTCTGTTTGTTGCACGAAAATTTATTTGTTTCTGATAGGGTTCCCCAAGTATACAAGATAAGCAATGACACCTAAAACATAAGTAGATATACTTAGTTGAGAACATTTGTTGGCTACTATAAGTGTTACAAAAATTCATTATAGATTGGAACTGAGTCAGGGACAAAGAAGGAAAAGTTTCAGTATGATTTGAAGTGCACAAAAGATTAAGTAATTGTATGATATATTAACATCAACATAAAGGACTGTGGTGCTAGATATTGCACTAGCAATGATGCTTGGAGGTTCATAAGAAATGCCCAAGTTCTCAAATAATATGCATGTAATATAATTAATAGTTTGTGAGAATGCTGAAGTAGTTTTTCAAAAACTTTGAAGGATTCATTCAGTGTCACAGGTTACTTTAAAGCAACTTTGAAATATTTTGTTTAAAGTGTTGAACTTTACCTTATTTTTCTACTGAAAACTTCTAGTTGATAGCCACTAGCTAGGAGATGCAATTGCCACTGTAATAAAACTATGACACACACTCTCCCCCCCCCCCCCCCCCCCCCCCAATTTCATTTCCCCAGAACTGTCGTTAAGCTGGAGTACTATCTATTACTAGCAGTGCCTTAACAGATAGATTGTGGAGTATTATCTATTACTAACAGTGCCTTAACAGATAGATTGTGGAGTATTATCTATTACTAACAGTGCCTTAACAGATAGATTGTGGAGTATTATCTATTACTAACAGTGCCTTAACAGATAGATTGTGGAGTATTATCTATTACTAACAGTGCCTTAACAGATAGATTGTGGAGTATTATCTATTACTAAGAGTGCCTTAACAGATAGATTGTGGAGTATTATCTATTACTAACAGTGCCTTAACAGATAGATTGTGGCGTATTATCTATTACTAACAGTGCACTAACAGATAAGATTGTGGAGTATTATCTATTACTAACAGTGCCTTAACAGATAGATTGTGGAGTATTATCTATTACTAAGAGTGCCTTAACAGATAGATTGTGGAGTATTATCTATTACTAACAGTGCCTTAACAGATAGATTGTGGAGTATTATCTATTACTAACAGTGCCTTAACAGATAGATTGCCCCTTCACTAGAAGCAAAAACGTCACCTATCAATTCCAAGAAAAACTGCTTGATTGTCAGGATCTCAAAAGCAAAAATGGTCAACTGGCTACAGCACCCACTATGGATAAGTAGGATCCAGGTTCAATTCCAGATGTGGCAAAAAAGTTTCAGATCAACATGACTTTGGGCATCAAACAACCAGTAAAAATAGGCACTTGAGAATTTTGGATGAAAAGTTGGAAAGTCTGGTGTGATAATGACCATATCACCAATAAATATGCCCTTGGTCTTTGGAAAATATAGAAATTAACACCAGATCCCCCATACTTCTTTAAGCAATACAAAACTATCAGCCCTCAACATAAAATTTAACTGACTTTTTTCCCACACTTATTTTTAACACACTCGTGGGTTTTACAAGTGGTGCACAACCATGACAACTATCAGTTGCATTTCCTTACAATTAGAAGAATTAATCAATCTCTCATCAATTCTGTTCTGGTTATGCTGCGTCCTCTTGAATTATATAGATCCTTTATCAGCATTTTTTCCCAAGAGTCCTTGTTATCACAATTAAACGTTTTCAAAGATAATCTCCTAGTCTTGATTTATCGTTTCTCTACACATTAAAAAAAAAATTGTAACACATCAGAAGTGACATACTCTCTGGGCTTACATCATCATCATCATCGAGTGCCTTCTCCGCAACGAAGGTAGGCTACCATGGATCACCATTCTAGTCTGTTTCTTGCTTCGATGGTGCAGGCTGTAATAGATTGACATGTCCATCTTTTGATGTTACTCGTCCATGTTAGTCTTGGTCTGCCTCTTTTACCTTGTATTTTCCCTTCCAATATTACTTTTAGTAGGCTGTTGTGTCTTTTTAACATGCCCCAAAAATTTCATTTGTCTTGTCTTAATTGTATTTAGTAGTTCTCTTTTTATTTTCAGTTGTTTTAAAACTTCATCATTTGTTTTCTTTTTTTTCCATCAAATTCTACCTATTCTTCTATAAATCCACATTTCAAAGGCTTCAATTTTCTGTTCTGTTTTCTTGTCTGTCCATGTTTCTGCACCATACAGGAATATTGAGAAGATGTAACATTTTACCATTCTTAGTTTCAGCCCTGCTGATATTTGTTTTGTTGTTAGTATATTTTTTCAACCTATTCTTTTGTTTATTTCAATTTGACATTTTACATCATTGGATATAGTATGTCCCAGGTAGTTGTAGCTCTGGACTGTCTCCAGATGTATTCCTTCAACTGTGATATTTAATTGTAGGTCTTGAGAATTTTCTTTGCTTATGATCATAGTTTTAGTCTTTTTGATGTTCTTTATTAGTCCATATTTTTTGCTTGTTATGTTTATCACATTAAGCAATTGTTGTAGGTCTTTAGGATTTTCTGCTAGTAGAACAGTATCATCAGCATATCTTAGGTTATTGATTATCTTTCCATTAATGTTTAGGCCTGGCATCTCAGACATGTTTTTAAAGATTTGCTCAGTGTATAGATTGAACAAGCTTGGTGGTAGGATGCATCATTGTCTTACTCCTCTTTTTATGTCCATGGGTGTAGAGTTCTCCTTGTTATATTTTATTACTGCTGTTTGTTCCCAGTACAAGTTACATATTAGTCATATGTCTGTGTCATCTAGATTTATATCCTTTAGGCAGTCTATAAGTTGATTATGGTGTATTCTATCGAAAGCTTTGCTGTAGTCTATGAAGCAGGCATATATTGGTTTGTTTACTTCTATGTACTTTTCAATCAATGTTCTCATGCTAAATATGGCTTCTTTTGGGCCATTGTTTTTCTTGAATCAAAATTGTTGCTCATCTAATTCAGTATTGATTTTATTCTGAATCCTTCCCTGTATAACTTTTAGTAGAATTTTTTTACCCTAGCCTATCAGGCTTATTGTTCTGATTTCTTTACAAGATTGTATTAATCTTTCTCCTCTGTTATTCCTTTTTCCTAGACCATGATTTCCTATAATGGTCTTATATTTACCTTTTCCTACTTTAGCGTTCATGTGACCAATTACAATCAAGATGTCTGATGATTTCACTTGCTTCATAACTGTGTTTAGATCATCATAGTATGCACTCTACTTGTTCATCTGTATAGTCTTGAGTAGGTGGCGTATGTCTGTATTATTGCTATGTTGAATGGTTTTGCCTTCATTTTTAATAGTATAATCCTATCATTGTATGTCCAGTGGGTATTTATATATTTTTGTAGCTCTCATTTTATTAAAATGCCTACTCCTCTTTGATGTTCTGTTATGTTAACTGAATATATAAATGTATATTTATCGTCTTGTATGTATCCACTTTCCTTCCATCTTGTTTCTGATATGCCTAAGATATCTATGTTTAATCGCTCTGCTTCTACCATTAGATTTTCTAATTTTCCTTGTTGGTATAAGGTCCTAACATTCCATGTGGCTATTTTTAATTCGTTCTTAAAATAATAGTTAGAATTTCTCTCCATGGCTTTCTTTGGAGTGTTACGTGATGAGGCTCCAATCTCTTTCACGGTGGTCTGCCATATTCGTCTTTCGTGTTCTGAATATGCCTCATGTGTACCACACACTTTGCTGATTTTGCTTTCTGGGCCGTTGATCATTTCTGATTCATCCGCAGTCACAGACTTTTCACATACGGGTTGAACATACCCGGGGCACGCCATTTTTGTCGAACCATGTGCTTGCCTATCGAAACGCAAACACACGACACAAAGAAGAATAAACTGGGCCTTACAACAATATGAATTAAACTTTGCTGGTCTAAAATTCATTACTTAGGGTTCCTGGAGTGTATCTCTTTTCACATCAATGTGTTAATGTGTGTCTTTTCATTCAATTATTGACTCTCAACACTATCACATCCAAATATCTTTGACTAATCTGCATCAATAAAAGTTTTTCCACTCCTACACTTATCTGTGAATTTTTTTTACAGCAATACAAATTATTCTTTTCCACCATGCAACTTTTTTTTACTCCCCTTCTTGTATATTAATTTGATGGATGTTGTAGAACAGGACTCTCACTTCAAAATGTATTGCAAAATGAAATCCAAGAAAGGTGGCAACAGAGATGAAGTTGCTAGCAACTCATACCTGATGGCTTGCACAGGAACAGGAAACCAGAACTAATCCAACTCTACACCACCTCTTTGCGGTGCCTCTAGTAACAGACTCACCAGTCTAGTCTGGCCAAAATAGTAAGGATTAATAGAGAAGGCAACAAGGCACTCAAAAACACCACATGGAAGATTGATGTGTGGGGCTGAAGGTACAAATATATGTTTTTACTGCAAACAACAACACAACACATTTACATCCACTTAACATCTATCTAAGGGAAAATGAGGAAGCGGGATACCTTGAGTCGGGATTGGTTTAACAAACTATCCAGGACATCAACTATTCTTTTAGTCATGCAAGCAAGCAAGAAACCTACTTTTCAAAATCCAACTTGCAACAAATTTTAATAAATAATGCATCTTTAGGTTGATATCAAGTGCACACTCTAAGTTTTTCTTTTCTTAGGTACAGAAAAATGGCTAGATCTGAAAACAAATTTGTATTTTTATATATAATACATAATGTTCAAAGCAAAATTCTATCCAAACCTGAATGGGTTTCTTATCGTCTTTCTCCGTGATGCTGTTTGGTGATTTCCTAGCACTTTTACTGCAGTTTGATATGGTTGTCGTTGAGTTGGTGCTACTGGAGGAGCTGATGGCTGGAGCACCCTCCAGATCTGGGCTGTTGATACTGTTTTGCTCTTTCTTCTTTCCGTTTGTTGATGACTAGAAAAAAAAACACAAGAGAGAACAAGGTTTAAATAATTGTATCTTGACCTGGATAAATTGAAAAAAAAAAAAAGACATAAACAAAAGGAGAGATAACACTGATTGAATGGACGAGTGTTAAAAGCTATTGCAGACAGGAGATGAGATAGATGAATGAATAGGAGTGGGAAAACCAATAAAGACAGGTGGTGAGACAATAGTGAATGAATAGATGAGTGAGAAAGTCTTTACAGACAGGTGGTGCAACAACAGTGAATGAATAGAGGAGAGGGAAGTCTTTACAGACAGGTGGTGAAACAATAGTGAATGAATAGAGGAGAGGGAAAGCCAATAAAGACAGGTGGTGAAACAATAGTGAATGAATAGATGAGTGAGAAAGTCTTTACAGACAGGTGGTGAAACAACAGTGAATGAATAGAGGAGAGGGAAAGTCTTTACAGACAGGTGGTGAAACAACAGTGAATGAATAGAGGAGAGGGAAGTCTTTACAGACAGGTGGTGAAACAATAGTGAATGAATAGAGGAGAGGGAAAGCCAATAAAGACAGAGAAGACAACAGTGAATGAAAGAAAAAGAGAAACACAGTGAAGAAAGACTTGCTATTTGTACATATCCTAAGAGTGACTTCCACTTACAGTGATGCTACCCTTCTACCAATTGTAAGTCAATGCTTCCTACTAGTCCAGAGCAAAACCATTAAATAGGAATGTTGGGAGGACACAATGGCAGAGTACAAACTGGGGCAACTAGATGAATGACTCTTGTCTTAACCAAATGACAGATAGCAGAGAGAGTAAGAGGAGAGAGAGTAAGAGGGAGGGAGGGAGGGAGAGAGAGAGAGAGAGAGAGAGAGAGAGAGAGAGAGAGAGAGAGAGGGAGAGAGCTACCTACTAGTCCAGAGCAAAACCATTAAATAGGAATGTTGGGAGGACACAATGGCAGAGAACAAACTGGGGCAACTAGATGAATGACTCTTGTCTTAACCAAATGACAGATAGCAGAGAGAGTAAGAGGAGAGAGAGTAAGAGGGAGGGAGGGAGGGAGGGAGGGAGGGAGGGAGGGAGGGAGGGAGGGAGGGAGAGAGAGAGAGAGAGAGAGAGAGAGAGAGAGAGAGAGAGAGAGAGAGAGAGAGAGGGAGAGAGAGAGAGGAAGATAGATAATATATTGGAAAAGAATTCAACAATATGATGTGATGAAAATATGTTTCATCACTACTGAATAAGAAAGACTTGCTTAAACAAACTAACAATTGGATTCTATAAAATCGTCAACAGAGAATAAACATAAGACAGGATACAAGATAAGACTGAATATAGCATAAGTCAGAACTCAGATTTTAAAAAAAAACTCCTTATGAAAGTGATCATCCTGTATAAAGAAATGCCACTACTTCATGTGATATTCACATCTATTTCCCTAAGAAGAGATGTCATGTGATCGAGCAGATCAAACCAACACTTTTACCTATTATGACAGTACATGGAAAAACTATGACTTTAAATCTAACAAGTAGATATATTTTTGCCCCAAATTTCTCCTGGATTTATTTCATTGATTGTTCTTCATGAAATCTGGAAGCCTACAAGTAATGCCTAAAAAACACCAAGCCTGACATGTTACTTACTGTATTATTATATATAAGTAATGCCTAAAAACACCAAGCCTGACATGTTACTTACTGTATTATTATATATAAGTATGCCTAAAAACACCAAGCCGGACATATTACTTACTGTATTATTATATATAAGTATGCCTAAAAACACCAAGCCGGACATATTACTTACTGTATTATTATATATATATGGCCCTTTTCGTCTTGTCAGACGGTCTAGTGGAGGCTATTGCGTATTTTTTTGAGGTATTGTTTTTGCCGAACAGCCTCTCTCGTGGCTAATTCTACCAATGTTTGACAAACACACGCGGTCACATAATGAACAGGCCAGGCTCGCTGGTCCACAGGGTTTACCATCCTTTTTCATGAGTCTCTTCTCTTCTAAGTCCTGTCTTAGAACAGTCTCAAATGTTGTTATACCGTTCCTTATACGTGCTCTCCATGATGTGCGATCACTTGCCAGATGTTGCCAGTCGTTTTCACAGATGGAGAAGTCTTTCAGAGATGATTTGCAGATATCTCTATATCGTAGTTTAGGTCTGCCGATTTGTCGTTTTCCGTGTTTTAGCTCGCCATATAGTATTTGCCTAGGAATGCGTTTTTCTTCCATCCGATGGACATGCCCCAGCCATCTTAGCCTTCGACTTCTGAGCATCGACATGATTGTTAGGGTCTTAGCACGTTGCAGGACAGTTAAGTTGGTTATTTTGTCCTGCCATTTGATGTGCATTATTTTGCGGAGACATCGCATGTGGAAGACATTTAGTCTTTTTTCCTGGTTTGAGTATGTTGTCCAGGTTTCGGATCCATATAGTAGTGTGCTAAGCACACAAGTTTGATATATTAAGAGTTTAGTCTTTTGAGTTAGTTTCGTGCTGTTCCGTGCCCTTTTTGTGAGTTTGCCGAAGGTCGTAGCTGCCTTACCAATTCGACAGTTTATTTCTTCATCAAGAGAGATGGTTTGCGTAACTGTGGATCCAAGATATGTAAATTTCTGTACTGATTCTAGTGGGCAGTCTTTTAGAGTAATAGATATAGGTTTGAAGTCACCTTGATTTAGTATTACTGTCTTCTGAACATTAATTGACAGTGAAAAAAGGTCGCATGCTTTATCCAGGTTGTTGATCAGCGACTGTAGGGTGGCCTCACTATGAGCGACTAGGGCTGCATCGTCAGCAAATAAAAATTCTTTAAGTAGGGCAACATTTGTTTTGGTTTTTGCTCTTAGTCGTGCTAGGTTGAACAGTGAGCCATCTGGTCTAGTGCGAATGTAAATATCTCCTGAGCTGTTTTCGAAGGCGTAATTTAGGAGGGCAGCAAAAAATATACCAAAAAGGGTGGGGGCGAGGACACATCCCCGTTTCACTCCTTTGTTGACTTTGAAATTATTATATATAAGTAATGCCTAAAAACACCAAGCCGGACATATTACTTACTGTATTATTATATATAAGTATGCCTAAAAACACCAAGCCGGACATATTACTTACTGTATTATTATATATAAGTAATGCCTAAAAACACCAAGCCGGGCATATTACTTACTGTATTATTATATATAAGTAATGCCTAAAAACACCAATCCGGGCATGTTACTTGCTGTATTATTATATATAAGTAATGCCTAAAACACCAAGCCGGACATATTACTTACTGTATTATTATATATAGGTAATGCCTAAAAACACCAAGCCGGACATATTACTTACTGTATTATTATATATAGGTAATGCCTAAAAACACCAAGCCGGACATATTACTTACTGTATTATTATATATAGGTAATGCCTAAAAACACCAAGACGGACATGTTACTTACTGTATTATTACTGCGCCGTGTGCGCATATTGTGCTTGGAAGGAGTAGTTTCCTCGTCCACAGGGACAGGTTTGAACAGATATTGCTTGGGGCTGGTGATGGGAGTGGGAGACCCTACTCCAGACTCCTCCCCATATTTCTTGTATGACAGGCGACATTTAGAGCACAGGACTTCCCCGTCCTTAACATTGTGCCAGTCTTTTGAGCCTGGTGATGTAAAAACAGAAAACTACTTCAAACATTGTGTACAGAAAATACTAGGTAAAACAGCTAGACAAAGTTAATTATAAACACAGGGTAAGTTAAGGTTTCCTTCGTGCCTTGCTAGGCATATGGGAAATATGGTGTCAGTGACCATAGGACATATTTTGGTGATGTGGTTGGTACACTAGACTGCCTTTACTTCTCGGAAAAAATCTCATGGTACCCATTTTTAGAGGGTGGGGGATCCTCACGGCCTTGTCAGTCAGAAAAAACAAAACCACCAATTCTGAGAATTGAACCCAGATCCTTCTGGTCAGGAAGCGAGAAAACTAACCACTCAGCAAGTGAAGCTCCTTATTAAATGAGTACAGAATTTTTTACTGTGGGGAAATGAAAGTAGAACTTGCTTAATGCTAACCACGAGGTGCAATAGTTAAAAAAAAACATGCGGGTGGAGAAAAAAAAAGAATGGTATACCTTCCTTGTTAGTGCTCACCATAATACTCAAAGTAGTCCCCTTGTAAGTGTTGGAAGCCATCCCAGAGTGCTGCCACTCTCAGAAACATTTCCAGAAGTTGATATCTTCCAGCATGTTTAAATCGCTTGTGAGTCTGCTTTTCTTAAGTGACTGAAATCTATGTCCCTTTAGATTTATAACTTGGGATAACCTTTTGATAAATGTATGGTGGAAGGTCTGGTAAACACCACAGTCATGTTGACATTGACCAAAAACCTCACATGTGAAAGGCAGTGTAATAGAGTGAGCTAGTGAGAGCGTGGGGGCAGGTAACTTAGTTGTTACCTGCTTCTCAATAGACAATAGCAGTAACAAATAGTAGCGACCAGCAGTAGTTAGGACATGAAGTTGGGGAATGGAAATTTTCCAGAATAACAAGTTGTAGAGACAAAGTTGGAAGAGTAGGTTTATAGTGGGTGGTAGACACACGGAGGTAGGTAGGAGGTATTGTCCAGAATTGTTGGACAACACATAACAGTTAGGTCCATGGAAATTTCCTTCAACCAAGTTTGTGAGTGAGAGGAGATGCAGATTTCCACAACAGCAGGTTGGGGGACCCCATGACTTTGGCCAGTCTGATAAACAAGTTGTCATCCAACTACCAGGAGAGGTCATTGTCATGAGGTAACCATTATTTTAAATAGGTTATAGAAGTCACGAAAATAATCTGTTATTGTCAAAGTCTTGGACAGTTGAGACACAGGTCAGATTGTAGAGTTCAAGTCTCGGACACGAGGCTGCAAGAGATCAGGAGGGAGTCACAATTTGTCACTTCACAACAATTTTATTGGCTACTAATTTTCAGACGTAGAGTTGTGTTTAGAGTATTTAAACTTCAATACAATAGGTTTAAGACAGTTACAGTCAAAAATGAATTAGTCAGGAATAGAAAGTCAACAGTTCGAGTTAGTTAGTCAGGAAGAAGAATTAGACATTTAGTATAGTCAGGACAGTTAGAAGTTAAGATTAGAAAGTGAAGCCAGTTAGTTAGGAAGTTAGAATCTCCAAGTGTAGTTCAAGCCAGTTGAGAAGTTATTATTGATAGAGAGGTGATAGAGAGTTGATAGAGAGTATTAAGAACTTAAGCTGTGAAAGTGTTTTTAATAATATTTCAATTTGTGTTTCACATTCCTCATGAACGTAAGTTGAATAATGTTGTATGCAAGATATGCACTTACGGACATTCTAATAGTCACCGACGATAGTCTCTTGAGTGTCCCGAATTAATTAACATTAATTTAAGATAAGTGCAGCAACCACTAGTCGATCATTGTGCCTAGAGATCAATAAACTGATTATGATTATATAATGAGAGAGAAAGAGTCTATCATGATTTACCTCTTGTAATCAACTAAAATAAATGTGCTGTGAACAATAACATCAAGATATAATTACAATAAAGAGTCCATATGGGTCTATAACAGCAGCACGAACTGGTGCTTTGTCATGTTGGAGAAACCATGTTTGATTCCACCAATTGATTCTGGTTGCTTTTTCCTCACATTTTCTTGCAGATGTTTCAAAACATCAATGTAGGGAAAGCAGAATTAACTGTCTGGTTCAATGGCACAAATTTCATGCAAACATTTTCTTTTTAAATAAAAAAAAAAAAGACCAAATCAACACAGGCTTGGTTTTGCTTTTGACTTGTCTCACTTTACTCGGTTGCAGTGATTGCAGACTTTTCATTTATTACTGCTTGGTTGCTGTGTCATTTGCAGAAACATGCACTTTCAGGTCTGAGCAAATGTTAAGTCGTTACTGATGTTTATGTCACTAATGTAGTCAGAAATCAGGTGTTTTAAACCACACTGATTCCTTTCAGTTGATACAACATGTAAGCAAAGATCTGTTATTTTGCTTCCCCACTGATAATATTACTTCCACTCCACATACAAAAGTGACTTCATTTAAATCATTTCATATGTGATCTTAAAAAAAAAAAAAAAGACAGTAAAATTTATACAGGAAACGATATTGCAGATATAGACAATACTTCAGGCACGGTGAATGAAAGATAAATAGATTTGTGATCTGACTGCTCTATATAGTCCAAAGAATTTAATCCATTTTATATGTGATCTGGTTGCTCTTTGTACAACCCATAGAAGTTAATCCATTTCAGCTGTAATCTGGTTGCTCTTTATATAGTCCATAGAATTTAATCCATCTCTAAACCAGAATGGTTCAACCCATGGCCCAAATGTGGCCCACGATACTCATTTGAGTGGCCAGTGGCCCTCTTCAATATTTTCAATTAAAAGGAGATAAATCAGTAATATGATTTTAAAATTGTGTGTATCTGGTAGATATGTAAATCTTTTCTGCAGGATCTATAGCTCTTGTTAGATGATAGTACATAACAGTCTGTATTCGTGCAACAGTGTAATCTCTACTTCAGGAAATGTAACAAGTAACAAGTTATAATTCTTTTAACTAGAGATTCTAAATGCTTTTTGCAAGACCTCATGAGACCATCCCCCACCCCATGAGACCAACCAGTCCCCTAGGAAAATAGTTAATTACATCTATCCAGTCACGAAATTTGCATGGGGTTGTTTTAATTTACATATATATATACATATATATATATATATATATATATATATATATATATATATATATATATATATATATATATATATATATATATGTGTGAGTGTATATATATGTGTGTGTATATATATATATATATATATATATATATATATATATAAAATGGCCCACTCTCCATTGTAGTATGCTCTGTTTGACACCCTCGGATAACAAAAGGTGGGAGCACACTGCTCTAAACAGTTCAAAGTATTAAGAAAGTTTTGGTTTATCATTACAACGAATAACATTGGAGTGCTAAGAAAAGTGTCAAAATTTTATACAACATCATCAAAACCAGTCAATATTTATTAAGCAGAAGATGGTTATAATGATGATCGCTTATCAAAGATGAATTTATCAAGGACATTTTAACCATTGTCATCCCTCTATAAACACGACAGCCTGTAAACTGAAAACCATGGCCAGGATCTGAGAAGAGGTAATGAGAACACTCACACAAGCCTTGCCTGACATGCTAAAAATCAATAACACCAGCTCACAAACAAGGATGGCTGTAAGAAGCCTTATCGTGTACAAGCCCCCTCATCAATTCACTGCTTGCTCTACTTCTCCTTTTCTTCTACAATTTTCTTTTAACTCTGTTCTAATATCCTCGGCAACTCTACCGCCTGAGCTTCCCCTCAGCTGAAGAATCTCCCACAATCTTATCACGTCCAGTGAGAGCACTTGTGCTCACAATCATTATCCTCTTGAAAACCCAAGACTTCTTTCATATGCAGTGTTAACATCAAGTGCCAGCAAATCTCTCTTTCCATCTATCAACTGGTTATAATGACATCACTTGTGAACACTTTGTGTGTACATTATTAGCTCTTATCTTACATTTTTACAACCATATTTGCTCTACAATGTTCAAGAAAATAATCTCGTCTGAGATAGTATTATTTATTTTATTGTCATGAAGATTTTTTCTGACTTGCATAGTTTTAAAACTATTCCATATTTAGTCTTTCTTCAATTGTTTAAATATTGGTAGCTAAGTGGCTTTTATCACTATCCTTCTAATTTTAAATTTGAAGTTTTCATTTTTAATTTGTTTCTCTTGTTTCTATCTAGTTCTACTCTACATCTTTTATTGTCCTTTTACGTCTTGTATGAATCTTTGTACTTCTACTCTACATCTTTTATTGCTTTCACACCTTGGACAAATCTCTCTAACTCTATTTCGCATCTTTATGGCCCTTTGACTCCTTGGACAAATCTTTCTACCTCTACTTCACATCTTTTATGGCCCTTTCACACCTTGGACAAATCTTTCTACCTCTACTTCACATCTTTTATGGCCCTTTGACACCTTGGACAAATCTCTCTACCTCTACTTCACATCTTTTATGGCCCTTTCACACCTTGGACAAATATTTCTACCTCTACTTCACATCTTTTATGGCCCTTTCACACCTTGGACAAATCTTTCTACCTCTACTTCACATCTTTTATGGCCCTTTCACACCTTGGACAAATCTTTCTACCTCTACTTCACATCTTTTATGGCCCTTTCACACCTTGGACAAATCTTTCTACCTCTACTTCACATCTTTTATGGCCCTTTCACACCTTGGACACATCTTTCTACCTCTACTTCACATCTTTTATGGCCCTTTCAAACCTTGGACAAATCTTTCTACCTCTACTTCACATCTTTTATGGCCCTTTCACACCTTGGACAAATCTTTCTACCTCTACTTCACATCTTTTATGGCTCTTTCACACCTTGGACAAATCTCTCTACCTCTACTTCACATCTTTTATGGCCCTTTCACACCTTGGACAAATCTTTCTACCTCTACTTCACATATTTTATGGCCCTTTCACACCTTGGACAAATCTTTCTACCTCTACTTCACATCTTTTATGGCTCTTTGACACCTTGGACAAATCTTTCTACCTCTACTTCACATCTTTTATGGCTCTTTGACACCTTGGACAAATCTTTCTACCCCTACTTCACATCATTTATGGCCCTTTCACACCTTAGACAAATCTCTCTACCTCTACTTCACATCTTTTATGGCCTTTTGACACCTTGGACAAATCTTTCTACCTCTACTTCACATCTTTTATGGCCCTTTCACACCTTGGACAAATCTTTCTACCTCTACTTCACATCTTTTATGGCCCTTTCACACCTTGGACAAATCTTTCTACCTCTACTTCACATCTTTTATGGCCCTTTCACACCTTGGACAAATCTTTCTACCTCTACTTCGCATCTTTTATGGCCCTTTCACACCTTGGACAAATCTTTCTACCCCTCATCTACATCTTTTATGGCCCTTTCACACCTTGGACAAATCTTTCTACCTCTACTTCACGTCTTTTATGGCTCTTTGACACCTTGGACAAATCTTTCTACCCCTCATCTACATCTTTTATGGCCCTTTCACACCTTGGACAAATCTTTCTACCTCTACTTCACATCTTTTACGGCCTTTTGACATCTTGGACAAATCTTTCTACCTTTACTTCACATCTTTTATGGCCCTTTCACACCTTGGACAAATCTTTCTACCTCTACTTCACATCTTTTATGGCCCTTTCACACCTTGGACAAATCTTTCTACCTCTACTTCACATCTTTTATGGCCCTTTCACACCTTGGACAAATATTTCTACCTCTACTTCACATCTTTTATGGCCCTTTCACACCTTGGACAAATCTTTCTACCTCTACTTCACATCTTTTATGGCCCTTTCACACCTTGGACAAATCTTTCTACCTCTACTTCACATCTTTTATGACCCTTTGACACCTTGGACAAATCTCTCTAATTCTACTTCACATCTTTTATGGCCCTTTCACACCTTGGACAAATCTTTCTACCTCTACTTCACATCTTTTATGGCTCTTTGACACCTTGGACAAATCTTTCTACCTCTACTTCACATCTTTTATGGCTCTTTGACACGTTGGACAAATCTTTCTACCTCTACTTCACATCTTTTATGGCTCTTTGACACCTTGGACAAATCTTTCTACCCCTACTTCACATCATTTATGGCCCTTTCACACCTTAGACAAATCTCTCTACCTCTACTTCACATCTTTTATGGCCTTTTGACACCTTGGACAAATCTTTCTACCTCTACTTCACATCTTTTATGGCCCTTTCACACCTTGGACAAATCTTTCTTGCTCTACTTCACATCTTTTATGGCTCTTTGACACCTTGGACAAATCTTTCTACCCCTCATCTACATCTTTTACGGCCTTTTGACATCTTAGACAAATCTTTCTACCTTTACTTCACATCTTTTATGGCCCTTTCACACCTTGGACAAATCTTTCTACCTCTACTTCACATCTTTTATGGCCCTTTCACACCTTGGACAAATCTTTCTACCTCTACTTCACATCTTTTATGGCCCTTTCACACCTTGGACAAATCTTTCTACCTCTACTTCACATCTTTTATGGCCCTTTCACACCTTGGACAAATCTTTCTACCCCTCATCTACATCTTTTATGGCCCTTTCACACCTTGGACAAATCTTTCTTGCTCTACTTCACATCTTTTATGGCTCTTTGACACCTTGGACAAATCTCTCTACCTCTACTTCACATCTTTTATGGCCCTTTCACACCTTGGACAAATCTTTCTACCTCTACTTCACATCTTTTATGGCTCTTTGACACCTTGGACAAATCTTTCTACCCCTCATCTACATCTTTTATGGCCCTTTCACACCTTGGACAAATCTTTCTACCTCTACTTCACATCTTTTATGGCCCTTTCACACCTTGGACAAATCTTTCTACCTCTACTTCACATCTTTTATGGCCCTTTCACACCTTGGACAAATCTTTCTACCCCTCATCTACATCTTTTATGGCCCTTTCACACCTTGGACAAATCTTTCTACCTCTACTTCACATCTTTTATGGCTCTTTGACACCTTGGACAAATCTTTCTACCCCTCATCTACATCTTTTATGGCCCTTTCACACCTTGGACAAATTTTTCTACCTCTACTTCACATCTTTTACGGCCTTTTGACATCTTGGACAAATCTTTCTACCTTTACTTCACATCTTTTATGGCCCTTTCACACCTTGGACAAATCTTTCTACCTCTACTTCACATCTTTTATGGCCCTTTCACACCTTGGACAAATCTTTCTACCTCTACTTCACATCTTTTATGGCCCTTTCACACCTTGGACAAATCTTTCTACCTCTACTTCACATCTTTTATGGCCCTTTCACACCTTGGACAAATCTTTCTACCTCTACTTCACATCTTTTATGGCCCTTTCACACCTTGGACAAATCTTTCTACCTCTACTTCACATCTTTTATGACCCTTTGACACCTTGGACAAATCTCTCTACCTCTACTTCACATCTTTTATGGCCCTTTCACACCTTGGACAAATCTTTCTACCTCTACTTCACATCTTTTATGGCCCTTTCACACCTTGGACAAATCTTTCTACCTCTACTTCACATCTTTTATGGCCCTTTCACACCTTGAACAAATCTTTCTACCTCTACTTCACATCTTTTATGGCTCTTTGACACGTTGGACAAATCTTTCTACCTCTACTTCACATCTTTTATGGCTCTTTCACACCTTGGACAAATCTTTCTACCCCTACTTCACATATTTTATGGCCCTTTCACACCTTTGACAAATCTTTCTACTCTTACTTCACATCTTTTATGGCCCTTTCACACCTTAGACAAATCTCTCTACCTCTACTTCACATCTTTTATGGCCCTTTGACACCTTGGACAAATCTTTCTACCTCTACTTCACATCTTTTATGGCCATTTGACACGTTGGACAAATCTTTCTTGCTCTACTTCACATCTTTTATGGCTCTTTGACACCTTGGACAAATCTTTCTACCTCTACTTCACATCTTTTATGGCCCTTTGACACCTTGGACAAATCTTTCTACCTCTACTTCACATCTTTTATGGCTCTTTGACACCTTGGACAAATCTTTCTTCCTCTACTTCACATCTTTTATGGCCCTTTCACACCTTGGACAAATCTTTCTACCCCTCATCTACATCTTTTACGGCCTTTTGACATCTTGGACAAATCTTTCTTCCTCTACTTCACATCTTTTATGGCCCTTTCACACCTTGGACAAATCTTTCTACCTCTACTTCACATCTTTTATGGCTCTTTGACACCTTGGACAAATCTTTCTTCCTCTACTTCACATCTTTTATGGCCCTTTCACACCTTGGACAAATCTTTCTACCCCTCATCTACATCTTTTACGGCCTTTTGACATCTTGGACAAATCTTTCTTCCTCTACTTCACATCTTTTATGGCCCTTTCACACCTTGGACAAATCTTTCTACCCCTCATCTACATCTTTTATGGCCCTATGACACCTTGGACAAATCTTTCTTCCTCAACTTCACATCTTTTATGGCCCTTTGACACCTTGGACAAATCTTTTCTCTACATCACATCTTTCATGGCCTTTTGACACCTTGGACAAATCTTTCTTCCTCTACTTCACATCTTTTATGGCCCTTTCACACCTTGGACAAATCTTTCTCCCTCTATTTCACATCTTTTATGGCCTTTTGACACCTTGGAAAATCTTTTACCCCTCATCTACATCTTTTATGGCCTTTTGACACCTTGGACAAATCTTTCTACCTCTACTTTACATCTTTTATGCTCATTTCACAAATTAGACAATCTGTCCATTTCTATTTCATACCTTGCATGGTCCCCTCTTATTTATTTTTCTATCCAAGTCTTCTATTCATATTCCTGTCCTCTGTTCCCTGTGGATTCTTGAACATTTCCTTAAGCATTGCTTAGAATTTGTTTTATTATTTTAAAAATATATCCAGAAAAAATATTCACCATCATTCATATTCTGTTCTTATATGAAGCAGTATCCACTATTAGACTTTGTACTTGTCATTCCGATACCCTTTAGTCTCTTACTAAAAGAACTATGTTTTATAATGATATACTAGTACTCCTCTTTCTGATTCCCCTTTAATAAGAATACATGTGTTCACAATATCTCCACTTATGAATGACTTCTCAATATATTTATTTAAAGTCGCAAGTAAAGGAATAATTAGAAAACTGGTCTGTTGAGGACAAAAGGTCAGATTCAGTCTGCATAAGATTTTTTTTTAATCTTAGCACTCACCCGATAAGTGGGAGAGAGTATGGACGGATGCATTGTGTCACTAGTTAATCGTGTTCTGTCAGCCTGATACATTTATCTTCAGTGCTGTGAGCCTGATACATTTATCTTCAGTGCTGTCAGTCTGATACATTTATCTTCAAATGGATAGATTTGCTTTACAATTTTGCCTCGACAGAGGCCATTTTGGCCTACTCTTTTTTAGTTTTAACTGCCAAGGTTTCTTTAATGAGTAGGGAACAGGCAAATAATTGCAATGCTGCGGTAAAGCTGGTAGCAAAAGCCAGTGGTGAGGAGTGTTAGACACTCCAAGGTATGGTGACAGCTTTACAAAGAAAGAACACAACACAATACTGACAATTAATTGCTTCACGGCGGACAGTCAAGTTATCCCAGCTAAGTGTTTGGTTTTTCTTATACGTTTTACAATACATTATCCACTTTGTACTATTGACATTTCTATCACTTCCTCATTTTTCCTATCTTTCTTTTCTACACATCTTGACTCTCATCCTACCTCCCCTCATGTAGCCTCCCTTCTTATTTCAACATCCTACTTTCTTCTCTTCTTTTCTGTCCACCTCTCCATTCACCTGATCATCTAACATGTAGTTATAGATAACTGTGCTTCATCGTTTGTTGTTGTTGTCCCTGTTTTCTGAAGAAGGCTACAGGCCGAAACGTCAGTATTGTGTTGTGTTCCTTCTTTGTAAAGCTGTCACCATCCCTTGGAGTGTCTAACACTGGCTTTTTTTCTTTAATGAGCACAAGTGCACATGGTACCTCCTGTTTATCACCATTACCTGAGAGGGCTAAATATTGGATCACACTACTTGAGAGAATTGAGATGGTAAAGCAACAAATAAACCACAAACTTAAAACTTTCTCACAACCTGTGGTAGGGATTCAAACCTATGACCTTCCAATCGAGAGACCAATGTCTTACCTCAAAACCACCTAGTCCCACAAAATCCAGATATATGACATCTAGGTTCACCTAGGCTTAAACAATAACGAGATTTTTTCTTGGAAAGACAGATGACTTGGTGTAGTGCTGATAACATTATCCAAAATGTGTCTCTGGTTTTAAAAAAATATGTAAACTAACATCACATTTCCTATACAATTACACTGAACGAATGAAGTGTTCTTTCCTTACTCTTTTTCACATCTGTAAACCACAATTTGCCTTTACAAATGTTACCTCTTTAACTCTCTCAACACAAAGAAAATGTTCCCATCGCTAGTGTTTTTCCCTTGCTTCTCTTACTCTGGATTACCAGACCAACAAAGAGTCTACAATAATCATACTTTGTGCACTGCTGTTTTAAAAAAAAAAAAAACTTACTTTGCTCAGTCTATGTGTGGATAGTATTCCTATGAAACCTAAAGACTGGTCCCTGCCCAATCCACCAAATTCTCTTTGATATGCATATTTTTCACATATCCTCTTGAGTTTATTACGTGGTAGATGCTGTGATGATTAATAATTGATCTGTTGTGAAGTCTATCCAAACTCAGGCATCTGCCTGTTATCACAGATGTGATTTCTTTTGCCAAATAATTATCATTTTTTGTAACTTAATTATAACTTCTGTCACATTATTACAGTATTTATTCATGTAATTATTAGTTTTTAACCACATCATGAGTTACAATATTTTTGGCCACATCATGAGTTACAAATGTTTTAACCACATCATGAGTTACAATTTTTTTGGCCACATATTTCTATTTATCTATCTATTGACCTTTCAAGGCGTAGCCACCCATAGGGTGTAGACCAAGATACTCCTTATCTTACCTAAATCTAACAGTTTTCAATCCTTCTAAAGATATTTTATCAAATCTCATCATTTATCTCTGTTCTGTGCAAGCAGCTCTATCTCATTGAGGGAACCGATTCCTGCTGCTCTTGCCTCTCTCATCAGTGTTCTCCTCAGTGTCTCTCTGGGTCGTCCTCTTTTCCTCTTACCTGTTGTTTCCCACATGAGGGCTTGCTTTGCTATTCGGTTATTATCTCTTCTCATCACATGTCCACATATTTAATACATTTTAAATTATTAGTTTTTCCAACATAACTGTCAATTGTTGCTTCTATTATCTGTTTGTTTGCTACAGTTGAGACAAGGAAAAGTGAAGTGCCTGACTCTGACTTCATACTGGACTCACTTGTTGTAAAGCAGCGCTGACATATGCTGGCTACATCTCTGCTTGCGTCACTTTCTTCTGACTCTTCAACTGAGTCACTTCCAGAGCTCACTGAAACAAATAGAATATAGAGTTAAAATATAACATCCACAAAAACGTAAACAATAATCAAGATAAACGGCAAGAATGTGTACACACAGAAGAAATAAATATAAATCAGAACATGAGAAAACTGGGAAATTAGGACAATTAATTTTAGGAATCATTCCCAGTGCATTCAATGTATTTTCATAGAGACTGTGTCACTTTTAACAAAAGTTCGAGCTACCTTTCTTTCTACCTTGTTATTCTTTACTTCTGATGATTAGATTGCCTCCTACTGTGAAGCTCTGCAGAAAGAGTTTCCTATTACTTTATGTAGTTAAAGACAATTGTCCATTTCAGGATAGATTTCAACTCTTTAATAAAAAAGCTACAATATTTTGGTAGTTATAATAATATAATAATTATTTAATATAATTCAATTCAATATTCAATAATTTTAATAAAAATAAATGCCTAATGATCAGGCACAATTGGGTTGGCAGAAAAAAAGGAATTATTAATGATTATGATTTTATTATTATGACAAAACAGGAAGAAAATAGAACACACTTGATCACAATATAAGAGTATTGTGAGGGCATTTCTACATAGTGCTAGCAATATGTTATAGATATAACAATAACAAGCTAATTGTTTAAATTCCTTCCTGGCAGGTAAATTTTGTCTGGATAGTGTTAAATGTCACAGCAACCCTTACACCAGATAAGCAACATCCTAAATGTCATGCCATTAAATTTGTTAAGATAGATTGGTGGTTTCACATTTAGTCCTATCCTAGATAATATTTTAGCATCGAAGTTATTTGTGTTGTGCTGGATTATTCATTACATAAATGTGTGTGTAACTATAATTCCTCTAATAGAGGCAGATCATGGACAATCTGATGGATTTAATGGAGAACATAGAAAACAGATGTTAAAATGTGGGTCAGACTTAAGGGTACCTGTCAAAAGCTAAAAATGGATTGTGCAGAATAAGGGAAATTTTTGGTTGGCATTCAAGACAACTCAAGATGGGGGCCTCGGTAGTCTAGTTGGGAAAACCACCCGACTGGACTACCAATGTTTGGATGACCTGTGTTCGATTTCCGCTGGAAGCAGTGTGAGTTGTACTCATTGCTGGGGGGAAAAAAACCCAGCCGCTGGCAGAAATGCATACCAGGGTATAACTCTGGGAAGGTGAGGAATGCTGTCTCGCATCGTGAGTTTCAATGCTTGAAGAGACACTTTACAGAAGTCTCAGAACACTTCTGGATAGGCGGCCAAGCACATTTGGGTGAAAACTTGTGTGCTAAGATGCAGATTCAAGTCTCGTACTTTACCTTTACACCTCAAGATGTTCCTTGTCAGTTAATGAAGGAAAAACAAGCGAACCTGTGATTTAAGTTTGTTACCATCCCAAAGTGATAGTCAACACAAGCTGGTCATGTTGATGCTCATGTCGGATTATGATTACAAATAATGTTGTGTTGTGAATTACAAAAGGCAGATGATCACTTGTTCAGCACCAGAAAAGGTACAAGTGACTATACTTTACACTAAGACAGGGAACAGTGGTTGAGCAGTGATTAGTGAATTTGTCTACTGAGGACAAGAGGCCGGGTTTGATTCTAATCAACTGCTTCTAGTTATACTTCGTTTAAATGGGTATTTGACATTTTTCCCTTAAACACAATGAGCCACCACATGTCCTTTAATCCCAGGTACACCCAGTCTATTCCGCAGCACCCCAGTAGACATGACAGTAAAACACTCTACAAGACTGCCCACAGTACACAGATCTAAGGAGGAAAATGTGACCCATGCCTATTAACTTGGAAGAGAAACTATATGGAGCAAACATATCTATGAAACAGACAGCAGACCTCATAAGAGAATCTGAAATCATAGTCTGGATGAGTCATGATCGCAGCCGAAGATTATTTTTCTAGGAAAAACATAATACTGGTTGGCATAATACAGATAATATTATTCAAAGACATGCAAAGTGCTAAAAAAAGGGGTACTAATACCATATTCCCTGTTTACCATTGAGTGCTTTCTTCATCTTCTTCAGCTAAATACAATGTTTTGATGTGATGGAGTGAAGTGCAATGCTTCACTACTATTATCTTTTAGAACTTAGTAAGATAGGTACTAATTTTTTTCACAGACAAGGGGCAGAGCAGAAAGAGAAAAAATCAATAAAGATGAGAGAAAAAGAAAATGTGCACTTTGTTCCTTCTCACATCCAGACCTAATTATAGTTTAGTCTTCTAATTAGAAGGGAATCAAAGCTTGTTTAAAACATGCCCACAAATAACAATATAATTATACATTTAAAAATGTATTGTTGTCTTGGTTTCTTCTCAATGGGTTCATAAATCACAGACTTGCATGTAAAGAAGCTGTCAGCACTCATGCTCTGGTTTCCAAAGTGTGAAAACACTGGCCCATATATAACATGGAAGGAATGATATTTGGATTTGTGTCACTGAAGGAGAAATGATAACCCTTGACTGTGATTCACATGACAAAGGCTAAAGAAACATATAATTCAGTCACACCGTGCAGCATATAAGGCATAGGGTTTAGACCCCATATTCATTTTTTCCATGAGCACAGTGAATTAGTCGTCGGATTATCCTCATTGCACATCTGTCCATAAGAGCTCCTCCCTAGCAAATCTTGTAGTGTGAAATGATGAACTGTTTCACAAGTCACTGCTCTCCTCGTAGCACTCCTGCATTTAGACATCCCTCTTGGCTAATGAAGATCCAGAGAGTCGCACCAGGGCTGCATATCCTCGAACAGCATCAAAATATTTATCATTTGGCCTTTTTGAGAGCATACAGTTAGAGATATATGATTGTTGATCATGATGATGTATCATACAACACGAGCACAATCTTTGGTCAATGTAAGTGCTGTATTTGTTAATACCCATATTTTTTTTTTTTTACCATGAGCACATTATTTGGAAATGTCAGCACTGTCTTTTTTCCCCCCGAAGAAAAAAAATCAGGTACCCATTTAAGGCTGGGTGAACATAGAAGCTGGATGAACAAATGAATGAACCCACCCTCTTGTCTACAATAGACCAATTCACTAGCCACCTCATGATACAACACATGACAGCCTTACAGCATTGACACATATTGAGCCAATAACTAAGACTGTCTCTTTTTTGTACTTCCAGCTCTTCCATCTTTTTGTCTGCCTCTTCCAAAAAATGAACATTCAGGTAGTGCTGTCCTATTGTCAGGTGTACTCTGCAGGCCCAAAGTGGACAAAAGTACATAATGAAAAGAATTGTGACAACATGTTAAGGTCCCACAAAGGGAAGTACCTTAAAAATATGTTTGGCAATTACTGTTCTTACAATCATGAAGATATAGACTTTCATTAATGGATGCTAACGCAGAAAAAAAGGATGGAAATGAAAATCACTAACATAGAATTATGGAAATGGGTCAAATACCAGTGGATAAAGAGATACAGCGAAGACGATGGCGCTGGATAGGACACACACTGCGGAAGCCAACTGAGAGTATTACACAACAAGCCCTTTTTTGGAATCCCCAGGGGAAAAGATAAAGAGGAAGACCAAAGAATTCTTGGAGAAGACAGATATAAGCAGAGATGACGATGATGGAGAAGACATGGAATGATCTTAAAAGAATGGTAAGAAACTGAATGACTTGGAAAGTATTTGTTGAAGACATATGCTCCACAGGGAGCTGAAAGGTAGAAAAAGAATTACTGTTCTAAAACCTACTAAATACCCAGAATTCAAATAAAATTAACAGAAGTGATGAGGATGTGAATAAGTTTGGAACTAGTAAATCCTAATGATGCAGCAAGACTGATGTCACTGATTATGGAAATGATAAGTGTGGTAACTAAAGCTCGTTTCAAAACATATGCCCAACTTCAAAACGCTATTACTCTCTAACCGTTTGTTAAATACTTTTGAAATTTTCCAAATGTTATTAGAATGCAAAAGACCCTTTAAATGTATATTTAACAAATATCTTGCAGCTGCAGTTTTCTTAAAGCGGCGATATTTCTTTGATGTTTGTCAAAATTGTAAATTGTGAAGCCCTAAAGAATAGAAATTACCGTAGTTGCTGGTCTACGATTAATTTTCACTAGGTAAAGGCGTGGCCGTAATGGGGAAATAACTGGATAAAACAAAACACCAGGAGAATTATTGTCTGCTCAGTTCGAGGACGGACGATAATAATATCAAGGTATACCTGTATGTCCAATTTTCATAGTTGTGTGGTCCTGAAAAGGACCGTTTGTTGAAATAATTTAAGGTAATATAGGGGCCAACATTATGGGGGCTATATACTTTCATTCTGAATCAGACGAGTCTAAAAGATTAATAACTGTTTGGGGTTGAACATTCCACAAACCATCATTTTTCCAATATTCCTCTTCCTGTTTTAAGACGTGGTCTTCACATTTAGCCCAATAATCTTTGTCTATATTTAATAAAGCGAGATTAGCAAGAGTCTTTACATCGCATATTTTGAATGTTGTATTTTCATCTGCCACTTGTCCTTTTAATTTTGCCCAGATTAGTTCTATTGGATTTAAATGAGCATGGTAAGGTGGCAGCCTCAAACTTATATGACCGTGCTCTTGGATAATCTTATCTATTTGAAAAATCTTTGTCCTCTGTTTTTGCTTTACTAGAGATAGTAATTCAGGTTTTAAGTACATGTTATTAAATTGTATGTGCTCCTTTGTGAGCCATATCTTAATAGCATCTTTTGTACTGGATGACGTCGGGACTTTATCTTCAAGTGCAACAATGTTGTGGTACGCTGCATTGTCCATTATTAGGCAAGATGGTCGATCTAGTGATGGGAGAACAGAATTTTCAATCCAATGTCTAAATATGTGACCATTCATCTCAGAGTGATAATCCCGATTGTCTATGGATTTTGACAGAAAAATGAGCTCTGCATTCTGTATTAGTCCATGTTGTCGACTACCTGCATGAGCAATTATTAAGCGCTGTCCTTTGCTGCTAGGTATTAATCTCTTAATCTTTCCATCTGATGACTGCCATTCCCTTTGGTTAGTGTGGTGAGCATTGATCCATGTTTCATCCAAGTACACAATATCATAACCTTGCTTGCGCACCTCTTTTACTTCACGTAAGTACTTGCTTCTCATGACTACTATATGTGGCTTCTCACAGATGATGTTTCGTCCATTGGAATACTTTCTGAATGTAAAGCCTGCAGCTCTCACATTCCTCCATAATGTAGACTTTGATATTTCAATACTGTTGTTCTTTTTCAGCGATACTTTTAATTTTCTTATTGTAACAGTTTCATTCATACCCAACATTTTGCGAATTTCACTTCTAATAAGTTCACTGTCGAAATTATCCAACATTTTTGCTCTTCCTTGTGATTTTGTATATTTGGTACATTGACGGTCACGTGCTTGAATCCAGCGATTAAATGACCGTTTAGATAAATCCAAAATGTGTCTTGTCCTATTCTCAGGGTTTTCTAAAGAATGAAATAATCTTCCTCGTTTAGCCTCTTTGCAAAAATAGTCATACATTTTTATTGCGATGTTTTGTAAACTGCAGAATTTCATTTTAAGACTCATGATAAATGTTATTGTTCCACGTTACGCCGCTGAATTAGCGGAAATGGAACACACAATGTCTCGTGTTTACTACAAGTGTCTAATTGTGTCAGATAACTCACGCGGAAAGCGTGCAAAATCGTAAATTTGAGCGTGTATGGATTTATAATCGCTATTTTTAACTTAAATACTGTAAACACTAAGTTTTGACTACATCAATGGGTCGTTAAATTTATATAAATCAAATAAGCAATAATAATAACCAAATGTTTGTTTTTAATGAAATTAATTCCCTGTTGGGTTCTAATCATTATAACTATACATGCAAATTTTGAAAAAATTACAAAAAGCGGTTTAAAAGATATTGATTTTTAAAGTTGGGCACGACTTATGAAACAAGCTATAGTTTGAGATCCACTGTTATTTTTTTCTTCTGTGCCATCAAATTATGAGTTGCACAGGTAAAGTTTCATATTTCTGGATGTAACAGACATAAAGATTGCCATTTAAAGACGATCTGCACAATATAGAACATGCTGTGCTGTTATACAAAAAGTGGGGACTGGCACTGAGCTATGAGCAATTGATACACCTTCATTCCCCTTTAAATGCTGACAGAAAAAGGGTGGTAAACATTGATAGATTCAACAACAAAAAATCTTGACAGATTTAGTTTCCCTCACAAACTGAGGGTTTTCAATTTTGCAATGTTTAAATGTTTCATAGTGTGAATGCCAAAATGTGAACACAAGACAAGAATTTCACATTATCCAAATCCTGCATTTATCCTTTTAGAACGGCATGCATTAACAGCCAAACACTTGTAGACGGGATTAAAGCTGAGTTAAGCTTTACTGTAGTTAAGAGAAACCCCATGGCTTTTGCTTCTTACAAGCCTTTGTTCATGTGTCCCCTCAAGATTAGCGAACTGTCTCACCCCCACCCACGAGTCTTCATGTTGTAATATTATACAAACAGGTAAGTGTTGATGATGAAGTGTTGTGCAAATAATCTGGGGTGTGGACAGAATGAAACAAGCAGAAAATCTATCAGACAGTTCAAGAGAATTGCTTGAGAATTCAACAGAACTGATAGACAACAATAAAGACAGAAATTTATGGAGAGACAAGACCTTCGCAGACATAGTACGTGATGATATTCAATGTACACCAACTTGACATTTTCCACACTCACAACTTCAATTCACTACTTGGCTCAAGACGTCCCTATTATCTCATAGTACATTATTTCTTGATTACTCTAAACTTGCACGCTAGTTTCCCCAGCAGAGCGAGACGGCCTACGTTTAGTCTCATTCTCTCTAACCATCATCACAATATTACACAACTATATCAATATAAAGTCGCACCTCTCGACTTCCCGTTCCCTGGACGAACCTCTCGACTTCCCGTACCCTGGACGAACCTCTCGACTTCCCGTACCCTGGACGAACCTCTCGACTTCCCGTACCCTGGACGAAGTGGCATACCGTATTTTGTTGTAAGATGACACGTGGAACCAGTAAGCAGTCTTCCTCACACCTTAATTAGCTTCCACCTGTGGATATCCCATACGAAAATGTTCGATCTTAAGAGAAGACGGCGTAAAACGTCCATCAAATTCACAGATTACAGTCTACAAAAAGCTAGAAGTAACCCCCGCCATAGAATATGTAAAGAAACAACAGATAAAATGGTCTAGCCACGTGACAAGGCAGAGTGATCAAAACACAACACAACGAGCCCTCAATTAATGTTGCGAGAACACCAGGCCCAAGGGACGACCATGAAAAAGTAGATTGGTGGGAATATTAGAAGCACTAGCACACATAACAGCAGCAGAGGAGAACAGAAGAGCAAAAGACCGCACATTATGTCTCCTCTCGACGCTGAAAGGCAAATGAGGAATGAAAGTAGAAGACACTCTACTCAAACGGGAGCCCAAACTTCAGTTTATCAAACCATATAGAGAGGTGAAAGAGCTCCGATAAACGCACGATCCTGGGCCCTCCTGTACTTTGCGAGCGATGGAGAAACAGCAGTAACAGCAGAATGCGTGACATGCCCCTCCATAATGCAATCGATTGAGGCCATCAGGAAGCACACTGCCCCAGTCAGCCGATTCTACGTCAGTGTTTTCTCCTCCCGCTGTTAGCACTGCTGAGAAGAACAAAACATCATTTTTATGATTGACAACGACACGTCACCGTCACAGAGAGGAAATGAGATTGGGTCACTGAGGCCTTCATGATCGTGAGAGCAGACAGCCCGAACAGCCCTCGGACTCAAAGTCCAACATCTGCTACACGTCAGACAGCCTCGGCATGAAACACGCCATGTAGTCAAAGCTCGTTCACCGGGGAAACGAGTAACATTTGCTTCTCACAAGTTATCGTTCATGTTTCTTTCACGGCTAGCGAGTGGCTTTTTTCCCCCTCCTGTCAGCCAGCATGTTGTAATATTACACGGACAGGCAAGTGTTATATACACACAAAAACCAGGGGCGTGGATAGACGGCGAGAAGAGACTCAGGGCGAAAGCAGTGCTTCAAATTGATTATGTGCTGTTAGTGGGGGTCTTGCAAGCCAGATACTCATTTGTTTGTTTCAGCCAATGATTCTTTCTTTACATTCACCAGACGGTGACTTATCATCATCATTGAGTGCTGTCGCCGCATCAAAGGTTGGCTACCATGCAGCGCCACTCTGCTCTGTCTCTTGCTTTGACGGTGCAGGTTTGTCATAAACTGACTTGTCTATCTTAGTCTTGGTCTGCTTCTGCCTCTTTTACCTTGTATTTTCCCTTCCACTATTACTTTTAGTAGGTTGTTGTGTCTTTTAACGTGCCCCAACAAATCTCATTTGTCTTGTCTGAATTGTATCTCTTTTCATTTTTAGTTCTTTTAAGACTTCATCGTTTGTTTTCTTTTCTTTCCATCCAATTCTACCTATTCTTCTATATATCCACATTTCAAATGTTTCAATTTTATGTTCGGTTTTAATGTTGAATGTTCCTGTATCTGCACCATACGGGAATATTAAGAAGATATCATGACTATTCTTAGTTTTAGCCCTGGTGTTAATTTGGTTTGATGTTAGTATATTTTTCATGGCATTAAAATTACTTTTTGCCATTCCTTATTCTTTTGTTTATTTCAGTTTTACATCCTGCATCACTGGTTATAGTATGTCCAAGGTAGTTGTAGTTCTAAACTGTCTCCAGTTCTTATTCTTATAGTCAGCCTTTAAATGGCACAGAAACGGGCAGGGAGCCCCTTCGGGCATTAAGGTGTATTAGGAATATGGTTATGTCCACATTTACCAATAACCAACCACACATTTTAAGGTGTATTAGGAATATGGTTATGTCCACATTTACCATAACCAACCACACATTTTAAGGTGTATTAGGAATATGGTTATGTCCACATTTACCAATAACCAACCACACACATTTTAAGGTGTATTAGGAATATGGTTATGTCCACATTTACCAATAACCAACCACACATTTTAAGGTGTATTAGGAATATGGTTATGTCCACATTTACCAATAACCAACCACACATTTTAAGGTGTATTAGGAATATGGTTATGTCCACATTTACCAATAACCAACCACACATTTTAAGGTGTATTAGGAATATGGTTATGTCCACATTTACCAATAACCAACCACACATTTTAAGGTGTATTAGGAATATGGTTATGTCCACATTTACCAATAACCAACCACACATTTTAAGGTGTATTAGGAATATGGTTATGTCCACATTTACCAATAACCAACCACACATTTTAAGGTGTATTAGGAATATGGTTATGTCCACATTTACCAATAACCAACCACACATTTTAAGGTGTATTAGGAATATGGTTATGTCCCACATTTACCAATAACCAACCACACATTTTAAGGTGTATTAGGAATATGGTTATGTCCACATTTACCAATAACCAACCACACATTTTAAGGTGTATTAGGAATATGGTTATGTCCACATTTACCAATAACCAACCACACATTTTAAGGTGTATTAGGAATATGGTTATGTCCACATTTACCAATAACCAACCACACATTTTAAGGTATATTAGGAATATGGTTATGTCCACATTTACCAATAACCAACCACACATTTTAAGGGTGATGTCGCCAGTGCATGCCAGGCTTACCCCTTTAATAACCTATGGTAGCAATTTTCCGAGCTTATGAAGCCGCGTCAGTCCACATTTAGGAATTGGTCTAAAGTTTTTAGACTACGCTCGCGTCAGCACACATTTAGGAATTGGTCTAAAGTTTCTAGACTACTCTCGCGTCAGTCCACGTTTAGGAATTGGTCTAAAGTTTCTAGACTACTCTCGCGTCAGTCCACATTTAGGAATTGGTCTAAAGTTTCTAGACTACTCTCGCGTCAGTCCACATTTAGAAATTGATCTAAAGTTTCTAGACTACTCTGGTCCTTTCGTTAAACGCACATAAAAAATGACGTAATTTGCCCTGTGCTTTTTAAAAAAAAAAAATCTTTTATATCTACTCATTGTGGCTCAACTCACTCCATGTTACTTCATTTACGGCATATTGCGTACTCGCTTCGCCTGACCACTTTGTTTCCAGATACATAAAGCGGGGTGGGAGGGAGAGAGGGAGAGAGAGAGAGAGAGAGATTGTCTAATCAGTTCTGGTTCATTGATAATGGACGTCAGGTTTGAATCTATGTATTGATATCAAAGCTATTTGTTTTCATCTCAGAGTGGCATTCTAGTTCTAATCTCGGACATTTTACAACATTCATGGATGCCCTCAGTCTATTATTACATTCCTACTCGTTCTAAAAATGGATATTTTTGTGACGCCACACACATAACGTGACGTTTAAAATTTAAAAAAAAAAAAAAAAAAAAAAGAAGTAAAGACCCCCGTCACGCCAAGTGGCGTATAGGGAATATGGTGTTAGTGACCATAATTTTTAGACCTTCGGCACATGATTTTTGGGTAATGTGGTCGGTATTACGTCCGTGCTGCTTTACTTTCCCTTATTAAATCCGGTACCCATTAAAGGCTGGGTGAACCCGGAAGCCGTCGATCAGAATCGAACCCGACCTCTTGTCCTTAGCAGCCCAGTTCACTAACCACTGAGTTATCGCGGCTCCAGTGTCATGTTAACTACTTATAGTTGTTATGTATGTTAACTACTTGTAGTTAGCTAACTGTTAACTACAAGTCAATACTTAAGTGTGTATGATATTTTATAAGTTAACGCTCGTGTGAAAAAAGATCAAGAATGGCAACTCTGAGAGTTTTGAGATTGCAAGATTGAATTTTTTTTTAAAGATGAAAATTGTGAAACTTTGAACATACAGCTTCCTCTAATCACTTTTGAGTGTATAACAGAAGAAGCGTGAATGTTTATTTTCTAGGAAAGACACAAATTAACAACTAAAGTATCAGTGACAAACAACTGTGATATATATATATATATATATATATATATATATATATATATATATATATATATATATATATATATATATATATATATATATATATATATAATACGCAGTCCATATCGGTATACCGACGCTAAGACAGGGACAATGCTATATTTTGGGAGGATTCAAGTACGGCCTGGAATAGACGTTGTATCACCTGTTTGTAAGGCAAACAGAAGGTTGCCGAGCCAGTTATTCCTTCTGTCAACCCACTCTATTATAAAGCTGCGAGATGTGGGATTGTTTACAAAACAGCCGGGAGGTGAAGCTCTTCCATATGTTTGATAAACTGTTGAAAATAAGAAGACGGGACTTTGTGGGAGACACAGATGCGATGACACAAGACTGCCAGGGATGTCTATCATTCATTCCCATACCATGTAGATCAGAGCTAAGATAAGACTGCACACGTTGCTGGATAATTGAAGCTATTTAAAGACAAGAGGACGGACAACAGTGTATTGGTCAAAACATGGACATAACAAAACCCTTCTGTTTTGATCCTGAAGAGCAATGGTGCTAATGTGTCTGCACGATAAACCAATATTGTCGGTGGTACTGCAATATGACATGGGATAGAATAAATGACGATACTAGAAACGATCACTTCGCAAATAATGCTTCCTCCTCTAGATGTAACTATCAAGACATGCTTGTTCACACTGTAGTATAGAAGCAAGAGCTCGTGTTACTGGTCAGTCATACATGTCAGAAGTCTAGGTGGCTGAATTAATAAACAACCAACATCCATCTCCAAACAAGTAGTATGTGAGTTCGATCCGCGGTTTTAAAATTGCGACCTGAACACCACGCAGTGACAGCACACGGCCTTTATTCTCCTGCTCTTTAGGAATTACCCCCTCCCCCCCACAACAGACCCCATAAATGGATAATCGCTGAAATGATTTATTTTTTTTTCCCCTAATAACCGCCATCGAGCTCACTTTAAGAGAGAATGATGACAGCGTGCATTCACCTACAATGACAGGCGAACGAAGATAAACAAACCACAAACACAGCCAACTAACATAGCATTTGTCATGTTGTAAAGATAAGCATGCGTTTGGTATAGTTAAAAGAACATTATCTGGTTCTAGAAGATAGGGCCTTATGCATAATAAATCAAGCATTTCGTAACGTTTCATGTCGCAGGACAGTGACGTATTACACTATATCATACAAGGTTATTTTATTGGGAGGTGAGGGGGGTCATTTTATTTGGAGGTGAGGGGGTCATTTTATATGAAGGTGAGGGGGGGGGTCATTTTATATGAAGGTGAGGGGGGGGGGGGTGTCATTTTATATAAAGGTGAGGGGGGTTATTTCATTTGGAGGTGAGGGGGAGTCATTTTATATGAAGGTGAGGGGGTCATTTTATATGAAGGTGAGGAGGTCATATATATATATTATATGAAGGTGAGGGGGGGGGGTCATTCTATATGAAGGTGAAGGGAGTCATTTTATTTGGAGATTGGCGGGGTGGGGGGGGTAGGTCATTTTATTTGGAGGTGAGGGGGAGTCATTTTATTTGGAGGTGAGGGGATCATTTTATTTAGACGTGAGGGGATCATTTTATTTAGACGTGAGGGGATCATTTTATTTAGACGTGAGGGGATCATTTTATTTAGACGTGAGGGGATCATTTTATTTAGACGTGAGGGGATCATTTTATTTAGACGTGAGGGGATCATTTTATCTAGAGGTGAGGGGACAATTTTATTTAGAGGTGAGGGGGTGGGGGGAGGTCATTTTCTTTAGACGTGAGGGGGCACTTTATTTATAGGTGAGGGGGTGCATTTTATTTAGAGGTGAGGGGCGCATTTTATTTAGAGGTGAGGGGGTGCATTTTATTTAGAGGTGAGGGGGGCATTTTATTTAGACGTGAGGGGGGCATTTTATTTAGAGGTGAGGGGGGGGCATTTTATTTAGACGTGAGGGGGGCATTTTATTTAGACGTGAGGGGGGCATTTTATTTAGAGGTGAGGGGATCATTGTATTTAGACGTGAGGGGATAATTTTATCTAGACGTGAGGGGATAATTTTATCTAGACGTGAGGGGATAATTTTATCTAGACGTGAGGGGATCATTTTATTTAGACGTGAGGGGGGCATTTTATTTAGAGGTGAGGGGATCATTGTATTTAGACGTGAGGGGATAATTTTATCTAGACGTGAGGGGATAATTTTATCTAGACGTGAGGGGATCATTTTATTTAGACGTGAGGGGATCATTTTATCTAGACGTGAGGGATCATTTTATCTAGACGTGAGGGGATAATTTTATTTAGACGTGAGGGGATAATTTTATCTAGACGTGAGGGGATCATTTTATCTAGAGGTGAGGGGACCATTTTATTTAGAGGTGAGGGGGTGCGAGGAGGTCATTTTCTTTAGACGTGAGGGGAGCACTTTATTTAGAGGTGAGGGGGTGCATTTTATTTAGAGGTGAGGGGTGCATTTTATTTAGAGGTGAGGGGTGGGCATTTTATTTAGAGGTGAGCATTTTATTTAGAGGTGAGGGGGCATTTTATTTAGAGGTGAGGGGATAATTTTATTTTGAGGCGAGGGGGCATTTTATTTAGACGTGAGGGGCCGCATTTTATTTATAGGTGAGGGGAGCATTTTATTTAGAGGTGAGGGGACATTTTATTTAGAGGTGAGGGGGGCATTTTATTTAGAGGTGAGGGGGCATTCTATTTATAGGTGAGGGCACATTTTATTTAGAGGTTAGGGGGCATTTTATTTAGAGGTGAGGGGGGCCATTTTATTTAGAGCTGAGGGGGGGGGGGGCATTCTATTTAGAGCTGAGGGATGGGAGCCATTTTATTTAGAGGTGAGTGGGCATTTTATTTAGAGGTGAGGGGGGCATTTTATTTAGAGTTGGGGGGGCATTCTATTTAGAGGTGAGGGGGCATTTTATTTAGAGTTGGGGGGCATTCTATTTAGAGGTGAGGGGGCATTTTATTTAGAGGTGATGAGACATTTTATTTAGAGGTGAGGGGGCATTCTATTTATAGGTGAGGGGGACATTTTATTTAGAGGTGAGGGGCATTTTATTTAGAGGTGAGGGGGGCATTTTATTTAGAGCTATGGGGGAGGGCATTCTATTTAGAGGTGAGGAAGGAGAGTCATTTTATTTTGAGGTGAGGGGCATTTTATTTAGAGGTGAGGGGGCATTTTATTTAGAAGTGAGGGGGCATTGTATTTAGAGGTGAGGGGGGCATTTTATTTAGAGGTGAGGGGGCATTTTATTTAGAGGTGAGGGAGGGGAGACATTTTATTTAGAGGTGAGGGAGGGGAGCCATTTTATTTAGAGGTGAGGGAGGGGAGCCATTTTATTTAGAGGTGAGGGAGGGGAGCCATTTTATTTAGAGGTGAGGGGGCATTTTATTTAGAAGTGAAGGGGCCATTCTATTTAGAGGTGAGGGAGGGAAGCCATTTTATTTTGAGGTGTGGGGGGAGTTATTTTACTTAGAGGTGAGGGGGGCATTTTATTTAGAGGTGAGGGAGGGGAGCCATTCTATTTAGAGGTGAAGGGGGGGGGAGTTATTTTACTTAGAGGTGAGGGGGGCGCATTTTATTTAGAGGTGAGGGAGGGCAGCCATTTTATTTCGAGGTGAGGGGGAACCACTGTACTTCGACGTCATTATCTTTCTAAATCAGTTAGCCGAGAGTATACATTCCCTTTTCAGCACGACCGATTAGAAAACGCCATGCTGGAATGTCTTTGTCTTGTGGGTGTTTTGTTATAATCATGTCGAGGCACAATCCGTTCAACCTCAGATATGTTTTCTATATTAGAACGCAACTAATATCCAAAAATGAGTGAAGCATATTTTGTCTCGACTGATGGACTGTAAGATGCCCTTGAGCGATGCTGCTAGCAAATAAGACGTGAGGGGAAGTCATTGTATTTACAAGTGAGGGGGCGTTATCGCCATAGTAGTGTTTAACCACAAACACACTGTCTATATTATTGATTAATTCATTAGGTCCCGTCTCCACATCGAAGGTTGGCCACCATGTAGCGCCATTTTATTTTGTCTCTTGTCTTGATAGTGCATCTTGTCATAGGTTCACCTATCCATCTTTTGCCAATCAGCCCACTTTAGCCAACCATATACATGAATGAACGGAAGTGATCGGCGCTAAATAAATGCAAAGGTGGATATTGAACAGCTCTCAATTCCACAATGTAATACGCAGATTGAAGGTGGAATTTCGTATTCACGCCACCTTATTCACCAAAAAAAAGGAACGCGGTCAGGCGCACGAACTCCGTAGCATCGGTGCAAATCCGTAAAGTGGTTCATCCGGTTAACTTTAACACAGCTATCTACATTAGAAAACTGAGATCAATCAGTCTCCACACTCAAATCCTGCTGTGGTCGATGGAAAACAAACTTTATTCCACCACCTCGGCACCAGAAGTCCCCGAAAAAGTTGTCACATCTACCTGGTACACTCCACTCCAAGATAACCCTTAGCAGGGAATTGTGAATTGAATCCTTTGAAATGTGGATATATAGAAGAATATGAAGAATTGGATGGAAAGAAAAGAAAACAACTAAAAATGAAAAAAAGAACTACTAAGCACAATTCAAACAAGACATGCAATTTTTGGACCATGTTAAAAAACGCAACAGCCTACTGAAAGTAATCCTGGAGGAGAAAATACAACGTAAAAGTGGCAGAGGTAGACCAAGACTAACATGGACGAGTAACATCAAAAGCTGGACAAACCAGCCTATGACAATCTGCACAATCAAAGCAAGTGACAGAACTGTTGAAAATAAGAAGACGGACTTTGTGGGAGACACAGATGCGATGACACAAGACTGCCAGGGATGTCTATCATTCATTCCCATACCATGTAGATCAGAGCTAAGATAAGACTGCACACGTTGCTGGATAATTGAAGCTATTTAAAGACAAGAGGACGGACAACAGTGTATTGGTCAAAACATGGACATAACAAAACCCTTCTGTTTTGATCCTGAAGAGCAATGGTGCTAATGTGTCTGCACGATAAACCAATATTGTCGGTGGTACTGCAATATGACATGGGATAGAATAAATGACGATACTAGAAACGATCACTTCGCAAATAATGCTTCCTCCTCTAGATGTAACTATCAAGACATGCTTGTTCACACTGTAGTATAGAAGCAAGAGCTCGTGTTACTGGTCAGTCATACATGTCAGAAGTCTAGGTGGCTGAATTAATAAACAACCAACATCCATCTCCAAACAAGTAGTATGTGAGTTCGATCCGCGGTTTTAAAATTGCGACCTGAACACCACGCAGTGACAGCACACGGCCTTTATTCTCCTGCTCTTTAGGAATTACCCCCTCCCCCCCACAACAGACCCCATAAATGGATAATCGCTGAAATGATTTATTTTTTTTTCCCCTAATAACCGCCATCGAGCTCACTTTAAGAGAGAATGATGACAGCGTGCATTCACCTACAATGACAGGCGAACGAAGATAAACAAACCACAAACACAGCCAACTAACATAGCATTTGTCATGTTGTAAAGATAAGCATGCGTTTGGTATAGTTAAAAGAACATTATCTGGTTCTAGAAGATAGGGCCTTATGCATAATAAATCAAGCATTTCGTAACGTTTCATGTCGCAGGACAGTGACGTATTACACTATATCATACAAGGTTATTTTATTGGGAGGTGAGGGGGGTCATTTTATTTGGAGGTGAGGGGGTCATTTTATATGAAGGTGAGGGGGGGGGGGTCATTTTATATGAAGGTGAGGGGGGGGGGGTGTCATTTTATATAAAGGTGAGGGGGGTTATTTCATTTGGAGGTGAGGGGGAGTCATTTTATATGAAGGTGAGGGGGGTCATTTTATATGAAGGTGAGGAGGTCATATATATATATTATATGAAGGTGAGGGGGGGGGGGTCATTCTATATGAAGGTGAAGGGAGTCATTTTATTTGGAGATTGGCGGGGTGGGGGGGGGGGGTAGGTCATTTTATTTGGAGGTGAGGGGGAGTCATTTTATTTGGAGGTGAGGGGATCATTTTATTTAGACGTGAGGGGATCATTTTATTTAGACGTGAGGGGATCATTTTATTTAGACGTGAGGGGATCATTTTATTTAGACGTGAGGGGATCATTTTATTTAGACGTGAGGGGATCATTTTATTTAGACGTGAGGGGATCATTTTATCTAGAGGTGAGGGGACAATTTTATTTAGAGGTGAGGGGGTGGGGGGAGGTCATTTTCTTTAGACGTGAGGGGGGCACTTTATTTATAGGTGAGGGGGTGCATTTTATTTAGAGGTGAGGGGCGCATTTTATTTAGAGGTGAGGGGTGCATTTTATTTAGAGGTGAGGGGGGCATTTTATTTAGACGTGAGGGGGGCATTTTATTTAGAGGTGAGGGGGGCATTTTATTTAGACGTGAGGGGGGCATTTTATTTAGACGTGAGGGGGGCATTTTATTTAGAGGTGAGGGGATCATTGTATTTAGACGTGAGGGGATAATTTTATCTAGACGTGAGGGGATAATTTTATCTAGACGTGAGGGGATAATTTTATCTAGACGTGAGGGGATCATTTTATTTAGACGTGAGGGGGGCATTTTATTTAGAGGTGAGGGGATCATTGTATTTAGACGTGAGGGGATAATTTTATCTAGACGTGAGGGGATAATTTTATCTAGACGTGAGGGGATCATTTTATTTAGACGTGAGGGGATCATTTTATCTAGACGTGAGGGGATCATTTTATCTAGACGTGAGGGGATAATTTTATTTAGACGTGAGGGATAATTTTATCTAGACGTGAGGGGATCATTTTATCTAGAGGTGAGGGGACCATTTTATTTAGAGGTGAGGGGGTGCGAGGAGGTCATTTTCTTTAGACGTGAGGGGAGCACTTTATTTAGAGGTGAGGGGGTGCATTTTATTTAGAGGTGAGGGGTGCATTTTATTTAGAGGTGAGGGGTGGGCATTTTATTTAGAGGTGAGCATTTTATTTAGAGGTGAGGGGGGCATTTTATTTAGAGGTGAGGGGATAATTTTATTTTGAGGCGAGGGGGGCATTTTATTTAGACGTGAGGGGCCGCATTTTATTTATAGGTGAGGGGAGCATTTTATTTAGAGGTGAGGGGACATTTTATTTAGAGGTGAGGGGGCATTTTATTTAGAGGTGAGGGGGCATTCTATTTATAGGTGAGGGGCACATTTTATTTAGAGGTTAGGGGGCATTTTATTTAGAGGTGAGGGGGGCCATTTTATTTAGAGCTGAGGGGGGGGCATTCTATTTAGAGCTGAGGGATGGGAGCCATTTTATTTAGAGGTGAGTGGGCATTTTATTTAGAGGTGAGGGGGCATTTTATTTAGAGTTGGGGGGGCATTCTATTTAGAGGTGAGGGGGCATTTTATTTAGAGTTGGGGGGCATTCTATTTAGAGGTGAGGGGGCATTTTATTTAGAGGTGATGAGACATTTTATTTAGAGGTGAGGGGGGCATTCTATTTATAGGTGAGGGGGACATTTTATTTAGAGGTGAGGGGGCATTTTATTTAGAGGTGAGGGGGGCATTTTATTTAGAGCTATGGGGGAGGGCATTCTATTTAGAGGTGAGGAAGGAGAGTCATTTTATTTTGAGGTGAGGGGCATTTTATTTAGAGGTGAGGGGGCATTTTATTTAGAAGTGAGGGGGCATTGTATTTAGAGGTGAGGGGGGCATTTTATTTAGAGGTGAGGGGGCATTTTATTTAGAGGTGAGGGAGGGGAGACATTTTATTTAGAGGTGAGGGAGGGGAGCCATTTTATTTAGAGGTGAGGGAGGGGAGCCATTTTATTTAGAGGTGAGGGAGGGGAGCCATTTTATTTAGAGGTGAGGGGGCATTTTATTTAGAAGTGAAGGGGCCATTCTATTTAGAGGTGAGGGAGGGAAGCCATTTTATTTTGAGGTGTGGGGGGAGTTATTTTACTTAGAGGTGAGGGGGGCATTTTATTTAGAGGTGAGGGAGGGGAGCCATTCTATTTAGAGGTGAAGGGGGGGAGTTATTTTACTTAGAGGTGAGGGGGGCGCATTTTATTTAGAGGTGAGGGAGGGCAGCCATTTTATTTCGAGGTGAGGGGGAACCACTGTACTTCGACGTCATTATCTTTCTAAATCAGTTAGCCGAGAGTATACATTCCCTTTTCAGCACGACCGATTAGAAAACGCCATGCTGGAATGTCTTTGTCTTGTGGGTGTTTTGTTATAATCATGTCGAGGCACAATCCGTTCAACCTCAGATATGTTTTCTATATTAGAACGCAACTAATATCCAAAAATGAGTGAAGCATATTTTGTCTCGACTGATGGACTGTAAGATGCCCTTGAGCGATGCTGCTAGCAAATAAGACGTGAGGGGAAGTCATTGTATTTACAAGTGAGGGGGCGTTATCGCCATAGTAGTGTTTAACCACAAACACACTGTCTATATTATTGATTAATTCATTAGGTCCCGTCTCCACATCGAAGGTTGGCCACCATGTAGCGCCATTTTATTTTGTCTCTTGTCTTGATAGTGCATCTTGTCATAGGTTCACCTATCCATCTTTTGCCAATCAGCCCACTTTAGCCAACCATATACATGAATGAACGGAAAGTGATCGGCGCTAAATAAATGCAAAGGTGGATATTGAACAGCTCTCAATTCCACAATGTAATACGCAGATTGAAGGTGGAATTTCGTATTCACGCCACCTTATTCACCAAAAAAAAGGAACGCGGTCAGGCGCACGAACTCCGTAGCATCGGTGCAAATCCGTAAAGTGGTTCATCCGGTTAACTTTAACACAGCTATCTACATTAGAAAACTGAGATCAATCAGTCTCCACACTCAAATCCTGCTGTGGTCGATGGAAAACAAACTTTATTCCACCACCTCGGCACCAGAAGTCCCCGAAAAAGTTGTCACATCTACCTGGTACACTCCACTCCAAGATAACCCTTAGCAGGGAATTGTGAATTGAATCCTTTGAAATGTGGATATATAGAAGAATATGAAGAATTGGATGGAAAGAAAAGAAAACAACTAAAAATGAAAAAAAGAACTACTAAGCACAATTCAAACAAGACATGCAATTTTTGGACCATGTTAAAAAACGCAACAGCCTACTGAAAGTAATCCTGGAGGAGAAAATACAACGTAAAAGTGGCAGAGGTAGACCAAGACTAACATGGACGAGTAACATCAAAAGCTGGACAAACCAGCCTATGACAATCTGCACAATCAAAGCAAGTGACAGAGCAGAATGGCGCTCCATGGTAGCCAACCTTCGTTGCGTAGATGGCACTCGATGATGATCTTGATGAGGGTATTGTGCCTTTTCACGCGCATTTTTTTTAAAAACACATTAAATGTATTATTAAAACGACAAAGCACTTATTACTAAAATAATGATCGGTTCGACGAATACCCTCCACATTCTGCCCTCTAAAAGAACGGTAGACGAGCACAGTCACATTTTGTTGGGGGTTTACAGCAACCTGAGGTAATACCCTTTCTTTCGGTCCAACGAATCCGACTTATCTAGACATTCATTTTAAAGTACTGGATTGTTCTCTTTCGAACCCTTACTAGCTAGGCCGCCCACCCCCTTTTCTCCCCCTCCTTATGCGGCTTAAAGAAAAACCGTGCTGATCAAACGATAGTAGGCTTGATCTAACGACAGTGCCGACAATAGAAACCAAATAACATTAACATCATACACATGCAAATTATGGGAAAACCGCTAAACAGCCAAGAAGACCAATAAAATGTAATGTTATTTTAAAAATGTGTTATGTGTGCAGAAATGTTTCAGAAAAGGTTACAGAACGCGAGAGTCGAAAAATAAATGGGCAGAATCTAACATTACTTTATGAGGTAGGCAGTTTGTCAGACATGCAGTGGTGGTTATAGTTATGGTTAGTCGAAGGTTCCGGGTTCACTGCAAACGAATTAAAATCCATAATTGCTCAACCGCCCGTGCCAGTGGAATCACCCGAATTGAAACTCATCTGTTGGAAATCAAATTCAGCATTAAAGAGATAATTGATAAAACACAAGCAGTATGTTATCAAACATCTCTTTAATGCTAAAGCTGGATAAAGTTTATCTCTCTATCTTTAATGCTGATGTGTTAAACTTAAAAATATAACCATAGTTTATATCTCTATCTTTAATGCTGATGTGTTAAACTTAAAAATATAACCATAGTTTATATCTCTATCTTTAATGCAGATGTATTAAACTTAAAAATATAACCATAGTTTATATCTCTATAGTTAACACTGATGTGAGAGTTTTTTTTCATCAAATTTTATCTCTACATATTTAACGCTGACGTATTAAAAGTTTATATCGTTAACATTGATGTGAGAGTTATAAAATCGTTGTTTATCTCTCCATGTTGAAGGCTGACGTGAAAGTATTTAAAATACAATTAACTTAACTTTAAACTTGAACACTATTGTGATAGTCTTCGAATCATAGTTTATTCATGAAAGTTATTCCTACTTGCCCAATGAGTAAATAAAAAGAAGGCAAATCTGTTTTCCTTCTCTGTCTCTCTCTCTCTCTCTCTACGATCAAGACTCAATCAGAATAGGATTCCAGACTCTCTCATGAAATCTGGTTTCTCTCTCTCTCTACGATCAAGACTCAATCAGAATAGGATTCCAGACTCTCTCATGAAATCTGGTTTCGCTCTCTCTGCGATCAAGACTCAATCAGAATAGAATTCCAGACTCTCTCATGAAATCTGGTTTCGCTCTCTCTGCGATCAAGACTCAATCAGAATAGGATTCCAGACTCTCTCATGAAATCTGGTTTCTCTCTCTCTCTACGATCAAGACTCAATCAGAATAGGATTCCAGACTCTCTCATGAAATCTGGTTTCTCTCTCTCTCTGCGATCAAGACTCAATCAGAATAGAATTCCAGACTCTCTCATGAAATCTGGTTTCGCTCTCTCTGCGATCAAGACTCAATCAGAATAGGATTCCAGACTCTCTCATGAAATCTGGTTTCGCTCTCTCTGCGATCAAGACTCAATCAGAGCAGGATTCCAGACTCTCTCATGAAATCTGGTTTTAAAATATGTCTCGACGAATTAGAAAGAAGGACTGGTTAAAAATTGTAGTTTTCCATAAAGCGCGACACAGCGCATTTACGCCCAATTCACATCAATTGAAGGGAAGAGTTACATAAGGCGGAGGCAGCAAAATAAAAACAACAGCCGGTCAGATCCAAAGTAGCAAATTCTTCCAGACGTATCAAACGTTTAGGGCGGTAGGCGCAGAAGAAGAATCTTAGTCGGGATGATGTTTAAAATAAAATAAAATGGACAAAACACGTGGACTTGACAGACCTAATAGCTGTTCTGAGTGGCAAACACCGGGACACACGCGAAAGTCAAAAATGGTGCGATTAGCTCCAGCAAGGGCAAGGATATTTTGTTAAAGGTGACCTTTTCTTGAGACTTGATGGGGCACGTTCACGGGCTGACGCGACCTGTGAAAGGGAACAAAAGCAGCCACCAAATAGGTACTCAACGACCCTCTCTATCCGTGCTTTGTGACTGTGTTCCGTACCAGCCACTTAAACAAGATCGTTTTGTTGTTAGCACTTAATCCCTTTTTCCTGCCGTGTTTTCTTTGACTACCCATTCTGAAGTACCAGATGGTTTTTACTAGAGATTCGAAAAGTAGCAGTAATAAAAATTGTGTAAACGCGGAGGTCATTGTTTGCTCTGCTCAGTGCTAATGGGAGTAGGGAAAGGGGGTGAAGTATGGGAGGGAAGTCGAGGTGTACAGAGAGCGAGAGAATGTGGTGTTACTGCGAGAGGGTATATGTGTATATATATATTATATATGTGTGTGGAGAGAGAGAATGAGTGATAGCGGAAGCGCAAAAGACAGCAAATTATATATCTTAAGACAAATGAACAACAAATGAAGGAGAAGACAAAATTAGAGAGGGGAAACGGCGCGCGGAGATAAAAAGAGAGAAGAGCTTGAGCTAGAAGACGGAATAGAGATATAGATAGAATAAGAGGGCGAGTAAGTAGTGGAAGTGATGATATATATATATATATAGAGAGAGAGAGAGAGTGAGAGACGACTATGACGGGGTGGGGGGGGGGGGTGCCTAAAGAAGTGACAGCATGACAAAAACAACAGATGAATGAAATTGAAAGTACCTGCTATATAAGTGCATGGCTGAATAGCCTCCATCTAACAACTGACATTCAAAACGTATTTTCTAAGTGCTGAACTAAACACCCGTGCGCTTTATAGCTTTTAAAATTCTAAATTAACAGTGGGAAAAATGTTGCACGTATACATGGCGATCCCATGCAGCGCAGTAGAATAATGAATGAGATCACACAGTCCAATATTGTACATATATATATATATATATATATATATATATATATATATATATATATATATCTCGGAGACGCACTCTGTACATAGCATAGGAGCTATACTACTACCGGCATGCGTATAAGATTAAAGGGAGATAATACATGTTTAAAAACCATGTTTACAACTCGCTGCCATGTGATTGTGGGTGTCAGCAGGCGGTAGTCAGCGCGCTGGCGTGGCAAGACGGTGAACAAACGTTTGATCCCATTTTAATACAGTCGACCCAGCTGGAATAGTGGGATGGTTTATCAGACTGACCAAGGTAATAACAGAGAAGAAGAGCACTGGCTACCTCGTGTCGTAGACGGTACACGACCTTGCAAGGTGAGGTCTACGTCTTCACTTTAACCTTTACAATGTTGTAAGTATGACATAATGTTGTACCGTAACATAACATAATGTTAAATGTTGTACCGTGAAATTCTTGTTTTAACCGCCATGTATTTGAAACCTTGCAGTTAAAGACTGTCTTAAGAGCATCTTGGCAGACTAGTGAATAGTGAACTGGAATAGGAAACTGTGTCATTGGAATCATCAGAATTAAAACTCATCTCATTGAAGGATCCAAACAAAGAAAGGCAGCTACAGTACCCATCATAGTAGCTACAGCACATGCCAAATGACATAAGACTAAGCGGCACCGAAAGTGAACGCAGCTGAACTGTCCTTCGGAATACAATATCATCATTCATCGTAAACAATGGGAATACCCAAACACGATCCGGATGAAAAACACAGCTCACGGTGTGCACAGAGCACTAAACTCAGTAGCTCCGGAGATGTCATGGAGATGGCCAACAAATGCTGACACTACTACCATCACTATTCGCCATGGGGCTGGGAAAGGGGCCCAGGCTGTTTGCTCCCCCCCCCTCACCCCCAAATTCTCTTTGGCGCTAATTATTGTGTAGGTGACCGTGTTTTCTGCGTTATTCCCGAATCCTAAAGCAGCAGTTTGTGTTGACCATAACCAAACAGTGCGGTCGGGCGGAAGCCATTCAATGTTGTGCAACTGTTGTTGGGGTTGGGAGAAGTACGATGTGCGCTGACTCTGGCTTAGAGTTCTTAGTCTACAACATCCCCTACGCAATGCTTGTAGTGTTTTCATGGACTCCGTGGTCTAGAGGTAAGACATCGGCCTTTGGACAGCAAAGTCCCGAGTTCGAATCCCGCCACATCATGTAGGCATTTTTCACTGCGAATGGTTGGTTTCTTTGTGGCTTTACCCTTCCCTGGTTTCTGGGTAGTGCGATCCATGCCAAGCTCTTTCGAATAACGGAGAAAGAAAGGAGGTCCCGTGTGCACTCGCGCACGTTAATTTATAGAATCCTTGGCAGTTAAAAGTGGAAACGGTTAAATCATAATGTCCGCTGCCAGAGAGAAATTGTTAAGCATGTCTTACCCATTGATCCTAGTCGCATATGTCGACGTAAACCAGCGACACAAAGCTTCCACGCACACGTACCGGTGAAGACAAAGAAGAGAAGTTACGTGTTCTCTATTAAAACACGAGAAAACTGTCTCTTTCTAATTACCTTTATGTCAGCCACGATCTGTTGAACCGGTTGGGTTAGTACTAGAAAACTGAGCAAACAGTTTGGTGCAGATAATGACCACAGCTCTGACTGTAACGCCGCTCAAATAAGGGCGCTGTCCTGAGCTTATTGGAGCAAGTCTCTGTAAACGACCACAGGTCAGTGGCGTAACGTAAGTTGTCTGTGTCCGGGGCAACTATTTCCCCACCACTCCCCATACTATGCCACTGTAGCATACTACTAATTCTCACTTGGGAAGCCAACGTACCACATATATTGTTTATCTCTGAAACTGTAGTTAATTATTTGAGTCTTTAAATGGAGTGCAAATGCTCATGCTTCTGTTAATACACAATTAATGTGATTAGAAGAAACTGTACTTTAACATGTAAAAACATTTGTCGTTACACATTTATTATTGCACCCCGAGAAACTCACAGATTGTCAAATAGTTTATCTTCTTGTTACGTGCAATAACTACTAAAATATGGGTGCACATGTAAAATAAATAATATATGAATATATTATGTAGGGTTGGGGGGGGGCCGCACGTAGAGCTGATGAAGAACAAACATAAAATATTATTAAGCAGCTAAACCTGTAAAGAGACGAGACAAACTTCGGCGCTTTGACCACAGCCTTTATCAGTTACATGACAACACATACTAATTAAGAGCTGCATGAAATATTGGCTTTCATCATCATCAAGTACCGGGCCGACTGGCATATGTGATCATGTCTCTCCATAACTTTCGGTCTCGGCAGCTATTTAGCATTTCTGTTGTTGACCTTCTGCCAAGCCATTCTCTTAAGCTGTCTGTTATTTTTTCTCTTTGCTTCCCTCTATCTCTTCGTCCCTCAATTTTTCCAGTTGTTACAATATATTCCAGTTGTTCTCTTCTCATTACATGGCCAAAAAATGATGATTGTTTCTTACTAATATTGGAAATTAGCTCTCTTTTTGCTTTGACCTCTCTCAGAACATCTTCATTACTCTTCTTAGCTGTCCATGGTAATCTCAACATTCTTCTGTAAAACCACATTTCTACAGACTCCAGTGACTTTCTTTTCTGTTGTCCTATTGTCCATGATTCGCATCCATATGTTAAGACTGGCTCTATATAACATTTAAGAAATATTGGCTTTAGTGAGAAATAAAGAAAAAGAGGCAGAAGCAGACCAAGACTAACATGGACGAGTAACATCAAAAGATGGACAAGTCAATCTATGACAACCTGCACCATAAAAGCAAGAAACAGAGTAGAATGATGATCCGTGGTAGCCAACCTTCGTTTAGGAGACAGCACTCGATGATGACGATGAGGGAGAAATAAAAGGTTGGCTTTAGGTAAAAATTGTACGTTTTGTGTGTGGTGTCATCAAGTGAAAGCACTTCAATAAAATAGCAATCGTAAGGTTGAGAGGAATGTACGAGACTCAGGGCATCTTCAATCATGAATGCCGTAACATTTCCAAAATTAGAACTAAAATGCTATTTTGAAATGAGAACAAACAGGTGTGACCTGAGTTCGTTACAACCAGGTAATAAGCCAGACTCTGAGGGCCGGTCATAAAACTAACAACACAGCTGCGCTTGTTGTTTTCATTTGAAAATACAATTTAGTTACAGTAGCATTTGAATCTTGCCGAATTACTCATGTAGAATCCCGGCTGTATATCACGAATAGCAAGCAGCTATCAGGACGGAGGGAGAAACTTCAGATTGGTTCGAAGTAAAAAGGAAGTGAAGCAGGAGTGTATCCTCTCTCCATTTCTGTTCACATTCTATATTTAGAAAATCACGAGAAATATCAGAAACAAAGACAATTTTGTGAAGTGCAACACTTTTTCAATAAATGGCAACACAATACCACAACTCTGGTACGCCGATGATACGGTCCTCCTATATACAGTATAAAGGATATGAAGACACAAGAGCAAGTTGGTTGAGCAAAATCGCTATCTTCTTCTTCTGCGATCATGGCTCATTCAGACTTGAACTCTGGACTCTCTTATGAAGGCAGCTGTATGTTTCAGGCATTCGGTTTCCCCGTATAGTTTCTCCTCCAGGGATGTGGGTGTGGGCCCCATTGTCCTTCTCAGGTCTGTGTACTGAGGGCAATCCTGTAGAACATGTTTTGTTGTCATGTTATCCCGGGTACAGTTACATTGGCTGGTAGTTCCTAATTTGAGTTTGGTGAAAATGTGGTTTCTCATTCTGTTATGGCCAGTGCGTAGGCGAAGTATGATGACTTGATCCCTCCTTGATAGTTGGTGGTATCCGTCCCTCTCGTTATACTTTGAGTGTTCTTGTTGCCATTTTTCATGGTACTCGCCTTTGATGATGGATTTGGCTTCATCGTAGCTGACCAGTTGGTTCTCTTGTGGTAATCTCCCTCCCTCTTTAGCTAATTTGTATGCGCGTTCGTCACCGTCTATATTACAGTGTGATGGTATCCACTGGATGACCACTCTCCGGAAGTTATTGCACAGTTGGTCCAGGGTTGTTCTCATGTCATCTAGCTCACTGTTCCTGTGAGTTTTTAGAGCTGTTAGGACTGACAGTGCATCAGTCAGTATCACCAATTTCTTGTGCACGTTATTGTTGTGTTGGATAGCCAATTTTGCAACGTCTTTAAGGACTTCAGTTTCTGCTTCATAGCTGTTTGAGAATTCTCCAGTATATACAGAAAACTTAGATAATGTCCACCGACAACGTCGAAATTGAAACTGTGACACATTATGAATATAAGGATCTGGAGACTGCCAGAAGGAGATTAGAAGATTAGCAAAAGCAATTTTTAAAAAAATTGATGTCATGAAAAATATATAGGACAATACAGAATAAAAAGCAGTAAAATTAAAATTACGGAGGACATGTATTTTCTCGACAGCAACGAAGGTTGTGAACCATGAACAGCCTCAAAAACAACAATGAAAAGAATAGTCTCACTGGAAGGAAAATGCTACAGAAAGGATAGCTTTAGAGACTTTCGGTTGGTGCTAGTCGAATCAGGTATAGGACTAGTGGTATTTTTGTTGTAATGCTGTTTTAAGTTATTCTTTCTGGTTTGGATTTCCCTTTGTAGAGACAGCACTAGTCTAGTCGCATTCATCTCACCACAAAATCAACATGGTTTTATCGCCTGCGCGCTGTTTTAGCGCTGCAGTCGACTGGCGGTGAAGTGTAGTGGAACGGTACCAGGTCTCGGCTTTGTCCTGGGACGGGACATGTGATCTGAGTTCGACTGCAAATTTGGCACCAGCTGGACTGTGGTCGGATCGAGTGTTCACCGAAGTGGAGGCCTGACTTCATTTGTTGGGACAGCGATTCAGAGGCGCATGGAGATGATGCTGCCCGTGATAACGGCGACCCGGAAGTGTCCATGTGGAAATGCGTGCAATTTATACAGTTAATGCGGCACGTTCAATAGAACAGTTTTTTTATGAACGTAAAAACGAGCAATTTTACAGATGGCAACAGCAATTCAATAGAACTGTATGGTCGATCGGGATGACCATTTTGTTGGTTACTGGGCTGAGCAGATATGGGTCCCGCCTGCAGTGATGCCATACCATTCTAAAGTCGCTCAGAAAAATCATTAGGATACAAGGGAAATGAAAACATACAAAAATACCGATATATTAGAAAGAACTGACTTATGAGCAACATCTTACACACAGAGGAAATGAAAACATACAAAAATAACTATATATTATAAAGAACTGACTTATGAACAACATCTTACACATGAACAACATCTTACACACAGAGGAAATGAAAACATACAAAAATACCGATATATTAGAAAGAACTGACTTATGAACAACATCTTACACACAGAGGAAATGACAATACTACGACCACGTTAAAAAACACAGTGGGCTGGAAAGAACTATAATGGAAGGCATGGTTTCGGGAAGACAATATAGGAACAAACTAAGAAGGTAGTTTAGATACATAATTCTTTCTGTTGATTTTGTCACGGCAACTGTTCACATGGGATCTATGGACACGACTGCTCCGGGTCTTGTCTTAGTGTCTGTCCTTTATGTGAGGAAAAATCCGGAAAATGCCTAAAATGTAAACGTCCTGGCTATACCTGTAGTGACACTTGTCCCGATGGTAATTTTGGGCTACAGTGCAAACAGACGTGTTCTGATGGCTGTGACATCATATGTGACCCGGAAAGTACAGACTGTACGTGCAAGGAAACGTAATACGGATCAGACTGCACTCTCAAATGCCCAGACAACTGTTTCAACGACACCTGTGAACAGTCAACCGGGAACTGTACATGCAAGAGAACGTTCTACGGGTCAGACTGCACTCTCCAATCTCCGGACAACTGTTTGAACGAAACCTGTGAACAGTTAATAGGGGCCTGCGTCTCGTATGTCGATGATTCCCACGTTAAGAAGAGCCTGCCGACTACAACAAACCCAAGCATATGGATACCTTAATGTGTTTCTGTGCTGGACATGGTTCATTTCTTGGTGTTTTTCCGTGAAGCCATGGCTCATATCTTGATGTGTTTCTGTGCTAGCCATGGCTCATATCTTGATGTGTTTCTGTGCTAGCCATGGCTCATAATCTTAGCTTGTTGTGTGTGTGTGTGTGATGGCCATGGCTCATATCTTGGTGTGTGTCATGTTAGTCATATCTCATATCTTGGTGTGCCCATGTTAATCATGTCTCATATCTTTATGTGTGTATGTGTTTAGTCATATCTCATATTTTAGTGTGTATCTGTGTTAGTCATGTGTCATATCTTTGTGTGTGCATGTTTGGGTTAGTGATATCTCATATCTTTGTGTGCATGTTTATGTTAGTCATATCTCATATCTTTCTGTGCATGTTTATGTTAGTCATATCTCATATCTTTGTGTGTGCATGTTTGTGTATGTCTGTGTATGTCACATCTCATATCCCTGTGTGTGCATGGCTATGTTAGTCACATCTCATATCTTTGTGTGTGCATGTCTATGTTGGTCATATCTCATATCTTTGTGTGCATGTCTATGTTAGGAATGTGTCATATCTTTATGTGTGCATGTCTATATCTGTCATATCTCATATCTTTATGTGCATGTTTATGTTAGTCATGTGTCATATATCTTGATGTGTGCCAGTGTTAGTCATGCTTCGTATCGCTGTGTGCATGTCTGTGTTTGCCACATCTCATATCTTTGTGTGTGCATGTCTGTGTTAGTCACCTCTAGTGACTCGGGCAGATGGTGCTCGTAAACCTGGGAGGTCCGACCATCTAAGGGCAGAATCCCCCTACAGAAAAGATCATCTGCTGCCTTGCAGGAAGATTGGAGACAATCAAAGGCTAAGTAATGCAAACCTGAATAAAATGCTGGCTGAAATCGGATGCACTGGGCCACCGGCGCAGAACACAGTGCATCGTTTTAACGGGTGTTCAATCAGAGTGGATCTGGCAGACTCTAATTGTGATGTTCTGTCTGTGGGGGCGATCAACATACTTAACCTGACAGCTGACTTCATGTGAGAGTCTGGAATCCTACTCTGATTGAGTCCTGATCGCAGAGAGAGAGAGAGAGAGAGAGAGAGAGAGAGAGAGAGATACAATGAACATCACAACAGAAGACGTGAGATCTGGCTAGAGGAGACTCTCTCAAACGGGCCGTGATGAGATGGATGTAACATTCTGTAATGGACACGGAAACCGATGATGATGATGATCAGGAAAATATGGCAGCATCCACAGAAGAATATACGAGTCTAAAACATTGTCCCTTTTCTTTAAAATAAATTGATAGTTTCTGGAAGTGGCTCAAATTTCTGGCACCGTAGACTAAAAAGCAGAAGAAAAGTTTATACTGTAACTGGTGTTTGTGTTGGAGATATATTATAGCAGATGAATGTTTATGAGAATACACATTTCCAATACTGACAACTTTTCTCACTATCTGGTGTGAACTACTAATTTTTAAATCAACAATATTGAATAAATATCAGAAAAAACGTATTTGTGTGGTATCAACAAAACGACTAGAACATCAATGGTAAACAGCTGTGACGAGTATGTAAAGTGGTGCATAGGACCCAGCACAGTACATAAGATGACAGCAATCAGTGACTCGTAGCTAACCAAGTCTCTCCGTGCTAGAACAGACTAACTAGTGTGAGCAGGCGAGTAATATAAAAGATATTTGGTACACCGGGCACCAAATAAATGACGCTCTAGAATCCAACATGTTGAAGACAAGGTAACAGCAATCAGTGGCTCGTAGCTAACCAAGCCTCTCCGTGCTAGAACAGACTAACTAGTGTGAGCAGGCGAGTAATATAAAAGATCTTTGGTACACCGGGCACCAAATAAATGACGCTCTAGAATCCAACATGTTGAAGCCAAGGTGACAGCAATCACAATTTGTGGTAAGATCCGTTCCAAACATACACAAATGCAACCCAACATACGTCCATTTAACGCATTCTTAAGCGCGGATAATGAAGAGAAGTAATCGTTGGGCGAACGCAATCAACATCAGAAGGAATTCTTCGGTAACGTTAGATAATTTCGTTGCCAAGTATCGTATTTCAAAACGAAGATGTAAGACTAATTCAAACTGACAACTTCCGGTAATAACTGTTTATAGAGAATGACTTGTCTCTTGATATTATTCTGTTTGGCTTCACCTCTGAGTTTGGTTCATTACAGGAACTAACGAGAAGAAACGAGAGCAGCGAATCAGGCTGGGTGGTCGACAGTCCCAGCCTTTACAGATCATGTCGGGCGTGGGCGCAAACAAGTAACCGAGACAATGGATAAAACCAGCTATCAAGAAATAGAAGCAGATCAGCTACCGAGAAAATGAAAATGACCAACTACCAAGAAAATGAAAAGGACCAGCTACCAATAGTGGGAACAGATCAGCTACAAAATGCTAGCCACCAAGAAAATGGAAAAGACCAGTTATCTATGGTATGTGTATCAGAAACCAGAATATTGTTGCTGCGGGTGATACTGTGCACATACCATTCACATCAATAATGAAACATTGGTTATGAAGCTATAACACTTGTCCAATGCCATGGATAGAAGCCGTTGACCGAATCGATAACTTGTCGGGCTCCAATCCAGGGAAATGCGGGTTCGAATCCTGGAAGCGGTAGGGTCAACAGTTGTTTTTTTTTTTATATCGGGGGTGAAATTAAAACTCAGACCCGAACACCACGCGAGGACTGCACTGGACAAGTTTTCTTTATTCTCCGATCGTATAAGTCTTCCCGGCAAACCCCAGTAATGGGGAAATGCCGCAAAGCAAGTCTCAAGTCATGGTTATATTTCTCTCCACAATCGTTTGTGAAATATCACCGCAGATTGCCATTTGCTTCACATCTTGAACACAACCTTAACTACAAGTGTTCTTATGTAACAACGACTGAAACAAATTCCTGTGCTCAAACAGAACATACAACGAAGCTGTGAAAAGCAGCGTTTTGGCCAGATGCATCCGAAATCGACTAATTAAAATTCATTTGGTCAGAATGAATTGTGCTGCCTTTCCCCATAAATATTACGCGATAGTTGACGGTGGAATCTTGATGAGCAATAAGTCACTGAACTACCGATTATCAATTTAGCATTTGGGTTAATTTTTAATAAACAAACAAATGTCATGTTGAGTGTTTCAATTACTTATTTTATATACATTTTGTAATTACTGCATTTTGTTTTCCTGTTCTACCGTGCCTTCCCTGTTACCTCTTTCCCTGTGGGTTACAAGTGAATGCTTGTATAGTAATGCTTGCAGCTGGCTTTCGGCGCATGTGCCATGTCCTACCTCGCCGACGTCTGTTAATCACTTATACAACTGCATGTTTAAATCTTGGCTTCACGTACTCAACGTTATAAAGATATTTACTTGTATGCTAACACGTGTTTATGTCTATTTATGGCGCTTATGTAAAAATAGTTGAACTGTTTATTGTTCATTCTTGAGATATAAAGATAATGATAGAGCAATGAAGCCAGCGACAGGTGATAGTAAGGTTGTGGGAGATGGCACCTGACAACATATTAAAGATGGAAGACGTTAGGTTTGTACTTTTATTAAAGTTTTATCACCACTATACTTGGATATTGTTCACCAGCATTCCAATATCTTTACTGATAAAATATATCTCAGCACCGAGCACAAGCTTCATATTCCAGGCGTATTGCTTGCCGCAAGATCAAATTCAGAAAGCTCGTTTAATGGTTGTATGAATTGTACTTTACTGTGGTTTCTTTTTTTTTCTATTTTTTTTTTTAACTTTGTCCGGGTTGCTATTTCATTTGTAACTGCCATTGGTTTAGGTGTTCCATTTGAACATCATTCTTCTTCTTGCCTTCAACTCCCTTTTGGAGCATAGGTCTTGAACAAAAACGTTACAGATCATTCTGTATATTACCATTCTTTCGTTCCATATCTTCTCCATCATCCCCCATTCTCTTCATCTCTGTTCCACCTATCTTCTCCATCATCCCCCATTCTCTTCATCTCTGTTCCACCTATCTTCTTCATCATCCCCATTCTCTTCATCTCTGTTCCACCTATCTTCTTCATCATCCCCATTCTCTTCATCTCTGTTCCACCTATCTTCTTCATCCCCATTCTCTTCATCTCTGTTCCACCTATCTTCTCCATCATCCCCCATTCTCTTCATCTCTGTTCCACCTATCTTCTCCATTATCCCCCATTCTCTTCATCTCTGTTCCACCTATCTTCTCCATCATCCTCATTCTCTTCATCTCTGTTCCACCTATCTTCTCCATCATCCTCATTCTCTTCATCTCTGTTCCACCTATCTTCTCCATCAGCCTCATTCTCTTCATCTCTGTTCCACCTATCTTCTCCATCAGCCTCATTCTCTTCATCTCTGTTCCACCTATCTTCTCCATCATCCTCATTCTCTTCATCTCTGTTCTACCTATCATTCCCATCCTCTTCATCTCCGCCTCCACCTGTCTTCAAGTATATTTTTCTTCCACGTTAACATGGTAAACAGTATTTTTTTAAGAGGCTGGCCGAATCAGAAAGTCTGTCCCTCCCCAACATACATATATAGATCGGTCCGTCTGGGAGTCGAACCAAGACCCGTCTAATCAGTAACAAGTGCACTAACAACTCAGCCACCGGAACCTCCCGAACTTGAAAACTTGCTTGCGTTCGTCCGATGACTCAAGCTTTCTAGTCGAAAACATAATTCCTCTTCATCATCCCCCCTTAAAATGACGTTAAGTGGGTGTGTCTGCGTTGTGCTGTGGTTTGCAGTATAACTGTGATATTTCCGCCTTTCGGCCCAACACATCCGACTTCAGCACGACATTTTTGAGTACCGGGTTGTCTTCCCTCTTCGATCCCTACTCGCTTGGCCAGCACTGAATAAAAACTGAATGACCCCCTTCTCCCCCTTTTTTTTAAATCCTCAGATGGACGAATGAATTAACCAACAGAACAGCCACATTCTCCATCTAATGGACTATAACAAACAGCCATAAACTTAGCTGGTACGTACGTTATTGTAACAGGTGCGGTTGTATGGGTAGGTTCTGCGATAACCACGGCCAGGAGGAATACTTCAGATGCTCATGACACTAATCTACACAAATGTTTTATGACTTCATACCACTCGCAGCCCAATACAGGGGGCATTGAATATCAGCTACGCGTGAATGATAACTAGCCTTCGATATGGAAACAATGGCGGATTGCTGATTCCAAACAGGGGAGACACAAACTTAATGGGACCGCGAGACCGATTGAGATATAGCTTGGTCCCCACACTTGACTGTAGTCAAGGGTCGTGATTGAGGCTTGATGTAACTGCTAGTGCCAGGTCTCGGGCTCAGTGTTTGCCCACATTAATGGTCGCGTAATTTGGCGAATCTGGGAAATCCTGACCTGATTATCTTCGGAGTTGGATAGATGTCTGTCCTGTGGTTGAATATGATTGTAGTGGAAGTTCTAGCCAAGGGTAGACATTGATGTGGTAAGCTCACTGATACTGCGGAAAGTATTGGCAATACATGTAGTTAGATTTGTGTATGTATCCTTATATATATATATATATATATATATATATATATATATATATATATATATATATATATATATATATATATATATATATATATATATATTGTGTTGTTGTTTGTTGTTCCAGCTGATGGCCTACTTGGTCGAAACGTCGACTTTTGTTTTGTTAATTACCAAGTAAAACTGTTACCGTACCATCTTTTTTTCTTTTATTTTTTTTTAAATTGTCATTATCAATACACACATATGGACACGGAAATATTTTTTAAAAAGTCCAAAGGTTAAATACATAACTCCAATGGTAAATCAGTCCAATTATATGGCTGTGAAACATGAAGAACAATAAAAATGAGTAACGAAAATAAAGACTTACTTCATAAATAGATACTTGCGCACAAGAAAATGATGGAAATGCCAGGACAAAATTACTAAATTGAAGCTATGGGAAAGTACAAGTCAAATACCAGTGAACAAAGAGATAAGAAAGACAAAATCGATGGTACTGGATAGAAGACGCACTGCAGAAGACAACTGAGAGAATATTACACGACATGCCAATATCTGGAACCCACAGGAGAGGAGGGGGGGGGGGGGGGAAGAGAAGAACCAAATTATACATGGGATAGACATGTGGAAGTAGAAATTAAGCGGATTGGGTCTACATGGGACGATCTCAAGATGAACAGAAGAAAACGCATTTGACAGTATTTGCTGATGCCCTATGTTCCACAGATCGACCTAACAGTAGTCACATATTAATAATTAAACAACTTATAAAGGTGAATTAAAAGATGATTTGACGTAAACGATTAAGATTGTTACAACGCTGCAGAAATTAAAATGTTCACTCATAATTATATCTGAATGAAACGAGTTGTTGGTTAATCGATGACACATTCGTAGATTTTGTTCACGTACTTTTTTACTTCTTTTTAAATAAAATTATAATATTATGAATGACCAATGAAACAACAATTATGATGTAACCCTGACGAAATAAAATAAAGAACCATGCAAAACATTACTGAATGGGGGAACACACTACTACGGCTACATAAATAAGCTTATTTTTAAAAAAAAAGTAAAGTACCCCCGTCGCGCCAAGTAGCGTATAGGGAAATATGGTGTTAGTGACCCTATATTTTACAAACCTTCAGCACATGATTTTTGGGGTAATGTGGTCGGTATTACGCCCGTGCTGCTTTACTTTCCTAGAAAAAAATCCGGTTCCCATTTAAGGCTGGGTGAACCCGGAAACCGTTGGTTGGGATCGAACCCTACCCCTTGTCCTTTGTAGTCCAGTTCACTAACTACTTAGCTATCGCGGCTCCTTAAATAAGCTTATGGTTCATCATAAATGATATGTAAAGGGGATTAAGAAAATCGAACAAAACAGACATGGCAAAAAATGTGGGGAGGTGTGGTAAAGCTATTGTAAACTGGACTGGACGACAGAACTGTGCAAGAAATGAAGAAAGATAATGAACAAGAACAAAAGACAGCTTTGCTTAAGAGATGCAACTACAAGAGATACTGCAAACCACAAGGCAGACACACCCACGTAACGTCCTTTTAATGGCGGAAGACGAAGATGTGTACTACTTTAGTCATCGGGCGAACGCAAGCAAGGAACTACAGGGGAGATTCAGACTGTATGTCTGCTGCCTACAGGGGAGATTCACACAGTATGTCTGCTGCCCACAGGGGAGATTCACACAGTATGTCTGCTGCATACATGGGAGATTCACACTGTATGTCTGCTGCCTACAGGAGAGATTCACACGGTATGTCTGCTGCCTACAGGGGAGATTCACACGGTATGCCTGCTGCCTACAGGGGAGATTCACACTGTGTGTCTGCTGCCTTTTATGGAGATTCACACAATATGTCTGCTGCCTGCATGGGAAATTCGCACAATATGTTTGCTGCCTACAGAGGAGATTCACACGTTTGCTGCCTACATGGGAGATTCACACAATATGTCTGCTGCCTACAGAGGAGATTCACACAATATGTCTGCTGCCTACAGAGGAGATTCACACGCTTGCTGCCTACAGGGGAGATTCACACAATATGTTTGCTGCCTGCACTTACCTGATTCTTCTTCATCGTTCACCTCAAATGTGAGTAGAAGCTCTGTTTTTGTAACTGAGAGAAATGTGCGTTCTTTGGCCCAGCAGCATCCGACTTCAGTACGACATCTTGGGCCTATCATTGGTTCAGACGAACATCATGGGGGCATGAAAAAATAATTTTGATCGACTGTTGCATGCGGATCCTGAAGCAAACAGTCAGCCATGATTTGCTGTCCGTTTTCAGTCCATGTTGTGATTATTGAGTTTATGTTTTGATCCCTTACAGATATAATTATATCAAGTAGATTATGTTTCTGTGTGTCATTTATAATCAAGAGTTCAATAAAACACTGTAGCCTGACATTGAAGTGAAGAACCGCTGAAAGTATTGAAAAAGAAGACAAACTAGGGCGCATCTTGGCCGAGAACTCTGAGATATGGATGCACAATGTGGGCCAGACAAGAGCTATCTATCACGTACTGTACGATGAAAATTATTCCAAGCAAGGAAGACATACAATAGACGGTCGGCCGATGTTTTAACTTAGTTGTTTAGTGACTAAAGACCGGGAGGGTAATGAAAGCCGAGCAGAAGAATATAAAAAGACAAATGTGGAAAGTTAAGAAGAAAAACAAGAAACGGGTTTGTGAAGAAACGGTGCATTTAACACGAGGTGGATCGATGGTGACAGAATAATGCTCTCTTTCGGGAAATATCAACACGAGTAGATCAAAGCAAACACGGACAAGACAATATTTATGGAATGTTTTATGGGTGGAGGGTAGTCGGTGCAAATGGAGAGGAAAGGTTTAGAGGTAAAAAAAAAAAAAAAAAAAATGGGGGGGGGGGGGGTGTTTGTTGGACGAAGTGAATGAGAGCGCGAGTCAACGAAACTTTGTCTAAAGATTGTACACACTGGAAACAATCAGCCAGCCAAAGCAGAAAGCTTAATAGGAAAATACCAGAATATAAAAAGGGGTGTGCGACAGGGATGCATCATATCGCTTGATCTCTTTTTCTTGTACAGCGAGAACATAATAAGTTACGTAGTAAACATGTCTGAAATAAGTGTTGTGGTCTTAACCATACCAGTTTAAGATATGCAGATGGCACGACACTGCTACCCAAAAGGCAAAAATGAGCTTCAGTTCTAATTTATATAGTTATTTAAAGAAAGTAAGAAAAGCGGACTCTTTTTTTTTTCAATGAAAGAAAACACATAAATATGGTACACCTCAAAACATAAGATTTCACGTTAGTGCAATACTTTAAAAATCTAGATGTAATGACCATCATCATCATCGAGTGCCGTCTCCGCAACGAAGGTTGGCTACCATGCAGCGCCATTCTGCTCTGTCTCTTGCTTTGATGGTGCAGGTTGTCATAGGCTAGTTTGTCCATCTTTTGATGTTACTCGTCCATGTTAGTCTTGGTCTTCCCCTGCCTCTTTTACCTTGTATTTTCCCCTCCAGGATTACTTTTAGTAGGCTGTTGTGCCTTTTAACATGGCCCAAAAAACGCATTTGCCTTGTTTGAATTGTGTTTGGTAGTTCTCTTTTCATTTTTAGTTGTTTTAAGACTTCATCGTTTGTTTTCTTTTCCTTCCATCCAATTCTACATATTCTTCTATATATATCCACATTTCAAAGGCTTTAATTCTCTGTTCTGTTTTCTTGTTTAATGTCCATGTTTCTGCACCATATAGGAATGTTGAGAAGATGTAACATTTTACTATTCTTAGTTTTAGCCCTGGTGTTAATTGTTTTGATGTTAGTATGTTATTCATGACATTAAAATCACTTTTTGCCATTCCTATTCTTTTGTTTATTTCAGTTGTACATTTTCCATCACTGGTTATAGTATGTTCAAGGTAGTTGTAGCTCTGAACTGTCTCCAGGTCTATTCCTTCAATTTTGATATCCACATGTGGGTTTTGAGTATCTTCTTTGTTTATGATCATAGTTTTAATCTTTTTGACATTCATATCTAGTCCATATATTTTGATTGTCATGTTTATTTCATTAAGTAATTGTTGTAGATCGTTATGATTTTCTGTCTGCTAGTAGTACAGTATCGTCAGCATATCTCAGGTTATTGATTATCCTTCCATTAATTGTAGGCCTGGCATCTCTATGATGTTTTTAAAGATTTGCTCAGTGTATAGATTGAACAAGCTTGGTGATAGGATGCATCCCTGTCTTACTCCTCTTTTTATATCAATGGGTGTAGAGTTCTCTTTGTTATATTTTATTATTGCTGTTTGCTCCCAGTATAGATTACATATTATAGTCCGTTCAGATTCGTTTGCCTAGACATTAATTTATTTTTTTCAAAAACTTATTGTTCATTTGCATTGATCTTTTGAAGTTAGGTTTAGAATACTAATGTCGCTATAAAAATATTTTTTTATCAAAGAAATGTGATCCAGTTTCAAAGATGCCTTATTTAACCTATATTAAAAAAAAGTTAATCGATATTATAAACACCGGCGGGATTATGTAGATGCTTACATCTCACAGCTGATTCTTTAACATATAGGCATGACCTTCACGGCTGAATGCGCACCGTCCTAAAATAGTTATGTTTCCACTATAAATTTTTATAAAGAAATGTTACATATTAAATGTCCCGTTTAGCACAAAATGACATTTTAGCCGAAACCGGAAATTATGTGACGTCAAAATCACGGCCGTAGACTCGAGTTCGAGTCATAATTCAGAGGCAAATCTCAATATTTACAGAAAGGAGGCGGCACTATCCATATTATCTTCTGCAAGTCTATGTGAGAATGAATATAAAGGCAAAATATTTTACTGAGCATAACATTGCTATAAAGATTTATCAATACTTCTGCAGAGAGCGTAAAAAGGGACATCTTTATTGTTCTTTATCAAACCCTGAGAAGAGAACAATGCATATTTTAGGTTTGTGTAAACGTTCATTTGATCGAATAGTTAAAGGAAGCGGATATTTATTGCCAACAAATGCAAGAAAGCAAGGAAGGAAAGAAACGTTAGACAGTTTTGATAAGGACCTAGTAAAAAGAGAAATCTGTCGAATGTTTGATATAAACGAAGAAGTGACACTTAGAAAGTTGAAGCTTTGGCTGAAAACTAACAACGACATTGAAATATCAAAAACTTCATTATGGAAAATATTAAGAAGTGCAGGCTTCACCTTTAGAAAGTATGCTGTTGGAAAAAACATTATTTGTGAGAAGCCACATCTAGTAGCTCTTAGAAGCAAGTATTAACGTGAAGTGAAGGAAATGCGCGAAAATGATTATGATATTGTTTATTTAGATGAAACTTGGATCAACGCTCATCATACAAATGAAAAGGAATGGCAGTTAGCAGATGGAAGTATTAAAAGATCAGTACCAAGCAGTAAAGGGCAACGTTTGATAGTTGCACATGCAGGTAGCAGACATAATGGGTTGTTGCAGAATGCTCATCTCGTTTTCATTTCAAAATCCATAGACAATAGAGACTACCACTCCGAAATGAATGGGCACATATTTAAAGACTGGATCGAGAAAAGTATCCTTCCAATATTAGATCGACCTTCTTGTCTGATAATGGACAATGCTTCATACCATAACGTAGTTAACGTAGAAGATAGAATCCCAACATCATCAAGTACAAAAGATGCAATCAAAACGTGGCTCATAAAAGAACACATACAAGTTAACGACAGCTACTTGAAACCCGAATTGCTTAGCCTTGTAAAACAGACACAACGTACAAAGATATTTAAAATAGACAAGTTAATTCAAGAACATGGCCATAGATGTTTGAGACTACCTCCATATCATGCACACTTAAATCCTATAGAACTAGTTTGGGCAAAAGTTAAAGGACACGTAGCATATACAAATAAAACTTTCAAATTATGTGATGTTGAGACACTTACAAATCAGGCTCTATCAAATATAAATAAAGACTACTGGGTAAAATGTGAGGATCATGTGTTACGACAAGAAGAGGAATATTGGAAAAAAGGATGGTTTGTTGTTTGTTCAGCCGAAAGCAGTAATCGACCTATTTGACTCGTCTGATTCTGAATGATCATTACTCTGATTAAGTCTACAGATAAATAGTTTGATTTGCAATATTTCCTAGTTGATTTGTTAAACAGTTTATTGTTCAAGACCACCCAAGCAATCAAAAATATGTTATAAGCAAACCAACAACCATTACTTTGAATGGAAGCCTGCTTGAGTCAGTACAGAAGTTCAGCTATCTTGGAACCACTATTACAGCCACACTTTCCTTAGATGAGGAACTAAATGTACGTATTTGAAAGGCAGCGACAACATTTGGGAAACTCACACCAAGAGCATGGAACTATATCAAATTGACTCTACGAACAAAAGTTCTATATATAATTTAAAATTTGTATACTTGCCACCAAGTACAATTTTATGGACACGCCTATGGGTCATCATTGCACTAGATTACTGTAAAACATTTTGATTAGGGTCAAAATAATAGTTACATGGGCAAAGATCAAAGGAATTCGCCGCTTTAAGAAAAACCGTTATAGCTAGACATCGAGTAACACATATGTTCTCGTGACATGGACATTTTAACACCGTATGCCAAAAATCATGTGAAATCATCAAGAACTTTTTGAATTATAAATCATAACATCTCGGCAAACGAATCTGAACGGACTATAGTCGTATGTCCATGCCATCTAGATGTATCTCTTTTATGCATTCTATAAGTTGTTTGTGGTGTACTCTATCAAAAGCATTGGTGTAGTCTATGAAGCAAATATATATAATTAGTGATAACAAATGGAAAACGTCTAATGGAGGTGAAATGTATAAAATAGCACAGACCTGAATGATTTTAATTAATGGAGAATTAGGTTAAGCTACAAGGCACCACAATGAGTTATCACTAGAAATTTTCCGACAACAGCGTGATGTTTTGAGTACGGGGTTGCCTGCCCTCACGGTTACTACAGTCCGTGCTAGATTGAATTGTCTATTTATTTCATTGAAGAGGTGGAGTGGGGATATAGATATTTGTCTCACAGAGCTGACGGAAGCCATCCAGATATGAGTCGCACACATCCGACATGCGCTTCAGTTTATTTGAGAAGACAGGGGACTGGTTGGTCTCGAGGCAAGACGCCGGCCTCGAGACAGAGAGGCGGTTGTGGGTTCAAATCCCACAATCCCAAATTGTGGGTTTTTTTATTTATGATTTCTCTCTGCGGCAACCACCCCTGGTCTCAGCAGCAAGGCCCGGCTTGAATTGTCAATCACTCATCGATGGAAAAAATATGAGTACCTCCGAGGTCGGATTTATCTGCCTGTAAGGCGAGGGACCCCTCTGCACAGGGCTACCAGTCAGAAATGGATTCGCACGCAAAATTCAGTTCCTAGTCTATAGGGACTTCGTGAGGTCAAAGCTGGCGAACGAAAAAAAAAAATTGAGAACACACGGTATTTAAAATAGGAACTACCAGCCAATGCCACTGTATCCTGGATAACATGACAACAAAACACTTTCTACAGGATAGCTCCCAGTACACAGGCCTGAGGAGGAAAATGTGACCCACACCCACCTCCTTGGAGGAGAAACTCCACGAGGAAACCGAATGCCTGAAACATATAGCTGCCTTCTTAAGAGAGTCCGGAGTCCTAAGTCTGAATGAGCCATGATCGCAGAAGAAGAAGGTATTTAAGAACAGTAACGTCTAAATAATTTCTAATTAAATTTCAGTTATCATGGAGTCTGTGGTGGCTGGTGTATGTTCATCATAAACAAGCCAGTCTATGAGCTGGTAAAGTTGTAAACACGTCGTCGTCACAAGAGCTTTGTTTGTAAAGATATGCCGAGAGTGGAGCGAGGGTGTATTATATCAATTACTACTACTACTATCAAGATGACAAGTGGGCGTCATACTTCACACAAACCTGACAGCCGAGGCTAAGGTTCTACATAAGAAAATGAGATCATGCTTCGGGTGCAGTATAAATTATACATGGGAAGTGATTGAAACGAGGGTTGACTATCCAAACCATTAGAAATACAATTACAAATCATAATCATATTTTAAATTGACAAAGTATCGCCTCGCCTTAAAGTTCGTTCCGTGTGAAAGAGCTGTTAACTAACTTATGCACCTGTCTGCAACTGCGGCGTCCTTATGTCTGTGTATCTTGTAAATCTATCCACGTTAACATTGATTGCGTACATAGAAGGTAGAAAAGGTATAAGAAGAACTAAACGACGTAGATGAGAAATAAAAAGAAAACACAAATTTAGACAGAAGAGTTGGGAAGAAAACAATGAAATATGCACACACACACGCACGCACACACACACATACCGAAGAGTTACTAAACACAATTAGAACAAGACAAAAGAAATTTTTGGGTCATGTTAAATGACACAACAGCCTACTAAAAGTGATATTGAAAGGGAAAATACATGATGGTAAAAGAGGCAGAGTCAGACCAAGATTAACATGGACAAGTCAGCCTATGACAATCTGCACCATTAAAGCAAAAGACAGAGTGGAATGGCGCTCCATGGTAGCCAATCTTCGATGCGAAGACGGCACCCAATGAATGAATGAATACAGAAGAGAAGTACAAAAGAGAAGAACAAATGAAGAGGAGAAGAACAAATTAAGAGAATAAATACAAATGAAGAGGAACTGACACACACTCAAACAAAATACAGAAGATAGAGGGCGATTAAATGTTTTAAAAAATATGGAAAATGGATCATGGACCCAAAGACTGAACAATAATAAGACAAATAAGACAAACCACTAGCAGGACGAGTAAGAGGAAGTGAAACAAAACCTTTCGTAAAACAAACTAGTAATGAAAGATACGAACAGATAAAACACAATACAACAAGATGACGCACCCACCTGCTACAACTGGCACACTTACCTTCGTTATCAGGTTGGCTGTTTCGGGGGCTCTGCCTCTTCAGTTGCCTCCGGTGCCTCCTGTACGTGGGTCTCCCGTTGTTTGCAGCAGGTGACTTCTTCCAGAAATAGTAAAACTCAACAAGGTCACTCTGGGGAGAGGAAACAAGAGATCTCTCACACTACAGGAAGTTTGACTCACAGCCTTTGATGTTTTTGTTTCATCACAGCCAACTATGGTTTAACTAAGGCCCGTGAGCTGAAATGGATAGTCCAAAGTTTGTGACGTTTTCAACATTGCGAGCAGGGAAGGTTGTGGGCAAAATGACGTGAGTCATCTATAGCTATATATGTAAGTGAAGACGTCACAAGCTTTGGGTGATTTCTGCAAAACCACCTCAGCCCGCAGGCCCTAAGTAAAACTAAAGTTGTTTGATCATCCAAAATTGACATTATCATAACGCTTTTTACGAGAAATTTAGCGAATCATAGAAAGAAGATGTAAGTTTTACAGCACTCAGAAAAAAAATTACAAATAAACAACAACAGAAAAAAAAAACAAAGAACAATATATGGTCTGAAGCAGGATTATGTTATAATAATATTCATTTATTATTATTTGTCTCTTGAACTACGTTAGCGGCCTATAGCTCGCACAGAAAAACACGAATATTGTCGGGAGTGAGTTTCTGGGATCTCTCCCCAGTCATAGATGGCTGTAGGTCCACTAAGAGAAGATCATAAAACATCAGCACTACAAAACTATGTATCATTTACAGGTCTTAGCTGACAGCGACAGAATTAGAAAGGGGGAACAAGAGCACGCCAAGCTCTATTCAAGCGGCAAGTCAAGCGATTTAGCGCTGAACGAAACATGACTTCACCACATCCGTGTCATAGTAGGCCGTCAGAAGGAACAACGTGAATGCAAAACCCGATACTTGAAAATGCCGTGTTGGTGTCGAATGTGCTGGAGCCGAAAAGATCGGATATCACAGCAAGATGTAAACTATGACAGAACGCATATCACGACAAGGACACCGCCCACTGATGATGACAGCGAAGTTACCACCCACTGATGATGACAGCGGAGTTAGCACCCACAGATGATGACAGCGAAGTTACCACCCACTGATGATGACAGCGAGGTTAGCACCCACTGATGATGACAGCAAAGTTACCACCCACAGATGATGACAGCGAAGAGCAACAATAGCCAATTGATCAATACATTGTATCTGTCCGTCTGTCCATCCATCTCGTTCGCCTGAAGTATTGTCTATATCTGCAATGTCGTTTCCTGTATAAATGTTGCTGTCTTTTATAATTCTTGAAACCCCTTTCAAATTATCCAACGTTGTGACTAACTTACCTACTGTTATTTTTAGTGTACATGGTGATGTCTCAATTGTTAATAAATAACCACACACACACAATGGATACACGCAATATAATAATATAAATTATATTAAAACTCAGTAATGATCCATGTTAAGCGTATATAATTTTGCGTTAAAAAATCACATTTCTTTGAAAACAGACGTACTCTTATAGGTCTATATTGCTGAGGTGGGGGAGGGAAACTGAACTTTTCCCTGTATTATAATGACCACGATGAGGAAAACGGCCAGGGATATAGAGAATAATAATAAAATTAATTTAATAGAGGAAAACATGGACACATTTAGCATAGAAGACGAAGAGACAGCGGCTACCGAGGCTCTAATCTTGATCTGTGCAGAAAAGGTTAAATAAAGCCAGTGTCATCAGCCACGCATGACTAAAAGACGACTAAGGAGAATGAGATCAAGGTCTTCGTTAGTGCTTTCGGAGTTCGTGCATCTGGAACGGAAGCCATTTTCAGTGCTTTCGCTAGTGTGCGTACTGAGGAAGGGACCTGAGCACTATGGAGTTGCCCAACGAAGAAGACAAAGGCAGATAACACCGATATAAACAAAAACAACCAGAAACATTGAGACTGTCATTTCAAAACAATAACGTTACATACAAGTCACGCGATGATGAAATCACATTAACCAATACACTACATAAAGAGATACTGCGAAGACGATGGCGATGGATAGGACACACACTACGGAAGACAACTGAGAGTATTACACAACAGGCCCTTTTTTGGAACCCCCAGGGGAAAAGACAACGAGGAAGACCAAGGAATTCTTGGAGAAGACAGATCGAAGCAGAGATGAAGATGATGGGGAAGACATGGAATGATCTTAAAAGAATTGCAAAAAACAGAACGACTTGGAAAGTGTTTGTTGAAGACATGTGCTCCACTGGGAGCTAAAAGGTAGAAGAAGAAGAATACACTACATTTTTGCGTAATACTGACCACTTTACCCCAAAAATATTGTGCCGAAGGTCTATAAAAATTATGGTCACTAATACCATATTTCCTATACGCCACTTGGCGTGACGTGGCTCCTTACTTTTAACTGAATACACTAGATGTGTTGTCCAGCCCGTGAATGACGAGCAATCTCGCTACGGTGTTTAGAACGGGAATCTCCTCCATTCTGTAAAATAAAGTGAGCGAACAGCAGTAACACCGATACAATACACATCGTCATAACGTTGAATTTATGGCACAACCATCCCTTGACATGCATCTTGCTGACGTCCGAGTCTTTCCCACTATTATTCATTTATTTTTATAGCTAAATACCGTACTTTGAAAGGATGGGTCAAGCCTACCCCAGGCTGGAAACAACAGACCGACTGTCACTCAACTATAAAATGTTTATTAACGTCGCCATAGATAGGGAAAGATGCCATAAAAACAAAAACATGTCACGTTACAAAACAATTCTATTCATGGGATCAGTTTCACTGCAGCCGGGAGACATCCCCTTATAGTAGTAGTAGTAGTGGTGGCAGTAGTAGTAGTGGTAGTAGTAGTGGTGGTAGTAGTAGTGGTAGTATTAGTAGTAGTAGTGGTTGTAGTGTAGTAGACTTACAACGCTTCGAGTCAAAGGTGTCTTACAGCAGCATAGCTTATGCCTTGCGCCAAGATCGGTGTACCAAAACCATCCAGACCCTACTCCGCCTCTTCGCAGTGCCGCCAGAAACAGAATAACCTGTCTAGTCTGGCCAAGCGAGTAAGGATCGAAGACAGAGGACAACAGGTACTCATTTTATAAAACGTGACTCCATTCACATTCGCCGTATTATCTCCTTTTTGCTTCTTTACCTTTATAAAACGTGACTTCATTCACAAATCTGCAGGCCTATATCTAAGCCTTCCGAACATAATTTAAATGGTGGAGCACATCCCAGTTGTATTAATGCCTTTCACGTCTGTCTATGGTGTTTTATTTGCCGTGTTTACTTGCTAAATGTATTATGCATAGCCCACAGCCATTTATAATAAACGAGATGGCTATGCACAGCCAGCACACAGCCATTTATTTATTGTATCAATATGGTCTGCGTACTGAAAGGAATAACCCAAAATTTGTGACATTTTCAGTACAACGAGCAGGGGCGGTTGTTGGCAAAATGACGTCAGCCATCTATAGCTGAAGACGTCAAAGGTTTTATGTTATATCGGGATTTCACTCTCAGCCCCCAGGCCTTACTGAAGGTAATATATGGCGTGGCCTGCATATGATAGTTTTATGCAAAGCCATCTATAGATTTACTAAAGCCTACGGGCAGATAGGAATCCCCGAATAACCTCCAATCAGCATGACGTCAGTCGACTATAGCTTCTTTAGCTGATAACCCCTCCAACTATAGTTTTACTAGTAAAAAGTAGTTGACTGCGACTGATAACGTCATGCTAGTTGGAGGGTTTCCGATTTTAATATCCGCCCGGCCTTTGGAAATCTATAGATAGTTTGGTGGTTGGTTGGTTGCGTTCGCTCTAAAGTATTCTAGAGTATCGTGGTAGACTAGAATATTCCTCTTCATCATCCGCCCTTACAAGAACGCAGTGGACGTGCCTGCGTTGTGTTGTGGTTTGCAGTATAACTGTTATATTTGCCCCTTTCGACCCAACACATTCGACTTCAGCACGACATTTTTGAGTACCGGGTTGTCTTCCCTCTTCGATCCCTGCACACTTGGCCAGACTAGACAGGTTAGTATGTTACTGGAGGCACCGCGAAGAGGTGGAGCAGGATCTGGATGGTTTTGGTTCACCGATCCTGGCGCGAGCCATCAGCTGTGGGTCGCTGACAACTTCCAGCTCTGGTGCTGGTAGGCGCGCCTTCGCCTCCTATAGATAGTTTTAGTTTTATTGTTGATTTAGTTTTTAGAAAGTTATATTTTACATTTAAGTAAGCTGTGTCGTGGATACTTCAACACTGCACACCAGAAAGTGGCGCATAAATGTACCCATTTGTGTTTTGACGTAATTGTTCTAGGCAATATAAGAAGGCAGTTTGCCATTCCTTTCCTTCTTGGCAGTGACTGTACTAGTCGGAGATCACAGCCATTGTCTCTATACATGAGATCCTCTGCCAACACAAAAGAGGTCCCTACAAAAAAGGATCTCCTAAAAAACATCAGAAAGAAATAATCAACATTTTTCGGGAACATCATAAGAAGAGGAAAGTTAGAATACTTGGTTACAACTGGCAAAATAAAAGGAAAGAGAGATCGCAGACAACAAAGAAAGAAAATACTTGATAGCTCGGCGTCATGGCATGGAAAACAGTCAACAATAGAACTGATACGATGCACTGTAGATAACAAATTGTGGAAGGACATGATCGCCTACACCAATCGGTATGGCACTTGATGATGATGTGTTTTTGATCGACTAAAATATAACTACACCACGAAAGTAGCTGAGAATTAACTCCCATTAAGTAACAACGTAAATAATGAATAAAACGTACTTAGACCGTGATCTAATGATCTATGTGCAATGGAATGAATGCAAGACTAATATAGAGATAGGAGAAATGGACATGCACCCAACAATCTCATCTACAACTAGGAAGAGAAGATGGACTATGTCGGATATGTGCTGAGAGGAGACTACAAGAGAATTGCAAAACAAGCTCTGCTATGGGAAACATCAGGATATATAAAGAGAGGAAAACCTAGAGAGACACCAAAATGAAGAAATATAAGATATGTAAAGTAGGCAGGCATAGTCTCATTAGATAAGAAATAACATCGGGCCGAAAGGTGGCGAAAACACTGCGAGCCCTATGTGACGTGTAGAGGGCCTGGAAGGATGAGGATCAAGCCCGCGACATCTTCACTCAGCATATGCTAATCTAACATGCAAATTAGTGCTACGAAAATCGGCCTGGCGTGACATCGACCACATGATGTATAAAATGTAGCGTTGACCACTGAAAAGTATGGACACTAGCACCATAACTTTCCAAGTCGTAGAAAGGATCAAGTTACAGCTAAATAACCAGTTTGATAATACGGCGCGGGCATCACGTATGGAATAGCATTTAGCCTTCTCTCTTGACTTCCATGATTTGGTCATGATTCACAGCCATATAAAAGGATACTGGTGATGCAAGAGTTGTAAAGTGAAGCATTTGTTTTAGCTGTCTGCTGTTTTCTTCTACCTGAAAAGAATGACTAATAACTAAAGCTCCTATGTAGCGTTCTGCATATCTCAAATAAGCTGAAGAATTAGCGGGCGGAGAAATCCGACAAAAGTGTACCAGCGATATACAGAAACGCCAATAATTTGTAATTTGGAGACAAGTGTAATCATGCAATGTTGAAAGTGAATGTGTGAGCGTTGAGCGAAGGATGTAAACCGTTACTGGCGCCTAGACAAACTGGCAAGCTTGATCGCGTTACCTGTGTATCTGTAAATGCTTCTCACCACTTGTGTGGCGGGCCAAGAATTTCGCTGGAGTAAGTTCTTTCCTACTTGCTGTGAAATAGAGGCGGTGGAAGAGGGAGCGCTGGATGTAAAGATGGAGACTGGAAGAATTAAAAAAAAACCCGCAGATGGCTGTACACAGGTGCAGAGAGAAGCTGTAAAGCGTTTAGACGACCACTAAACATTTAACGGATGATGGTGCTGACGTGTGAAAATAACGAATACTGGCGGCCGAGGCCACATCAAAGTCAAGCAACAATTTGCTAGAATAATCAATATGGCGGGGGAAAGCTGTTTAGCACCCGTTAAAGGGAGAAAGAGGTTTTGGGAGACGATGACTGGTTATTTTGTGTGCTTGAGGTGGTTATGTCAATGGTCGATTGTTGGATGGATCAAGCACGTGGCTAAAACATACAAAATGTCGAAGAGAAAGATAAAGGTCTAGACTCTAGACGACAGTGTAAAAGACAAAACTCTGGGCGATACTAAGTCGTCCAAGTGAAAGACACAATTCCATACGATACTAGATGTCGGTGCGAAAGACAAAAGTGTTGGTGATACAAAATGTTGATGAGAAAGACAAAAGTGTTGGTGATACAAAATGTTGATGAGAAAGACAAAAGTGTTGGTGATACAAAATGTTGATGCGAAAGACAAAAGTGTTGGTGATACAAAATGTTGATGAGAAAGACAAAAGTGTTGGTGATACAAAATGTTGATGAGAAAGACAAAGGTATGTCTAGACGCTCCTAAAGGACTAGAAAGAAGTTTACAAAAAATCATTTATAAAGATACGAGCAGTATAGAACGAAAGCATTATATCAACGTTGTGCTACCAACGCCAGTACTGGGACCCTAGATGCAAAAACAATACAACAAATAACCTCTGCAGGGATTAAATGTATCAGACGAATGACAGGAAACAGCCTGAGAGAACTATCAGAAATGAAGAACTGAGAAAAAAAGCTAGGAATAGCCCCCGCCATAGAATATATAAGGAAACAACACATAAATATATCCCAATAGTATCATTTCCAACTCATCATCATCAAGTACCATGCTTGCTGACGTAGGTGATCATGTTCCAATCTCCACAACTCTCAGCAGTTATTTATCTTTTCTGTTGTTGTCTTTCTACAAGCCATTCTCTTAAGCTGTCTGGTTTCTTTTCTCTTTACTTCCCTCTGTCTCTTTGTCCTCAATTTTCCCAGTTGTCACAATATATTCCAACTGTTCCTTTCTCATTAAATGGTCCCCCAAAAATGACGATTGTTTCTTCCTAATATTGGAAATTAGCTACCTTTCAGAGCGTTCATGACTATTCTTAGCTGCCCAGGGTATTCTTAAGATTCTTATGTAAAACCACATTTCTGTAGCCCTCAGTGAGTTGTCCTATTGTCCATGATTCATGTGCGTATATTAAGAACGGCTCTACATAACATTTAAGAAGTTTTCTTGTTTTACCTGTCAAAGATGGATTGCACGGTATCTGCAAATACAGACACCATTAACAAAACCCATGACTACAAATATGTACGGAATTATATTTGCCAATTATCTAAAGTGGTAGACGAGAATTTAGTAACATAAACTATTTGCCATCCGTACTTCACTAATATAATAATATAATTGTTAACTACCAAATCAGATGTTAACGTTTCCGTATAGGACTCGATAAAGCTGATATCGTCAGGAGATCAGTTGAAGACGAAAGAACGTCTAGCTTAGCTTGAGGCGTATGATGAATATAGCGTTAGTTCTAATATGTGTACGTCGTGTGGTCAGCACACTGCTAGATAGCTTCTTTGCCATAAAAAAAAATTAATTAAAAATGTATACTCTCAATGTAAGGCTGCGTGAAGCTGATAGTCGGGATGGAGACGCACACACAGACAAACGACCACATGCCAAAAAAAAACCCGTTGATTAACCACTGCACTACCGCTGCCCAGTCAACAACTGCCACATTAATGTTGACTTCCCTTGTTTCATTTTCTAGTATCAATCAACACCATGCTGTATGATGATGATGATGCCCATGCTGTATGATGCTGATGCCCATGCTCTACTGATGCTGATGCCCATGCTGTATGATGCTGATGACCATGCTCTACTGATGATGATGACCATGCTGTATGATGCTGATGACCATGCTCTACTGATGCTGTGACCATGCTGTATGATGCTGATGACCATGCTCTACTGATGCTGATGACCATGCTCTAGATTTCCTTATGCCCGAGGCCTGTCGTCTTTTGTCCACTGTGCCTCTTCTGCGTAATCCTAGATTTCCTTTCTAGTATTCCTCTTTTCCATGTTTCCTCAATATTTACTATTCTATTCATGGAATCATTTGCACTGCAATCGGGACATCCCCATACCCGCTCCACCGATGTTCCAGCATGTCTCGAAGCGAATGCAGACAGACTTTTGATACATCTGCTTTTCCCACTAACTACTCCGGCTCGACCAGACCCTGGATAGATTTTCATTATGATCGCGTCACTTATATAGACATATATAGATGAGATCAAAATGAAAAATATCTTATGCAACAAATCTATGTCAATAGAAATGAGAAAGAGTTTTCATCGATGCTATATAGAACCAATTCTGACCTAACGGAAGCGAATCATGGACAGTAGACAAACAAATGAAAAGACGATTGCAGGCCACAGAGATGGGATTTCTCAGAAGAATGTTAAAAGTTCCCTGGACAGCTAAAAAGACCAATGAGGAAGTTCTCAAAGAGGTCAACACAAAAAGGGAGTTCTTAAAAACAGAAAGAAACAATCAACATTTTTCGGGCACATCATGAGAAGAGGAAAGTTGGAATACTTGGTTACAATTGGCAAAATAAAACGAAAGAGAGACAGCGGACGACAAAGAGAGAAAATACTGATAGCTTGGTGTCATGGCATGGAAAACAGTCAACAACAGAACTGATACGCTGCACTGTAAATAGAAGGTTGTGGAAGGACATGATAGCCTACGTCAACCGGTATGGCACATGATGATGATAGATGAAATCATCAGCAGAACGTCGGCTTGGCAGAACTTTGCACTCACCACAGCCCTTCTGAAAGAATCTCGTTTCTATCCAGATCCCTCACTTCTGTTGCCAAGTTCAAAGTCTTTTTGGTGTCTTGAAACTACCTTCTTCTTGGTCTGCCCCTGATGCGTCACACAGGAACCATACCTTCCATTATTTTTCTTTCCAGCCCACTGTATCTTTTGACGCGACCAGAGCATTTTAATTACCTCAATAGAAATGGTGTGTATAAGCCAGTTCTTTTTAGTGTTTAAATCTTTGTATATGTCTTCATTTTTCTTTTATCATTACCCAAGGTATATTGAGGATGTTTCTGTTGCATTTTGTTTCGAATTAATCGACTGTTTTTCTTTGCAGTTTGCGAGATTGTCCGTGCCTCATAACCGTATGTTGCTATTGGGAAAATACACGGGCTTTCTTGGCGTTTAATTTTTGTGCTGTTATTGCTATTGCTAATCTTCTTTTGATTTCTTTCTGGCAGTCCCCATAATTACTACAGATCCCAGACAGTCACAGCTTGTTAACATTTTCAAGTTCTTCACTGTCGATTTATATAAAAAAAAAAAAAGTAAAGAGCCTTATTACGCCCGTGCTGCTTTACTTTCCCAGAAAAAATCCGGTACCCATTTAAGGCTCGGTGAAACCGGAAGCCGTCGGTTGGGATCGAACCCTACCCCACGTCCTTTGTAGTTCAGTTCACTAACCGCTGAGCTATCGCGGCTCCTGTCGTTGATTTTGGGTCAATTTTTGTTTTGTCAAAGGACATTATCGTAGTTTTTTGTATATTTAGAATGAGGTTTTGCTCTTCCCTGTGTGTGTTTTTTTTAAACACTCAATTGCTACTGAGTCTTCCTTACTGTACTGTTTATAGATACCAACAACAACAAAACAAAACTGACATATAAACCTCGTCTCGTTACTTAAATGACTCTCCTGTTACTGCTGCCCAGCATATTTGGATGATTTATTCCAGAGAAGAGAGAAAAGTTTCGGTTAATTGAAACGTGGGGTGCTTAAGGTACAATCGTGACAAGAATCAACAATGTGAGAAAATGAGGCGCGCCGTAAACTAAGATGCTCAACATCGAGAACACTCAACAAGAATAGTAACAGAAAGTGCTTGAGATGTGCAGCTGTAGCAGTGACACAAACACAATATAGGCTGGCAGGGTATGCCAACAGAAACTACAGATGACAGAGAGAATAAAACAACGGATGTAGCGCTGCATAGTGAAGACAGCAACGATGAAGGTCAAAGCGTATATGGAGTTTTAAATGCGCAGTGAGAATGATCTATCTACTAGCTAAATGAGAGTCACAGCATAACGCACGAACTATGTAGAACTGGTGTCGATTCCTCTCCCCCCTCCCCTTTTCCCCAAGTGTAAATTCAGACAAGCCGATTCATTATTGTGACGATAGTATTTAGTTTTACTTTTGTTTTCTCCAGAATAGGCGTGGGCAATGGTTATTAATGGACTCTTCAGTTGTAAATGGTCACAGCTTTTTTTAACTTGCTGAATTTCAAATTTGGTTGGATACAAAATGGGGAGGATGTGTTTTTCTCCTGCTTCGTATAGAACCGTTGATCAGAGGTTTAACAAGCCACGATCGTAAAAAACGCCTTTGTTAATGAAACCTAGACCTGACACAGAATGTGTAAATTAGCAGTAGATAATAATTTCCGCGCTAAAACAACAACAAAAAACAGGATTCGAATGTACGAACAAAGGCCGTACCGACGAAACAAGCCCAAGTCGCGAGTGAGATGGATAGATACAAGCTGCCTTGACCACATTTCTACTCTACGATTTATATTGGAGAGACACATTGAAAAGCAAAAACCGTTTGTGCTTAACTTCATTGACTTTAAAAAATGGATACAAGGTGGCCATTTGGAGGACCTGACTTTGCTGATGACATAGTCCTTAGCAATCAGATAAAAACGATGCAGGAAAACACAAATGCACTATCATCAATAGCAGGCAAAATTGGGCTTGAGGTCAATCATGAAAAGACTAAAGTCATGAAAAGCATAATTCCAACAGATGACAGAATACACATGGAAAACAAACCAGTGGAAGAGATCGATCACTTTATATATCTTGGAAGTCACTTTGATCGGGAAGGGGATACAAGTAAAAAAATTAGAATCAGAATATCTAAAGCAGCAATGTCTTTCAGAAGCCTTGAAATGTTGTGGAAATCAAAACTCATCAGCGCAAACACAAAACTTAGACTATTCAAATCAAACATACTATCTACCCTTACGTATGCACGTGAGAGCTGGAAAACAACAAGAGACGTAGAAACAAAGTTGAACGCATTCGAAAATAAATGTCTAAGGAAAATATTTGGTACAGCGTGGAACGAATTCAAAACAAACGATGAAATTAGATAAATCGCCAATCAACCACTAATATCTTCAGTAATCAAGAAAAGACGATGGTCAAATGTTGGACATGTGATGAGGAGAGATAATAACCGAATAACAAAGCAAGCCCTCATGTGGGAAACAACAGGTAAGAGGAAAAGAGGCCGACCCAGAGAGACAATGAGAAGAGCATTGATCAGAGAGGCAAGAGCAGCAGGAATCGGCTCCTTCAATAGAGTTGCTTGCACAGAACAGAGACAAAAGGCGAAATTTGATAAAAGATCTTTACAAGGATTCAAAACTGCTAGAATACAAATTTAGATAAAAGAATGAGTATCTGGGTCTGTGCCCTATGGGCCGGCTTGCACTTAACCACTCACTACAGCATAACCCCCCCCCCCCCCCCACAAAAAAAAATTAATAATAATAATAATAAAAATAAGTTACACAATCGTTTAAATAGTAAAGTAAGTCATCAATTCTAATCAGATGGTCCTCAATAACTTCAAATAAAATTCAATGTCACCAGCGACAACGTTCTAATTAGAGCAATCCCTAGACGAGAACACAGATACAAACAAACGTTCTTGTGTATACAACCATCATTACCAATGCACTCCGATCTTCAACTTTGATGAAGACATCAAACGCCAGGACCGAGCTCCCTTGAGTATTACCGGACCGGAAATAATATGATGTTCACCACAAGTTCAAAGAATCTAGAGGTTCCAATCCCATACACAACGAACGCTGCTTACCACCCTCCCAACCAAGTCGGGTGTCTACATCTACACTATTTGAGATGAGCAATGTTGTTCCGAAGCCTAACTGGAGCAAGACATGCGCTCTTTGCAAATTTTAAGTTGAAAACAGCAGCCATATGCAACCGCCAGGACAAAAACTGAAGGCAAACATAATAATAACAAAATCTAAATATGGCTTGTATTATAATAAAATATTAATTACCTTCAGTTAAACATTTTTTTTAATCGCCCTTGTAACTACAAGAGGTCAAACAAACGAGCGTGGGACGACCGACCACTAGCCCACAAAGACAACTCTTCTTCTACATAAACTTGTAGACGTTATGCTAAAATACATTTAAAAGAAATCATTGCTCAGTTCAAATCTGATAAGATCTCGTTACAGTGCGTCCAGAAATGGTATCAGTGATGTCCACGAAAGTGGTCCCTGTTCATGGACATGATTATAGCTGATAGCGCAGGAAGTTATGAGTAATTCGATGATCAGTTTTATGGAAGAACTGAAGACCAGGGTGCACTGAACTTGGAATCGGTGCCTAACATTTCTAGACAAATGAAGAAGTAACAAGACAGTAATTCCCATAACGATTTATTTCTGGTATTCCTATATAGAGAGTCGTTCTCTCAAACATAGAAACAGGATTCAAAGACAATTGAGTGTGTTAAAAGAACTGAGAAAAAGCTACGAATAATCACCACTTTTCACTAAGAGAATATCGAAAGAAACAACAGATAAAATGGTTTGGCCGCCTGATAAGGCAGAAAGATCAAAACACAACACAACAAGCCTTCAATAAGCGTTGCAAAAACATCAGACACAAGAGCCCACCGCGAAAAAGATGGATTGACAGAATATTAAAAACACTTGGGCATATAGCCGCAGCAGAGGCGAACAGAAAAGCAAAATAGTGCAACTAATATCTCCCCTCGGCAGTGAAAGGCAAATGAAGAAGGAAGAAGAGTATATTTTTTTTTTAAAAACACAGTGAAGAGCAAATATTTAAACATACAGAAAACTAAGATAATGCCCATTGACAAAACGGAAAGACAACCCAAAATCATCACCAAACAGTGAAGAACTTGAAATCGTAACAAACTATGAGTATCTGGGATATGTAGTAACTAACAATGGACAAGAAAAAGATCAAAAGATTAGCAATAGCGACACAAACATTAAATGCCAGGGAGAAAAACATTAAATGCCAGGGAGAACATGTGGCACATTACATGCTAGGAGGAAAACATTAAAATTATAGACACCATTCTACAGAAACATTTTAAAATACTAACAGGAGCAAAAAAAAGAAAAGACAGACTGGTATTAATAAAGCGAGAAAGCGTTGATGAATCCAGATATAACATGCAGAAAGCTGTTGGCACTGCCTCTTGCTGTTGACCATGACTCAATGCACCTATGATAATTTAACGTCTTTTAAAGGGCAGGCTATAAAGAGAGTAGTCATCTGGCGAATGCAGAAGAAAAGACAAAAGATCAAATGGTGTGGATAAGTAACATGATCACTACATCCTCCAGACAGCATTAGCAATTAATAGAGGAGAGGAAGAATGTTTGACACGGAAGATGATGGATCACTGAAATTAAAAGCAATAACAACATTGAACCCAACATGTCAATTGCGTCTTTGACAGTGAAAGGTAAGAGAGGATAACGAATGTGAAGTGAATTATCTAACAAATCCTAGAGAATGATCCTGCATGTTAGTGAAGCAATGGGACATGTGTTTCCACTTAATTCCCAACCCTGCACATATTTTAGAAAACTGTCAACTCACAAAGATCATTTCAAGAATAAGCATCATTTACTGCCTGATCCTCCATGTAAAAACGTTGCCTCTACTTGTATCCCTCCGTTACTGTTCTACTCTTATATAGAGGTTGTCACTGTTCTACTCTTATATAGAGGTTGTCACTGTTTTACTCTTATATAGAGGTTGTCACTGTTCTACTCTTATATAGAGGTTGTCACTGTTCTACTCTTATATAGAGGTTGTCACTGTTCTACTCTTATATAGAGGTTGTCACTGTTTTACTCTTAAATAGAGGTTGTTACTGTTTTACTCTTATAGAGGTTGTTACTTTTTTTTTTACTCTGATACAGACTGTTACCTATCACTGATAACATGTACAGTACAATATTGTTTATGACTGTACACTGCTTTTGCCACTTGAACAAATGTTGTCTGGCTGAGTTCTGCTTAGACAGACAGGCTCATTTACATAATGTTATAGTGACCCCACTAAGAGCATATTGAAATAACACCACACTTCCTTCGCATTACACGTCTGTGTGTAAATAAATGCTGAAGAGAATAGCATGTGTTTCATAGGAACTACAGCGCCACTATGGTTAGTGAACTGGTTTACTGAAGAAAAAGAGGTCTACGGTTAATGAACTGGTTTACTGAAACCAAGAGATCTATGGTTAGTGAACTGGTTTACTGAAACCAACAGGTCTATGGCTAATGAACTGGTTTACTGAAACCAAGAGATCTATGGTTAATGAACTGGTTTACTGAAACCAATAGGTCTATGGCTAATGAACTGGTTTACTGAAACCAAGAGATCTATGGTTAGTGAACTGGTTTACTGAAACCAACAGGTCTATGGCTAATGAACTGGTTTACTGAAACCAAGAGATCTATGGTTAGTGAACTGGTTTACTGAAACCAAGAGATCTATGGTTAATGAACTGGTTTACTGAAACCAAGAGATCTATGGTTAGTGAACTGGTTTACTGAAACCAACAGGTCTATGGTTAATGAACTGGTTTACTGAAACCAACAGGTCTATGGCTAATGAACTGGTTTACTGAAACCAACAGGTCTATGGCTAATGAACTGGTTTACTGAAACCAAGAGATCTATGGTTAGTGAACTGGTTTACTGAAACCAACAGGTCTATGGTTAATGAACTGGTTTACTGAAACCAACAGGTCTATGGCTAATGAACTGGTTTACTGAAACCAAGAGATCTATGGTTAATGAACTGGTTTACTGAAACCAAGAGATCTATGGTTAGTGAACTGGTTTACTGAAACCAACAGGTCTATGGTTTATGAATTGGTTTACTGAAAACCAACAGGTCTATGGTTCAATGAACTGGTTTAGTGAGGACAAGAGGTCAGCATTTTGTATTATAAAGTCGATGGCAATTTCAAATAAGAAAGGAGATATAATACACCAATGTTTCACTCAAGTATCAATCTGGAACCTACTCAGTCCTGCCTCTCGTGAACCACAAATGAGAAGCCAGCATACAGATCTTTGATGCTAATATAACTTTCAGTGGTATTCCATATTGTCTGAATATGTTCCACAATGTTTCTCTGTGTATATTATTGAATATTTTTTGAAAAAAAAAAGGACTTTAGAAGATGTGGTTTCTGCTTTTCTTTATGTTTTAATATAATTCTTGGGATAATTCTATAATTTCAAGGCATTCTTTCATTTCAAGGTTTTGACATTCTTGATTCTGTTCATGGTGATCTTACAGAATACTTTAGAGGGAACTGATAGAAGAGTTATGCCTCTTCAGTTGCTCCAATCCTTAAGATAGCCCTTTTTGGTGAAATTTTGACTAATAATATACCTCTTTTTAACTGCGCAGGTATCTTTTCTGCTTTCCATATTGTGTTAAATTGCCAGGTTATCTATCGATATAGGTTTTTACATATCTTCTGGTCAAGTTCTGTACTTTGTTGTCTAGTTATTTATATATTGGTTTTGCCAAGTCTTTTCCAAGACCTGTTTTTATGGTCATCATAGCAGTCTTTGCTTCTCTCCTTTCTTATATGTGTTTCCATGTAATGTCAGAAATCCATGCCCTCCTTTTAAATTTCTTAAACCCAGAAATTGATTCTGCAAATGACATTAGAGCTGTGCTGTAGCATTCCCACATGTCATATGTATAGTCTTCTCTTCTAGTTTGTTAAGCGCTACAGAGTGGTTATTGGACTCCATATTGAATTTCCAATATTCTTCTCATCCTTTAGATTTGAGATCTATCTTCTGAGGCTTCAATTTTTGTGTGTTAGCTTTTCAGTTTTCATCTTATCTTGCATGAAAGCATAAATTATGATCGCTGATCCACCCCTCTAAATGCACTCACGTCTATCAAAGATTTTCTAAATTGCCTTCTAATACACAAGTGGTCAATCTGGTTTTTGGTTCTATCATGAGATAACCAGGTTGTTCTGTGTATCTCCTTACTTTCTTCATTGCCTTCTAATACACAAGTGGTCAATCTGGTTTTTGGTTCTATCATGAGATAACCAGGTTGTTCTGTGTATCTCCTTACTTTCTTCATTGCCTTCTAATACACAAGTGGTCAATCTGGTTTTTGGTTCTATCATGAGATAACCAGGTTGTTCTGTGTATCTCCTTACTTTCTTCATTGCCTTCTAATACACAAGTGGTCAATCTGGTTTTTGGTTCTATCATGAGATAACCAGGTTGTTCTGTGTATCTCCTTACTTTCTTCATTGCCTTCTAATACACAAATGGTCAATCTGGTTTTTGGTTCTATCATGAGACAACCAGGCTGTTCTGTGTATCTCCTTACTTTCTTCATTGCCTTCTAATACACAAATGGTCAATCTGGTTTTTGGTTCTATCATGAGACAACCAGGCTGTTCTGTGTATCTCCTTATTTTCTTCATTGCCTTCTAATACACAGGTGGTCAATCTGGTTTTTGGTTCTATCATGAGATAACCAGGCTGTTGTGTGTATCTTCTTACTTTCTTCATTGCCTTCTCAACTTCCGTTTTGTCTGTCTTTTCTGCTTTGGCATCTACGTCACCCATTACAATGAGATTATTATGTTCAGGTATTTTACATATATGTTGTTCAAGTTGATGGTTATAAATCAACCCTGATTGCATCTTCAGCCCCATATGTATGTGCAGAATATCACATTAGTCTTCCATTGTCTTGATTTCTAGCGAGCTATCATAAGTCATGAAAAGCTTAATTCCAACAGACGACAAAATATACATGGAAAACAAACCAGTGGAAGAGATTGATCACTTTATCTATCTTGGAAGTCACTTTGATCGAGAAGGGGATACAAGTAAAGAAATTAGAATCAGAATAGCTAAAGCAGCAATGTCTTTCAGAAGCCCTGAAAAGTTGTGGAAATCAAAAACTCATCAGCACAAACACAAAACTTAGACTATTAAAATCAAATGTACTATCAACCCTTACGTATGCGTGCGAAAGCTGGAAAACAACAAGAGATATGCAAAGTTAAATGCATTCGAAAATAAATGTCTAAGGAAAATACTTGGTAAAGCGTGGAACGAATTCAAAGCAAACGAGGAAATTAGAGAAATCGCCAATCAACCACTAATATCTTCAGTAATAAAGAAAAGATGATGGCCATATGTTTGATGAGAGATAAGCAAGCCCTCATGTGGGAAACAACAGGTAAGAGGAAGACCCAGAGAGACACTGAGAAGAACATTGATGAGAGAGGCAAGAGCAGCAGGAATCGGCTCCCTCAATGTGATAGAGCTGCTTGCACAGAACAGAGACAAATGGCGAGATTTGATAAAATATCTTTAAAAGGATTGAAAACTGCTAGAACAAACAAAAATTCAGATAAAAGAGGGAGTATCTTGGTCTATGCCTATTGGCCAGCTGCGGCTCGAAAGGTCAATAGATAGATAGATCATAAGACGGTTATTCACTGTATCTAATTTTATAAGGATTCTTGCAGTTGTATTTCTCATCATTATTCCTATCTCTTTTCATCTTCCCCGCCTGAATATTCTATTATTTTATTGTTATTTTCTGCCTAGTTTACCAAACCTTAGATTGGTACAAGGTTTAATTTTTTTTTAATCTTGGAAAATAATGTAGCTACAGGTGTAGTGCTGACCAAATGACCAAAAAATGTGCTCAAGATCAAAGATAAACAAATTATGTACCTAAAATATGTGCTCAAGATCAAAGATAAACAAAATATGGACCTAAAAGATGTGCTCAAGATCAAAGATAAACAAAATATGGACCTATAACTAGCCATATATAGTATTAGGTAAATCTTCCTTCTTAGATTTGATGGAGTAAACTGAAAGACATGGATACTGTAATTCATTTCACTTTCATTATTTCTAATACACTATGAACAAAATGATTTATATATAACAACAAACTTCTTTTTTTTATCAAGGTGGTATATCACAGGCAAAAAAATAATTTCTTTCTCTTTAAGCCATGAATTACATACTCACAAAATAGAAAGGTTTATTTACTGAATAGATACTCTGTACATTGAAATATAATGGTTATCCCAACCAATGGACAATTGTCATCGTGGTATTAAATGTTAGTTGTTTGATCCACCAGCTATTTGTAGTATTGTGTTGGGGAGTCTGTGGATTATTTTATCTGCCCAATCAAGCATCTATCTATCTATTGACCTTTCGAGCCGTAGCCGGCCCATAGGATGTAGACCAAGATACTCCTTCTCTTATCTGAATTTAGTTCTAGCAGTTTTCAATTCTTTTAAAGATATTTTAATCAAATCTCGCTATTTGTCTCTGTTCTGTGCAAGCAGCTCTATTGCATTGAAGGAGCCAATTCCTGCTGCTCTTGCCTCTCTCATCAATGTTTTTCTCAGTGTCTCTCTGGGTCTTCCTCTTTTCCTCTTACCTGTTGTTTCCCATATGAGGGCTTGCATTGCTATGTGGTTATTATCTCTTCTCATCACATGTCCAACATATGACCATCGTCTTGTCTTCATTACTGAAGATATCAAGCATGGCACTAGAAAAAAGGAAAAACTGCCTCAACAATTTGAGACACATTGTTCATGCCTGTCCACATAAAAGTTCAAATTACACTTTTTAAAAAAAATTATTTCAATTTTGTTTCGCTTACTTTTATTATTACTGTGCTTTTATGAGGCATTTAAAGATATTTTGGCTTCCATTCACTTTTAATTCAGAAATTGAGTAAAGTTTTAATTCTATCCAATAAAAAGATCATGTTAATGGATCTCATTTGATCAGATACCAATTTGTCCTAAATGGAACAGGTGTGTATCACAGTTTGAATATGAAGATATATTTGTGCCAATATTATTATCACCGCAACAAAAAAATCTATCTGTGATATGACCAACATGAGACCACAAACTGTCTCTGAGAGAATGTCCAGCAACCAAATTAATAAGCTGTTTCCCACAATGTCATGTCTGAAACATGTCATTGCAATGAGTTAAACCTTCAATGATGTGGTTAAGAAATGAAAGTATTAATCACTTTTATCAAACAGCTTCTTCCCCCAGTCAAAGTTGGTTACAAATACATCAATATCTTCACCACCATATCTTAAACATACTGCACTAGATAAACTTTCAGATAAATGTGCTAATTTCATTAACAATTGAGCCATCTTGCTACGTGTATTTTAACTCTGCTTTACATTCTTGTTTAGGATATGTGAAATATTCACTACTTCTGTCAGTTTCCCTTAACTTGGAGATCTGTCAACATAAAAATTGTAATTTTCTTCATCTATTTTCATGAAACTTCATTTGACTGTTTCCATATTTCAGCACAGCAGATTTAATTGACATGAAAATATATAACAAGGAGGAGCCACAGTGGTTCAGTTGCTACTGTGCTCGCTTTCTGATCCAAAGGGTCCGGGTTTGATCCCCAGAATCTATTGATTTTTCTTTTCGGACCAACCTAGCCTCTAAAAATGGGTACCAGAGATTTTTCTGGGAAGTAAAGGCAGTCTGGCCTGATACAGACCACAAATATGCTGTGGTCACAGAAAAAATATGGTCACTATAAAGGAAACCTATATGTTTTTTTTAATACAAATAAAACATGGCCTCATTAAGACACTTTTGCTGTTCTGGGTAATAAGCTAGCTGCTCATACACCCTTGACTGCTGTCAGCAACTGTGTTTTGTCTAGAAAACGTGTATGCATATTGGAGATGCAAAAACAAGCATAGAATCATGCACTATTGAAGCGTTCATTTCCTGTTGTTGCTACATCACTAAGGTGGTTGAGGTGATGGGTGGTCTTCAGGTAAGATAGTCTCAGGCAAGAAGGACACGGGTTTGATTCCACCCAAAGCAGAGGAAATTTTTCAAAAGTTGAATCTGTGGTTTCTTCATGGCTTTACCCTTCCCTGGTCTCTGGGTAGTGAGATCCAATGTCTGGTCTCTGGGTAGTGAGATCCAATGTCTGGTCTCAGGGTAGTGAGATCCAATGTCTGGTCTCTAGGTAGTGAGATCCAATGTCTGGTCGCTAGGTAGTGAGATCCAATGTCTGGTCTCTGGGTAGTGAGATCCAATGTCTGGTCTCTGGGTAGTGAGATCCAATGTCTGGTCTCTGGGTAGTGAGATCCAATGTCTGGTCGCTGGGTAGTGAGATCCAATGTCTGGTCTCTGGGTAGTGAGATCCAATGTCTGGTCTCTGGGTAGTGAGATCCAATGTCTGGTCTCTGAGTAGTGAGATCCAATGTCTGGTCTCTGGGTAGTGAGATCCAATGTCTGGTCTCTGGGTAGTGAGATCCAATGTCTGGTCTCTGGGTAGTGAGATCCAATGTCTGTTCTCTGGGTAGTGAGATCCAATGTCTGGTCTCTAGGTAGTGAGATCCAATGTCCTGCCCTCTAGGTGGTGAGATCCAATGTCCTGCCCTCTAGGTGGTGAGATCCAATGTCCTGCCCTCTAGATAGTGAGATCCAATGTCCTGCCCTCTCAAAAAACGGTGAAAAAAACAGGAGCCTCTGTGTGCATTTTGTGCATGTTAAAGAACTCTAGGCAGCCAGAAACAGGAAAGAGAGACAAAAAAAAAAGACTTTTGACCAGGCAAAGGTAAAGTGTGAGACTTGATCTGCAACCTTATCATGCGAGTTTTCACCCATATGTGCTCGGCCACCTATCCAGAAGTGTTCAGAGACTTCTGGATAGTGTTGCTTCAAGCATCAAAACTCACGATGCTAAACAACATTTCTCACTTTCCAAAAGCACTACCCTGGTACACATTTCTGTCAGCTGCTGGGTTGACCATGGGGGTATTTTTTTCCCCAACCACGAGTACAATTCACACTGCTTTTAATTCTAGCAGGAATCGAACACATGTCCAAATGTCAGTAGCCCAGTCGGGTGGTTTCCCAATTAGGCTACCAAGACCCTCAGGCAAAATTTATAGGATAAAATTAAACCAAATTATAAAAACTCTTTACTGATACAAAAATAATGGTAGTACCTCTGAAGTCAAACAGTATGTACCATATGGCAAGACACCTGAGCACATACCAGTGTGGAAAATGAGAACAAAGTGATTTTCATGGAAAATTCAGTCCCTCTGGACTTTGCTAGAGATATAGTGATGGGGAGGGAGCCGCGATAGTTCAGTGGTTAGTGAACTGGACTACAAAGGACAAGAGGTAGGGTTCGATCACAACTGATGGCTTCAAGTTCACCCAGCCTTTAATGGGCACTGGATTTTTTTCTGGGAAAGTAAAGCGGCACGGGCATAATACCGACCCTATTACCCCAAAAATCCTGTGCCGAAGGTCTGTAAAATTTATGGTCACTAACACCATATTCCCTATACGCCACCTGGCGTGACGGGGGTACTTTACTTTTTTTAAAAATAGTGATAGATACACAAATAAACAATTTATGTGAAATAGTAAACAATATGAAGTGATATGAAGCTACTTCCATAAATATGTATGGCAGGGTCATACACTACAGATGCAGTGCCACAGAACAGACTATAAAGTAACTAAATTATAACTTCACTTGTCTTAGTCATCAAATATCATACCAATACAAGACTGGACTAGATTTGTAGACATAATGATACAAACCAATTTTCTTCCAAGTCATTGCATTGGCAAAAGTGTACAACATAAAATAAACTTTATCAACAGGCAACAAATAAAATGCATTTTGTAGGACTTTGAATACTTTTACATATTTAAGAAAAATAAATAACAAAACTTGTAACCATAGAAAAAATGAGGCCAGTTGTTACAATATTTGGAACTGAAAATGATATCGTTATTTTCTCTTTTTATCAATTCTATTTACTCCCTCACACATTTTACTATTTTCATTTTCTGCATTCCATTCATTTTCCTTTCCAGTAATATGGTATAAACATGTACCCTTATGATATGTTATATTATTACTTAAACTGCTACATTATATTTAGTAATATTTTAGTGTGAAATAGTAAAATCACATAAATGACTGAGACATTAATTTTTGTAGGAAAACAAAATTAGAAACTAAGCCTAAAATTCAAGTCCAGAAAGAGTTAACAACTAAATTATTTAGAGTAAATTAAAATTATGTGTCTAAATCATGACTAAATCATACAACATAAACAATGAATGTTGTTCTACAATTATTATAACTTCATCAATAACTTTTTTTACTTACTTCAGCCATTATTCTTAGTAATTCTATATTTTATAAATACATGATATGATATGATATAATATATGTGTTTCTGTTTAATATTATTATTTATTGAAAAATGAAAACTGTGCTGCAGATCTGTTCACTAAATCTATAGTAGCTAATATTATTATATATATATTATAGACAGAATTAGAGCTCGAAGACGAAAGAGACGAAAAGACGAAGTGGTATTTTGATTGCTAGTTTAGATAATAAAATAAATGTTTTGTGCTATCAATTTTGTTAGCCTTTCTAATTGGTAACTAAGTTGTAAGACTTTGTCTTAATTTAAGAGTTAGGCTTCAGTCTACTAGACCATGGCATATCATTATTATCATTAGTCTAGTCTATTGTTGTCACTTTTTATTCGTCTCTAGTAAGTAGGTTTGATTCGACTTACGGACAACCACATTTTCTGTTCCAAGTAATTAAATGACCTAACTCTGTCTGTCAAATATTAAAATGTAATATAATAAAAATATATTGAACAAAATTGAAACAAAACGACATCTTTTCACTTACCTCTCAACTACCTGCTGCCGGTGAGTATTTTAATAATCACAATTGAAAGTGTGAGAAACCCCTTGTCTTAGTTTTATTTCTCTCACTGCTCTCTATTTACTATTTTAAACTAAAGAAATCTCTTGTACTTGTAGTCATTCAACTTGACTTGTGATAGAGAAGTAGACTCAATGTGTTGTAGACTGTAGACCGTGTCAGTGTTTGTGACAGAACGACAACACAATCGAGAACTTCCACTTCCAGAAGATATCCACAGATTTATTCCACAGATAATTAAAATCGAGCTATATATAAATTATTTTACAAATTAATTATTCCACAAAGATCACAAGAACTATGATTTGTCCTCTACAGTTTGAACACAAACACGATTAGAAGAAGCAAACACGGGAGGCCTGGTCCAGACACCAATAACAAGACGTTCTCCCTCGTCTGGCTAGAAGTGATGGCGGCGGCTAATTCAAGATGGCGGTCTACCTTACAGACGAACAACGAACGATCTATAAAATGTTGGCGCAGAGAGAAAAGCCTAAAGCGAGCTGGCTAGGTGTTTGTGGAGCTGGGTTCTCAAGATCGCGAAACACCGTCATTCGCTACTGAAAATCAGCCTTTAGTGTTTGGAACGTGCAGTGATTTAAATAAAACCGCCCGCGGTAAGATCACACCTCTTCAACGCGAAGGTTTCATTACAAAAGGAGGTATTTTCTTTCTGGTTTTAAGTTTTAGTGTCTATCTAAGGATTTAACGGCCTAAAACAAAAATAGTTGCAGAGCCAAAACACTCTCATGGGAAATGACATAAGGCGAAATGGGTTTCTTTTTCTACGCTTATTATATTATTACTAGAAAATGATCATCATTGAGTGCCGTCTCCGCATCGAAGGTTGGCTACCATGGAGTGCCATTCCACTCTGTTTCTTGCTTTGATGGTGCAAATTGTCATAGGCTGACTTGTCCATCTTTTGATGTTACTCGTCCATGTTAGTCTGGTCTGCCTCTGCCTCTTTTACCTTGTATTTTCCCTTCCAATACTACTTTTACTAGGCTGTTGTGTCTTTTAACATGACCCAAAAATTTCATTTGTTCTCCCTCATTTTGCTAGAAGTGATGGCGGCGGCTTCATTTTCATTACGAGAAAAAGATCAATGTTGGAAATTAGACTAAAAGTGAAATTTAGAAAGGACACGCCTACAGCCCCCATATAAAGCTACCCTAAACACACCCTTAAACAACAAACAAGGAATGTAGACACATAGTCAAAGTAAAGGTTACCTCCATGCCTTGCTTGGCGTATGGGCAATATGGTGTTATATAGTAACCATATGCTATGGCCACGACAAAGTTTTGGTTGATATGGAGAGTATCACGCCAGGCAACCTTTACTTCAAGAAAAAATATCTGGTACTCATTTTTTTAGAGGCTGTGTGAACCCCGGATTCTTGCTGGTCCGAAAAAAATCGGCCACTTCTGGGGATCGAACCTGGACTCTTCTGATCGGCAAGCGAGCACAATTAGCCAAAGAGGCTTCGGGTATAGATGTGCTTGACAGGAAACACTTGCGATCTTGTGCGTGTTTACCTGAAGTGGATAGAGGAAACAGATGGAGAGAGACATGTATAGACGAACCGGATTGAAAGAGCGGATATGTTGGCTAGCTGTGGGGTCGTTGAAAAAAAAAACTATCTTTACGACACATAGTACCATTGCTGGTGTATGTCGGGGGGGGGGGGGCAACGATAGAACCCGAGGGGTAAAGGCCGCTTAGTCAAGCAGTCGCCACGACGTGTGAGACTCAGGATTTTTATTTCACCCCTGATAGAAAAAATACTTTCTGTCTACCGCGGGCTTCGAGATGGCCAAAAAACATATCGGGCGGACGTCATCAATGCTCTGAGGTGTGGGAAAGGCACAGGACTTCGACAACCGTGAGTCCACGTCACTCCTTCGGATGACAGAGATGGGAGTTAAGATGGGCACAGCCAGAAACGAGAAACTCAGTGGGCGTAGAAGAAGACTTATCAACCAACACAGAACTGGAGTTATCAGTCGCTGGACACTGCGGGACTTGCTGAGGAGGGTATCTAAGCACATATGGACATGTTCGCAGTGCAATGAGCAATATTGATGACCCACAAATAACTCAATAAAGAACCAACCGTATGTATATATATATATATTAGATGCTAGTTGGACGCCTAGAGATTGTATGTAGTTCAATATTAGTAAAAGTCAGGATCGGTGAACCAGAACCATCCAGACCCTGCTACACCTCTCCGCGGTGCCTCCAGAAACAGACTAACCTGTCTAGTCTGGCCAAGCGAGCAGGGATCGAAGAGGGAAGACAAACCCGGTACTCAAAAATGTCGGCTGAAGTCGGATGTGTTGGGCCGAAAGGCGCAGATATCACAGTGTTACACTGCAAACTTCAACACAACGTAACTACGTCCACTTAACGTCCTTTTAAGGGCGGATGACGAGGAGGAAGTCTACGGTTCGTATCCGCTAGAATACCTCAAATCATCGGGCGACCGCATCATCATCATATTAGTATAAAAATAAAAAAAAATAAAAAAAAAAAAATAAAAAAAAAAAAAGATTTTTAAAAAATAAAACAATAAAATAAAACACCACCGGTGTAGGCTCTATCGGACAAAGACAATGAAGAGCACAGGCATGCACAGAAACGGTTTTGTTCTGATCACGTGTGCCTTAGAGGGTCGAGGAATGCTGCTTATCCGAGTCTTCTTCACATATAGTGACTTACTGTTATTTGGTTATGGAAGGCCCCGGTATCACTGCAAACGAATTAAAATCCATAATTGCTCAACCGCCCGTGCCAGCGTAATCACCCTAATCTCATCTCCCAAACAAAGAAAGGTAACTGTAGTCCCCATCATAGCAGTCACAGCACACGCGAAAAGACATACGGCGAAACCGCGCAGAAAGTGAACAAAGCCAACTCTTCCCTGTCATACGATGTCATCATTCATCGAAAGCAATTGGAATATCGAAACATGATCAAAACGGATGAGACACACAGCTCACGGTTTGCACAGAGCACTTAACTCAGTAGCTCCTGCAATAAGCCGGACTTGGAATATGAGGAAACTGCAACAAGGAACACTTTTCATGCATAGCCTTCAATTGTTCCCGCCGCCTATCTACAATATACCGGAAGTTCATGTCCTCTTGAAAATGATGTCATATTTAAAAAAAAAAATGCAGAGCGCTTGATGATGTTAGGCCATCGTTGTTGACTCCAATTCCCAACATATAGACACACAGTTAGTCGTCAGATTATCCCCCTCGCACATCAAACAACCGACCGTAACATTAGCGTACGGATTAGGGATATACGATGAACCATTATGATGACGCAGCACACAAAAAAAGTCGTACACACAATTTCGTTCCCTTTCGATTTCTTATTACTCTAGTAAAAGCAGCCTAAGACGAAAAAAACAATGTGCAAATTCCGTAAAGAGATAAAACTGCGGCTGACGAAGTAGTTTACATTGATAAGTAACATGGAAATAACTTGCGTCAAGGAATTCCAACAACGGCCATGAACAGCACCAATGTGACGTAAAGCGCAGATCAAGTCTAGACGTTGGAAGGTTGCATTCACAACACTTGATTTGTCAAAACTGGGCTGTTGCCGGCGTACAACATCGCTTTAGCGACGCAGATGTAATAAGAAGATCATCACTTTTACTTTAAAGCAGAAAAGTACAACGGAGAGCCGAAATTAATCAGATTCGGAGTGCACTTACTGCAGCGATTAAGAGAACGTGACCTAGATACAACCATCTTTATAAAAGACAATGGCTTGGCAGAAGGAAGTTCATAGATGGTTTAATATAGTAAAACGACTGCCACATATAGTGACTTACTGCCACATATAGTGACTTACTGTAATCTTCTCTTGTTAAAGTTACAAAAAGTCAACTATTCAGTGGGTACACCTTCACTGCAATATGCTTTGTAATGAAAGGGAAAACATTTTGGCTTCTCAACAAGAAAACTACAAATTATTTGTTGTAAACGACCGCTTTTATAAAAGAAATGTTAAACACCAAGATGAGGACAACAATAACACATGTATGGCAGGTAAAACGGCCAACCTGAACGGATCAAGAAGAGACAAACGAATTCTTATCAGCAGATGACTAAGAATTAATCCTCGGAAACATACAAGACATGATAAATTATTTCATACAGGCAGACAATTTTTCTTACGAATTACTATTTATAAAGGGGAGATAATGATCATGAAAGAAAAACACAACATAAAAGATAAGAGATAAGCAACTGAAACAAGCAGACGAATTCAAATACTTAGACAGTCTTATGACATGCTACAACAAACAGAAATAGACTCAAATTGCAGCATAGATTATATGCCAAATTGCACAATTATTGGCCAACAAAGAAAACACAATAGAAGCAACAACAACAAATTGCACAATTGTCATCATCCCGTTGTGCTATCAATGTCAAACTTAACGTTTATTCTAGAACAATCAATCAGATAAATACCACCGGGATTTAAAGTGACAGGCGTATTATATGAGTTAACTTGAGAGGTAGTTCGACATGTAAGGAGCTAAACAATATAGTCAAGGGAATAACATATAAACTATAAATTAAACGTATTCGCTATGTAATAAGAAATAACAATAAAACATAATACACGCAGCTGTCAACTATAACGAATTGCTGCAATTGTTCTTTTTTTTCCCCCCAGCTTTTTACCTCTGACGAAGTCCCTAGAGACTAGGAACTGAATTTTTTGAGTGTTAATCTATTTTTCCCTGGCAGCCGTGTGCACAGGGGTTCCTCGCCGCACAGGGAGATAACTCCGAGGTACTCATATTTTTTTTCCGTCGATGAGTATTTGACGTTTCTAGCCGGGCCTCGCTGCTGAGACCAGGGGTAGTTGCCGCAGAGAGAAATCATAAATAAAAATCCCAGCCGGGATTTGAACCCACAACCTCTCTGTCTCGAACTGTCTTCCTCAACCAGTCTTCCCCCTCCCCCAATTGTTCTTAAGAGAGTACTCGAGCACATAACGGAGGATTGAGTGGTCTACAGGTAAAACGTCAACCTCTGGACTAGAAGGTCTTGGGTTCGACCCCCATCTCAGGCGGTGGGAAATAATTTTTTTTTTTTAATCGAATGCATGACTTTTGTATGGCGTTATTCTCACCTGGTCTCTGTGTATTGAGATCCTTTACCCCCCCCACCCCCTCTCAGTGATTTATATTTCCTCCTGCATTCCTATCGAAGAAGAGTCAGGAGATTTGTTTCTTTAAACCGTTTCATCATCGTGGACGCGTTGTGTATTGAGATATAATGTCTAGCCCTTTCGGAAATCGGCGAAAAACAGGAGGTGCCAGTTTGCACTTGTTGACGTTAAAGAACTCTTGGTGGTTAAAAGTCGAAAAGAGTAGGCCAAAAATTACCTCTGTCCGGGAAACAATTCATAAGCAAATCTATTTCATCCATGCCGATGACGGATGTGTCGGGCTGAAAGGCGCAGATATCACAACGCATCGTCGCCCAATTAGCGGGCGACTGCAAACAAGATAAGAAAAGGCAACAACAGTAAATGCCAACAAAAGAGCTAAAGATGGGAAAACGAACTTTTTTCCCTCGACGCTGAAAGGCATACATATAAGAGGGAAAGGGAAGAGAATTGTGCCTATCCTAAACCGTTCAAGCGTGACTAGGTAAACATTTCGTGATTACACACTGCTCCTGACCACATCACGCAACAAATAGTGAAACAAAATTGAAAAATGTGGGTACTAAAATTCCTACGCGCCTCTAGGCGACTTTAACCTTTACCTTTTAGTACCACGCGCTGGATCTATTTCCATAGATGGTTTAATATAGTAAAACCATTGCCACATATAGTTTACTAAAGTATAACCACAGCCATATATAATTTACTATGGTAAAACCACAGCCATATATAATTTACTATACTATAGTAAAACCACAGCCATATATAATTTACTATGGTAAAACCACAGCCATATATAATTTACTATACTATAGTAAAACCACAGCCATATATAATTTACTATACTATAGTAAAACCACAGCCATATATAATTTACTATACTATAGTAAAACCACAGCCATATATAATTTACTATGGTAAAACCACAGCCATATATAATTTACTATGGTAAAACCACAGCCATATATAATTTACTATATATTAAAATTCTTAGATGTACAACACAGGCGAGATGCAGAATCATCATCATTATCATGTGCCATACCGGTTGGCGTAGGTGAACATGTCCCTCCACAATCTTCTATCTACAGTGCATCGTATCAGTTCTGTTGTTGACTGTTTTCCATGCCATGACACCAAAAAAAAGGTAAAGTACCCCCGTCACGCCAAGTGGCGTATAGGGAATATGGTGTTGGTGACCATAAATTTTATAGACCTTCAGCACATGATTTTTGGGGTAATGTGGTCGGTATTACGCCCGTGCCGCTTCACTTTCCCAGAAAAAAAAATCCGGTACCCATTTAAGGCTGGGTGAACCCGGAAGCCGTCGGTTGGGATCGAACCCTACCCCTTGTCCTTTGTAGTCCAGTTCACTAACCACTGAGCTATCGCGGCTCCCTACATGACACCAAGCTATCCAGTATTTTCTCTCTTTGTCGCCCACGATCTCTTTCCTTGAGATGCAGAATAGCTCAGGCAAAAACAGCAGTTCAAACAATAAGGAAGACACTGCAATTCATTTTTAACAATAGAAACAACAAAAAGAATTCTTAAATGGTATGTAGAGCCAGTCTTAACATATATATGTGAATCATAGACAATAGGAAAACATATAAGAAAATCACTGGAGGCTGTAGAAATGTGATTTTACTTAAAGAAGAATGTTGAGAATATCATGGACAGCTAAGAAGAGTAATGAAAACGTTCTGAAAGAGGTCAAAGCAAAGCGAGAGCTAATTTCCAATATTACAACTGGAAATAATGAGGGACGAAGAGATAGAGGGAAGCAAAAAGAAAAGATACCAGTCAGCTTAAGAGAATGGCTTGGCAGAAGGTCAACAACAGAAATGATAAATAATTGTCGAGATCGAAAGTTGTGGAGAGACATGATCACTTACGCAACAGGCGTGGTATTTGATGATGCTTATGATGATGATGATGATGATGATGATGATGATGATGATGATAGTGACATTCATACAATCATCTATAGATTTACAAAGGCCTGCGGGCTTTCGGGAAATTTCCGGAACCCTTCAACTATTTGTATTTTCAGTCTACCGGCCTTTGTAAATATTTATAGATGGCTATGAGTAAAACTATAGATGCCTGTCACTGAAACCAACGCCATCCATTGAAATAGATACCATCCTGTGCACAGCTGTTTGCAACTGGTATTTTAGTGGTCTTGGATTGCTCAGTTCAGAATTATAACCTGTTTATCACTGATATATCGTCGAGGTCTATATAATTTGGCGCTTAAACAGTAATCATTCTTCTTCGCCTTCCTATTCTTCCTATTCCTCCTCTTCTTCTTCCTCTACTTCTTCTTCCTCTTCTTTTCTTCCTCTTCTTTTTCTTTCCTTTGTCCCTCATTTGTCTTTCAGCGTCAAGGGGGTCATTTTTATGGTGAGAAAACTGTTCTGCCACAGACCGGGATAATTGGAGAAAACATCAAACACACGAACGTAAATAAAAAGTTAAAAAAAAAGTAAAGTACCCCCATCACGCCAAGTGGCGTATAGGGAAATATGGTGTTAGTGACCCTATATTTTACAGACCTTCAGCACATGATTTTTGGAGTAATGTGGTCGGTATTACGCCCGTGCTGCTGTACTTTCCCAGAAAAAAATCCGGTACCCATTTAAGGTTGGGTGAACCCGGAAGCCGTCAGTTTGGGATCGAACCCTACCCCTTGCCCTTTGTAGTCCAGTTCACCAACCACTGAGCTATCGCGGCTCCCCTACAAACGTAAATAGTAAACTAAAACATTAACATATCTATTGTTGTGTTACAAAGTGTAAATTTGTGGTAATATAAACAACTAGGAGATTTAGGAAAAGAGTTGACTCATTCACATCTATCAAATTTGTACTAAAGTATTACGAGAAGGTATCCACCAGCTGCATTGTGGGCTTATATTGTGAAATGGCGAACACAACAAGCCATAAACGCTGTGAGAACACCAGACCAAAGGGTCGACCACGAAAAAGTTGGATCGACGGAATATTAGGACTAGGAAACATAATAGCAGCAGAGACCAACAGATGAGCAAAAGACCGCAAATTATATCTCCCCTCGACGCTGAAAGGCAAATGATGAAGGAAAGAGGAAGAAGATGATCGCTTCGTAATAATGTGCGAACAGTCACATTACACACAAACATTGTTATGATGTATTGTCAAATTTGGACTTGTTTGTAAACTGCGGGACAGTTGGGGAGAGAAAAAACACGGAATATTATAATTCAGGCTGCCAATAATATTATATTATCTATTATTTTTTTCTATTGCTTTCCATAATATGTATGGTTCAGTAATTGCTGTTAAATTAGAGCTACTGAGATTGCCGTTCTTCAGTTAGTGACAGTACGAGCTTGCTGATGTTTTTGTTGTTGTTGTCTTTGTGGTTTTCCTTATCTTTTGGCGAGGCACGGTCCGTTCAACCTCAAACTGAGTCCATTAGATTATGTTAGACCGCAATTGCCATCCAAAACTTGAAGTGAAATTCACTCTTCAAAAATATCAAAATCAATGGCTAGCTAGCTGATGTTGTTTGTACGTTCCAGATTCATATCTTTAGTGAAGTCCAAATGGACTGAATTTTGCGTAATTAAAACTTTATTTCCACATTTATTATTTACACTCGTAGCCGTGTGGAAATCGGCCATTTTTTGGCCTACACTTTTTCAGATATCCCTACTCTAGTCAGATATTCCTCCTCTAGTTAGATATCCCTCCTCTAGCCAGATATCCCTACTCTAGTCAGATATTCCTCCTCTAGTTAGATATCCCTCCTCTAGCCAGATATCCCTCCTCTAGCCAGATATCCCTCCTCTAGCCAGATATCCCTCCTCTAGTCAGATATCCCTCCTCTAGCCAGATATCCCTCCTCTAGCCAGATATCCCTCCTCTAGTCAGATATCCCTCCTCTAGCCAGATATCCCTCCTCTAGTCAGATATCCCTCCTCTAGCCAGATATCCCTCCTCTAGCCAGATATCCCTCCTCTAGGGAGATATCCATCCTCTAGTCAGATATTACTCCTCTAGTCAGATATCCCTCCTCTAGCCAGATATCACTCCTCTAGCCAGATATCCCTCCTCTAGCCAGATATCCCTCCTCTAGCCAGATATCCCTCCTCTAGCCAGATATCACTCCTCTAGCCAGATATCCCTCCTCTAGCCAGATATCCCACAGAACGTTGCATTCACCACAGCCCATCTGAAAGAATCTCTGTCTCTAGCCAGATATCCCACAGAACGTTGCATTCACCACAGCCCATCTGAACGAATCTGTCTCTAGCCAGATTTCCCACTTTTTCTGTTGTCATCTTCAAGGTCTCCTTGATGTCTTGAAACCATCTTTTTTTTTTTGTACGCACTAAAGGGTCGTCCAGGAACCATGCCATCCATTAGTATTCTTTACGGAACCTTGTGTCATTTGACGTAACCATAATATTTTAATCTCCTCTGTAGAGTAGTGTTTATAAATCAGTTCTTTAAAATTTTTACATCTTTTAATATGGCTTAATTGCTCTTTTTCGTTATCCAAGGTATCTTAATGATTTTCTGTAGCGTTTTATTTCGAGTGAATCAATTTTCTTCCTTGCTATTTGCGAGATTGTCCATGTTTCACAACCTTATGTTGATATCGGGGAGAAGCAAATTCTCATTCCTTTTTTAGCGAACAGCTATTGCTATGCTGTAATATGATATACTGTATATAATGTTGAAAGTTCCCTGGACAACTAAAAAGACCAATGAGGAAGTTATCAAAGAGGCCAACACAAAAAGGGAGCTCTTAAAAAACATCAGAAAGAAGCAATCAACATATTTCGGGCACATCATGAGAAGAGGAAAGTTGGAATACTTGGTTACAACAGGCAAAATAAAAGGAAAGAGAGATCGCGGACGACAAAGAGAGAAAATACTGGATAGCTTGGTGTCATGGCATGGAAAACAGTCAACAACAGAACTGATACGATGCACTGTAGATAGAAGATTGTGGAGGGACATGATAACCTACGCCAACCGCTATGGCACACGATGATGATTGCTATGCATTTAGCCATTTAGACCAGTCTGGGTCACAAAAAATGCGGTACGTTTGAGGTCATACCGGTTCCCCATAACTTGTCATGTAGGTTGTTTATGTAGACCATAGATGTAGACCATAGATGTAGACCATTTGTGTTCCTAGAGTGTTTAGAGTGCTGCATTCCTGTAGGATATGCTCTGGAGTTTGGCTGCTCCGCAAGTCACATGTTGCAAATTCATCGAGTCCTATCTTGTGTAGATGTGCTCTCAGACCACGATGACCTCCTCTGAGTGAATATATTTGTTAAGTTTGTTAAGACTGTCATATTCTAGTTCATATTTTGCATGTTTACTGCATGTTAGGACAGGTTGGCTAGTTCCGCTGTCGTTGAGGACGGGCAACCAATGGATCGGGCGGACATCATCAATGCCCTCCGAGATGTGGGAGAAGCACAGGACTTCGACAAACACAGATCCACGTCACTTCTTCGGATGAAAGAGATGGAACTTGAGATGGGCACAGCCAGAAATGAGAAACTTAGTGGCCGTGTAAGAAGACTTATCAACCAACATAGAACTGGAGTCGTCAGTCGCTGGACACGGAGGGAATTGCTGAGGAGGGGATCTGAGCACCTACGGACATGTTCGGAGTGCAATGATGATGACCCGCAAATAACTCAATAACTCAATTTTGCATGTAACTCCCTCCATTTTGCTTTCCTAGCTTGCTTCATGATTGTTTTCATTTCTTTGAGGCTCTGGGGTTGGTTGGACTGTTGAAGGTTTCCACCTGATTTTGTAAGTTCATCTGCTCTCATTTCCAAGGATGGCACAATGTGTTACTATCCACTGCAGGGTTAGTTGTGTCTTTTTCTGAAGGCAACCATACGCTGTTCTTTATTTCTTGAATGAGTATATCCTGTTTTGGGCCTGACATTGCATGTATGACTGACTTTGCATCAGTGAGAATGACATTTTTTTGGACTTGGGACCTCATCTTATGTGTTGAGAGTGTGTATGGCTCTGTGGACTTGGGGACCTCTTGCGTGTTGAGAGTGCGTATATTTGTGTGGACTTGGGACCTCTTATGTGTTGAGAGTGTGTATAGCTGTGTGGAATTGGGACCTCTTGTGTGTTGAGAGTGCGTATGGCTGTGTGGACTTGGTACCTCTTGTGTGTTGAGAGTGTGTATGGCTGTGTGGACTTGGTACCTCTTGTGTGTTGAGAGTGTGTATGGCTGTGTGGAATTGGGACCTCTTGTGTGTTGAGAGTGTGTATGGCTGTGTGGACTTGGTACCTCTTGTGTGTTGAGAGTGTGTATGGCTGTGTGGAATTGGGACCTCTTGTGTGTTGAGAGTGTGTATGGCTATGTGGACTTGGTACCTCTTGTGTGTTGAGAGTGTGTATGGCTGTGTGGAATTGGGACCTCTTGTGTGTTGAGAGTGTGTATGGCTATGTGGACTTGGTACCTCTTGTGTGTTGAGAGTGTGTATGGCTGTGTGGAATTGGGACCTCTTGCGTGTTGAGAGTTCGTATGGCTGTGTGGAATTGGGACCTCTTGCGTGTTGAGAGTTCGTATGGCTGTGTGGAATGCCATTGCCCCGGCTATAAAATGTGTACACCTTTCTTCGGTTGGAAAAGAAGAGAGTATGTTTCTGTCTTTCCACTTGGGTAGGTTATATAGATATCATTGTCTCCCTTCTTTAGGGTTTCAGTTGCGGGTCTATCTGTTTAAACCGGTGTCCATGTACCTCTGGGGTATTTTTCCTGGAGCATGATGAGTGATAGAGCTCTAATGTGTCGGTCTTGGAGTGCTCATTTGGAGACAATTTCTGGAACATCTGAGATTATTTGTACAGTTGGACCATAGTTCGGATGTGAGGGCTTCGCACAGATCTTTGTTTGGTTTTAAATAATGTGAATTAAGGGTTCCCTTGCAAGATAGTTTGGATTCTTCATGTGGAGTATTTTTTTTAATTATTATTCTGTCTTGAAATTTTTGGTGCAGTTGCGTAAACTGGGTGAGAATTTTGTATTTTCTGCGGTGTGCTTGAGGCTCAAGATGAGCTACCGCCCGAGGAATGTTAATGTTACTGCCTTGCTGGTATTGTGCCACAATTTTAGGCGACAAATCTACTAGAATACTCCTAATACATAGTTAAGTTAATTAAGCTTGAAAATTGACATTGTTTACGATGTATTAGAACTAGAACCACTCCTGCAAAAGTATCACTTTCAAGTTTGAGAGAATGTAGGCAACTCTGGGCATCTTCAAATCACCCCCTTCCCCCACCCCCTCCCCCCAAAAAAGATAATAATAATTTTAAAAAATACACAAATGTATAGAAACATAGCTAGATACGTTGCAATTTGAGCTTGAAATACGCATACACATGATAAATTGTTTGTTTCCAATATAAGAAATATCTATCTGCTTATTATTATTATTTGTGTTTTCATAACAGGAAAAAACATAAGAAGCTGATAAGATGAGGCACGTGCTGTGTTTAATGTTCTCAGATCATTCACGACACCCACGCGTGTGTAATAATAGCCTTTATCCCTTCTAGTTTGTTTGCTCTTAAGCTATCCACGAGTAGATTGCTCACTTTGTTAAGTCCATGTTCGTTGACCAGCTATGAGTTTTCCACCGCCTTCAGCCCAGGTGGTATTGGGGGCGTGGAAGGCTCTTTCCTGCAACTCAAAACTAAGAACACCCAGGCACGAATTTGACATTTATAAACTTCATGAATCCTCGTGCCCATTCGCCGCTTCTTTGTACTGGCAACATTACATGCTTTCACCCTCTGCGCCCCCTGTTTCTCCACATTAGCAAGCAGTTTACGACTCCCCTGCCTCAGGATTTAATTCCCACAATGCCCCCACGACAGCGCGCCTACCGCCTTTATTGCTTGACCTGACTGGTATTCAGGAAGTACGTAACTTTGACAAGTGCATTTTGAGGGTAGACCTGCTTTAGTTGTTAGTCACCATGTCCCAGGTCATTCATATTAAGATGAATGGCGTCATGAGCCAAACAGAAAATGGAAGTCTTTGAAATGTGGATTTATATTAAAAAAATAGGAAGAATTGGATGGAAAGAAACGAGAGAAAAAAATGACAAACTCTTAAAACAAATAAACATGAAAAGAGAACTACTAAAGACAATTCAAACAAGAATAAATATAATATCTGAGACATGCCAAAAGACACAACAGCCTACTAAAAGTAATCCTGGGAGGAACAATACGAGGTAAATGAGGTAGAGGCAGACCGAGACTAACATGGATGAGTAACATCAAGAGATGGACAAGTCAGCCTATGACAACCTGCACCATCAAAACAAGAGACAGGGCGGAGTGGCGTCCATGGTAACCAACCTTCATGCGGAGACGGCACTCAACGAATGACCTTATAAATGAATCATTTGTTGGCCTTCAGTAGCCAGCGCATGCGCACTGGCACAAAGTAAATTTTCACTCTACTTTTTAGACGGCGTATGCGGTTTAATATACCCGTCGCCATCTATAGAAATAAGCACGTGGGCTGTAAGAAAAACAGAATGATATAACTGAGAACAAAATGATGTCAGCCGCTATAGCTCTTTAGCTGAAAACGTCATGTTAGTATCGGTGTTTTGGCGTTTCCCTTTTAACTCTCAGGCTTACTTCTATCATCATCATGTGCCATACCGGTTGGCATAGGCGATCTTGTCCTTTCACAATCTTCTATCAGTTCTGTTGTTGACTGTTTGCCATGCCATTACACCAAGTTATCTAGTATTTTCTCTCTTTGTCGTCCACGATCTCTTTTTCCATGTATTTTGCCAGTTGTAACCAAGTATTCCAACTTTCCTCTTCTCATGATGTGCCCGAAAAATGTTGATTGTTTCTTTCTGATATTTTTTTAGGAGTTTCCTTTTTGTGTTGGCCTCTTTGAGAATTTCCTCATTGGTCTTTTTAGCTGTCCAGGAAACTTTCAACATTCTTCTGAGAAATCAAATCACTGTAGCCTCTAATCGTCTTTCCATTTTTTTGTCTACTGTCCATGGTTCGCTTCCATAGGTTAGAATTGGTTCTATATAGTACCGATGAACTCTCTTTCTCACTTCTACTGATATAGATTTGTTGCATAAGATGTTTTTCATTTTCTGAAATGTTATTTTGGCCTGAGCTATCGTGCTTTGTATTTCTTTGGTGCAGAACTACTATAGATGGTGATTTACTTCTATAGATGGTGATTTACTTCTATAGATGGTGATTTACTTCTATAGATGGTGATTTACTTCTATAGATGATGATTTACTTCTATAGATGGTGATTTACTTCTATAGATGGTGATTTACTTCTATAGATGATAATTTACTTCTATAGATGGTGATTTACTTCTATAGATGGTGATTTACTTCTATAGATGGTGATTTACTTCTATAGATGGTGATTTACTTCTATAGATGGTGATTTACTTCTATAGATGATTTACTTCTATAGATGATGATTTACTTCTATAGATGGTGATTTACTTCTATAGATGGTGATTTACTTCTATAGATGATGATTTACTTCTATAGATGGGAAACATAGTCTGAGGTTGAACGGATCGTGGCAAATCCCACAAGACTAGTCTAAAGTCACCACCAAACACCAATCCTTCTATTAAGTAAGTTTGAAAGGGCCAAGACAGAGTGGCTAGTGCTCTCGTTAATAACAGTGGGGTCTGATTAGCAACACCAAAAGAGCACCAACTTTAAGTAGAAACTTATAAACTGGGAAGCAAGGAAAGTAAAAGATGTGCAGGAACTCCGCACCACTCAACCAACATACCTGAACTCTACGTGTGGTCCATAAGAGGAATTTTTACGACGTCAATAATGGCGGCAGTAGTGCATTATTTGCTGTCTTTTTTTTTCAGATCGGACGTCTGTGGGTAAATCCTGGCTGTGAAGTCTCAAAGGGCTATGACTAATGTGCGCTGACCCGTGGAAACGCCCAACTTGATTTCCGCTACGCTGCATCTTTAGGAATGTGCTATCACTATATTTTAATAATGTATCACACAACAACGTTTTATTCTGCCTTAGATAACATGTTAACCAGGTTGTACTACCATTCCATAACTCAATGAAAATAGGTGCGAATTTAATTTGAACTGTAACTAATTTATAACACATAACAAAAATAATAAAAAATAATAAATTCCACAATTACTGCTACTTTTCTACTATCTTCTCATGTAAAGTAAAGTACCCCCGTCACGCCAAGTGGCGTATAGGGAAATATGGTGTTAGTGACCCTATATTTTATAGACCTTCAGCACATGATTTTTGGGGTAATGTGGACAGTACTACGCCCGTGCTGCTACACTTTCCCAGAAAAAAATCCGGTACCCATTTAAGGCTGGGTGAACCCGGAAGCCGTCGGTTGGGATCGAACCCTACCCCTTGTCCGTGGTAGTCCAGTTCACTAACCACTGAGCTATAGCGGCTCCCTTATCTTCTCATGATTTAGCATAAAAAAGTAAACATAACAATGTAAAAGGGAAGAAAATAATACAATAGAAAATAATCGTTTCTGAAAAAATAAAATTGTTTTTACAAATTCGTATTAAATGTATTTGTATTATAATTAGATGTATGTGACCAAGCTTTAATGATAACATTTCAGTGATAACGTCGAAGTAATAGCTTGTCATGACTTGAAGTAAAAAATACCTAGAGGTATTACGAGTGTATTAGTTTCAAACAATAAACTGTAAGGAAATGTGATTGACCTTCCAGCCGTATGAAAAAAAATGAAAAAAATCTAGTCTTGTCATCATCATCATCGAGTGCCGTCTCCACAACGAAGGTTGGCTACCATGGAGCGCCATTCTGCTCTGTCTCTTGCTTTGATGGTGCAGGTTGTCATAGGTTGATTTGTCTATCTTTTTATGTTACTCGTCCACGTTAGTCTTGGTCTGTCTCTGCCTCTTTTACCTTGTATTTTCCCCTCCAGGATTACTTTTAGTAGGCTGTTGTGTCTTTTAACATGGCCCAAAAAATCACATTTGTCTTGTTTGATTTTGTGCTTAGTAGTTCTCTTTTCACTTTTAGTTGTTTTAATACTTAATCGTTTGTTGTCTTTTCATTCCATCCAACTCTACCTATTCTTCTATATATCCACATTTCAAAGGCTTCAATTCTCTGTTCTGTTTTCTTGTCTAATGTCCATGTTTCTGTACCATGTAGAAATATTGAGAAGATGTAACATTTTGCTATTCTTAGTTTTAGCCATGGTGTTATTTGTTTTGATGTTAGTATGTCCTTCATGACATTAAAATTACTTTTTGCCATTCCTATTCTTTTGTTTATTTTAGTTGTACATTTTCCATTACTGGTTATAGTATGTCCAAGGTAGTTGTAGTTCTGAACTGTCTCCAGGTCTATTCCTTCAATTTTGATATCCACTTGTGGGTTTTGAGTATCTTCTTTGTTTATGACCATAGTTTTAGTCTGTTTGATATTCATATCTAGTCCATATTTTTTGCTTGTCATGTTTATTTCATTAAGTAATTGTTGTAGATCTTTAGGATTTTCTGCTAGTAGTACAGTATCGTCAGCATATCTTAGGTTATTTATTATCTTTCCATTAATTTGTAGGCCTGGCATCTCTATGATGTTTTTAAAAATTTGCTCAGTGTATAGATTGAACAAGCTTGGTGATATGATGCATCCCTGTCTTTACTCCTCTTTTTATATCAATGGCTGTAAAGTTCTCTTTGTTATATTTTATTATTGCTGTTTGCTCCCAGTATAGATTACATATTAGTCATATGTCCATGTCATCTAGATGTTTCTCTTTTAGGCATTCTATAAGTTGTTTGTGGTGTACTCTATCAAACGCTTTGGTGTAGTCTATGAAGCAGGCATATATTGGTTTGTTTACTTCTGTGTATTTTTCGATTAATGTTCTCATGCAGAGAATATTACATGACAAAAGGATTCATATATATATATATAGATTAATCAACCAGATTGTATGAAGAATGTTAAAAAAATGGATAAGAAAGATAACAGAAAATGTACCACAAAGGACGTAGAGACCATGTGCACGCATGTTAACCTCTAAGCGGTCGAATTGTGGAGAAGAAAAAAAAAACTACTCTCTTAGTTTGCTCAAAATTACAGAAGAAACACTCTCAAATGTCAGCTCGCTATGCTGCGTGGCTCCGACGATGATCAGTTACACGGGGTTTGCGTTTTGAAGATCAAAGGTGGTAATTTACTATTTGAACTGAAATACATAAGCAAGTAACCGGGGTCTTCAAGAACAAAGCAACAAATATTTTTTTTTGAAATAGAAGACAAATATTTGTAATGTAAATTGTAAGATGAGAACTGTTAACAATGTTACGTTATTTAAATAGACGAAGTTACATAATCAGTGTGTGTGTGCACAAAAATAGAAGATGTATGAACATTTATTTCTCACTTTTCGTTACCTAAGAATGTCCACAGGCCGTTGTAGCCGACCTAATATTCTGTGCGTGTGTTGTGTGTATGCGTGTGTGTATGTTGTTGAGAGGAGTAGAGCAAATAAGAACGAGATAGTAATATGTTACTATCAAGTAAGATTTTGTGTTAAAAGCTGGCCAGTAGCGCATTGTCCTATCAATGCAATATTACGATGGCATTATGTCATCAGTGATGATGTGAACTGTGTTGCAACAAATAGGAGACGGGAAGATACACTGCACCGTTTTCTTGTGACTGAAACCAATCTCAGTGGCACAGTTGCTCAGGACGTGACAATCCACACACAAACACATACACGCGCGCACGCGCACACACACACACACACACACACACACACACACACATATATATATATATATATATATATATATATATATATATATTCCTGTGTGTTACCGGGACCTCATGATGAGGGAAGTAAAGAATAGTGACACTGTGACCTTCCAGGCATGTCGTAAGAGGTAACTAAGTAATTTGATCGATGGCTTGACAAGCGGTCATTGTAAAAAGTATTGTTATGGAAACAGCGCCATATATTTTAGAGCAGTGATCTCTGCAATATGTGCCACTTTGGCACTCATGGTTTCTGTTTTTGATATTGTGGTTCTGCCCTATGTGCCGTCTTCGGCTCGAAAGGACAATATATATATATTGAGCTGTGAAGAAGTTCAGCTCAACCAACAGAGAGTAGCATGGGATTAATTAACATCTCATTTACGCGAAATTGACACGTTTATTGCCACAAAAACGTAGAATAAACTTGTATGTTGTCGTGAAGAGCCAAGATGGCATACGTATTTAGCTTTTGAACAATTAGACTACAGAAATATACTTAAAAGTGGCTGTAGGCTCCAGAAATGTGGTTCACAGAAGAATGTTGAAAGTACCACGCACTGCTAAAAATAGTAACGAATTCTTGTAATACTGGTCACAGTTTACTGTTCACATAAAGAGATTCCTCCTCTTCCTTCTTCCTCTTCTCTGTCTTGTTCTTCTTCTTCTCCCGTTGAGCAACCGACGTTCGGACAACCCGTGTTCGAATCCCGCTGGAGGAAGTGTGAGTTGTACTCGTGGTTGGGGGAAAAAAAAAAATACCCCCGCGGTCGACCCAGCCGCTGGCGGAAATGGGTAGTAGGGTATAATACTCTGGGAAATTGAGGAATGCCGCCTCGAGTCATGAGTTTCGGTGTTTGAAGCGACACTATCCAGAAGTCTCAGAACACTTCTGGATAGGCGGCCGAGCACATTTGGGTGAAAACTTGAGTGCTAAGACGCCGATTCAAGTCTCGTACTTGACCTTTACCTTTCTCTACCTTTACCTTACCTTTACCTTACCTTACCTTTCCTTTACATTTTCTTTTACCTTCTTCCTTTGGGTAAGTAATGAGAAGGAAACAAGTGGACTATATTCTGATAAATGGGGAAAATAAGAAAATAGAGTGAAACAAATACAGGGTGTTTATAAAGTCTCACTACACTTGGTATCTAGGTCAATTTGAAAAAAAAAATGTTTATGACGTCATCACAATATGTGCTCCCACTGTCAATGAAATTTGTTGAATAAGTTTATTGCTACTGGAAATGTGGAAGATGCTCCACGATCTGGTAGGCCTGCTGTGAATGATGAAATATGTTTAGATATCCAAGACAGAATCCTTAAAAGTCCAGACAAGTCATTAAGAAAACTGTCGCAACAAGTGAACTTACCATTGAGCACATATTGTGATGACGTCATAAACATTTTTTTCAAATTGACCTAGATACCAAGTGTAGTGAGACTTTATAAACACCCTATAGAAAGGAACTGGACAGTTTAAGAACACGGTTTGAGAGAAGGTCATGAAGAGAAAAAGGAGAGATTTTGTGGAGACATGGTTATCAGAGGAGCCGTGATAGCTCAGTGGTTAGTGAACTGGACTACAAAGGACAAGGGGTAGGGTTCGATCCCAACCAACGGCTTCCGGGTTCACCCAGCCTTAAATGGGTACCGGATTTTTTTCTGGGAAAGTAAATCAGCACGGACGTAATACCGACCAAATTACCCCAAAAATCATGTGCTGAAGGTCTGTAAAATATAGGGTCACTAACACCATATTTCCCTATACGCCACTTGGCGTGAAGGGGGTACTTTACTTTACTTTTTATGATTATCAGAGTCACGGCACACGATGATAATTGTGATGAAAGCATCCAGAAGTGAAATCACAAGGGAAGTGCCGTACGATAATTAAAAAATAATGTCATAGGCCTGGAAGCAATTGGGATGTAACTCGGTTGGAGGGGTTGGCACAGTGTATCGTTACACGAGGACGCAACGAGTAGGTTGTTGTATTATTTCATTTGCCAAGTTACCCCAGACAATTTCACTTCCTCATTACCACATTTAAGTAGGATCTTAAATAAGGATTAAATAGTTGTATTCCGTTTACAATAAGCAGCGATGTTTGGTCCTTTCGGTCCAGCACATCCGACTAAATTAGACATTTTTGGTCGCTTTCCATCTTTGATCCCTACTCGTTTGACGAGATTGGTCAGACTGTTTCCAGTGGTACTGCGGGGAGGTGGGGTTGGAGTAATGACTTGGTCAGCTATTACAGTTGATCCTGACTCACCAAGTACTTCGCAGTTGGATATTTTGTCACTCTGTGAACATTTTATAAAGGTCTGACAGCGGAGATAGTCCCCTATTTACAACGAACTTTATTTCTTTAAGTACTCAATCTAAAAACTAGCCTACCTTCAATCATAATTTTTTCCTCTTTTTGCACTAGACGTTCCACATTTTTCTTCTACCGTTCAGCTCCCTGTGGAGCACAGGTCTTCAACAAACACTTTCCAAGCCGTTCTGTTTCTTACCATTCTTTTGAGATCATTCTATGTCTTCCCCATCATCTTGACTTCAGCTTCCACCAGTCTACTCCAAGAATATTTTGGTCTTTCTCTGTCTTTTTTTCTTGGGGATTTCAAAAAAAGAGCCTGTCGTTTAATACTCACAGTTGGCTTCCACTGTGTGTGTCCAATCCACCGCCATCGTTTTGGCTGTATCTCTTTATCCACTGGTATTTGACTTGTACATTTCCATAATTCTATGTCAGTAATTTTGTCCTGCCATTTCCATCTTTTTATTCTGCGTAAGCATCCATTAATGAAGGTCTGTATCATGAGTGTTATTTTTGTTTTTCTCCATGTTTCACAGCCATATAATAGGACCGCCGTAACATTGTAGTACGTTCCACATTACTTATCTTTAAATCAGGGGGTCAGGTGGAAAAAGCAATAAAAACATGTGATTCCAATATAGTACCAATAAATGTGAAATTGCGATAATAGACTTCCAGCTGCTCTAGACACAACACACGAAGAATAATTTCTGAAAATGTCTGTTTTCTTATAATTCCTGGTGCCCATTGATCATAAACATTTCCTTTGCTTTCATCCTCCACTTTAGTTTCTTCACAAACATGGCGCCAGCTGTGTACTTAAGGTAGTTCTCTTGCAAGATTGCAGGCTAGGTTCTGCTTTCGCTTCCGGTAAATGACTGACGGGATTGTTTGTTGTGAATCGTCAAGCTGGGGTTGGCTACAGCTTTGAAGTTACAGTGCTCGTATCTTTAAAGGTATACATTTGTGAATTAAATGTTAGTTTGTTCGTTTGGTTGTTTGTATGTTTGTTTGCTTGTTTCATTGTTTTGTTTTGTTTGTTTGTTTTCCCGAACGACCCATGAATTCAGGGTAGATGAGATCGAGTACCTTGTTCTTTTGGAATCTAACGATTGAATATAAGTCTAGAGACAAGACGTCTGACATCAGCGGATTGCTGAATAACCACATTAATAGAATACAATGAAACTATACCCCAGTATGTCCACTCTGTAATCACCCACAAGAAACTGTAGAGCACCACCTGTTTCAATGTCTAAAGCTCACTGACATCAGAACAACAGTATTTCCTCAATGACCATACAAATGGAACACTCTGCACAGAATCACAGCAGAACTTATAAATACCTGCAGATACTACCACATGGCATTGGGTCGAAGGGCGGCAGCTCAAAAGTCGCTGGATACATAACAACAACAACAACATATCAAAGGATCTGGAAGCCGTCAGCGACTTGTAGGTGATTACTTGTGTCAGGTTTCGTGAAACAGAACCTTCCAGATCATACTCCACCTCTACGCGGTGTCTCTAGAAACAGACTGACCAGTCTAGTCTGACCAAACGAATAGGGATCGCAAAGGGAAGGTAGCCCGGTACTAAATAATGCCGTGCTGAAGTCAGATGTGTTGGATCGAAAGGCACAAATATCACAGTTCTACTGCAAACCTCAACACAGTGAGTTCTCTCCTATTTTAACGTCCTTTTAAGGACGGATGACGAAGAGGAGAATCAATTCCTTTACATACCGGGTGAGCTCCGGAAAGAGAAAGAATAGCATAAACTTGTTGTTCAAACAGAGAGCTTTACAGAAGTACTAGATCTTTGGAAACATAAATGAGCATGCATTCTGCTCTCAAGGCTAGAGATTAACAATAAAGGACTTCCGGTCAATATGGCGGATAGGCGACAGGAACCGTTGAGGCTCTGATTGAAAAGTGTTCCTTGTTGCAGTTTCCTCACATTCCAAGTCCGGCTTGCTGCTGGAGCTACTGAGTTTAGTGCTCTGTGCACACTGTGAGCTGTGTATTTCATCAGGATCGCGTTTCGATATTCCGATTGTTTACGATGAATGATGATATCATGTAACTAATGACAGTTTGGCTACGTTCACTTTTGATGCGGTTACGCCTTATGTTTTTTGGTGTGTACTGTAACTGCTATGATGGGGGCTACAGCTGCTTCTCTTTGTTTTGATCCTTCAATGAGATGAGATGTTAATTCGAATGATTCCACTGGCATGGGCGGTTGAATTATGGATTTTAATTCGTTTGCAGTGATACCGGGGCCTTCGACTAACAACTACAACTAAAATTAACAATGCAAATAAAAACAAATTATAAAAAAAAACATTGTTACTATCATTAACATTGTATGGACGCACTTTCTAAGGACTCGGTGGCTGAGTAGGTGGTGTGCCGGCTTCCTGATCTTAATTACCCGGGTTTGACTTCCCAAAAGTGATGGAGACCAAGGCTTCATAGTTCACCCAGCCTCTAAAAATGGGTACTATACATTACTCTGGAAAGTAAAGATGGCCTGGGATGGTACCAATGACATCACTAAAATATGTGTCGTGGTCGCGGAAAAATATGGTCACTATAGTTCGTTCAATATCTTACAGAGTCCTTTTAGTGAAATTGAATGGAAAGCCAAAAGACATAAATCTTATACAAGTTTATGCACCAACAGCAGACAGTCTAGAGGAATCAATTGATGAATTTTACAACGAGTTAAATGAGGCACTTCATAAATGCAAACCACATGAAAACACCATAGTTCTAGGGGATTTTAACGCAAAAGTAGGAAAGGGAAGAGTTGAGGAAGTACTTGGTCTTTATGGCTTAGGCGAGAGGAATGAAAGAGGTGAGAAATTTTTTGACTGGGCAAGAACACATAACATGATGATAGGAAACACCTGGTTTAAGCAACATTCAAAACGGCTGTGGACATGGAAAAGTTCAGGGGACAACGCACGTAATCAAATTGATTATATAATGATAAGCAATAGATTTAGAAAGAGTCTGGTGTGTGTGAAAACTAGACCAGGGGCAGATTGCAATAGTGATCATGTACCAGTTGTGGGAAAGCTTAGAGTAAAATTAAAAACAACAAAACGAGCCTCAGTTAACATCAAGTTAAATTTAGATTTACTAAAATCAGACAAGAAGCTGCAAGACAAATATAAAATCACAATTCAGAACCGGTACAACGCAATAGAGATGATACAAAGCATTGATGAACAGTAAGTGGGAAATGCTAAAAGAATCAATGCAACAAACATCAAAAGAGTTCATACCACCAGTGAGGACAAATTCAAGAAAGAAATGGATGACAGATGACATTTTGCAGCTAATGGATACAAGAAGAAGAAATAAAGAAAATAAAGATGAGTATAAGAGATTCAATAAAGAAACTGTAGTAAAATGCAATGAAGCAAAAGAAGCATGGCTAAAAGAGAGATGCAAAGAGATTGAAATGCAACAAAAAGGAGATGCTAAAGCAATATACAAACAAATTGAGGAATTAACAGGAAGAAAAACGCAATCAAAAACTGGATGTTAAAGATCAAAGGAAAGAGAACTGTTGATTGATCAAGAAAACATAAGGGAACGATGGACAGAATACATTAAGGATCTTTATAAAGGTGAACGAACGGAAGTAAATATTAAGGATAATGGAGAAGGACCAGAAATACTCAGAGAAGAAGTGGAAGACGCCTTGCGCAATATGAAAGCAGGAATAGCTCCTGGACGAGATAATATAACTAAAGAAGATATTGAAGCCATGTGTGATTTTGGAATAGAAATAATAACAAAATATCATTCGATATCTACAACAGTGGATATATACCAGACGACCTGCTTAAATCAATATTCATAGCCCTACCAAAGAAATCGAGTGCGATTGAATGCTATGATCATTGCACAATAAGCCTTATGGGTCATATGACTAAGATATTACTAAGAATCATCATGCGAAGAGTGCAAAACAAAATCAGTCAAGAAATTAGCGATAAAATGTGTGGTTTTGTTAGAGATAAAGGAACAAGCAATGCCATTTATATCATAAGATCTTTAGTAGAAAGAGCCATAGAGGTGAAAACAGATAAATACGTTTATATATTCTATACGTCTATATGTTCTGAGAAAGGTCAAAGCAAAAAGAGAGCTAATTTTCAATATTAGGAAGAAACAATCATCATTTTTTGGCCAGCCATGTAATGAGAAAAGAACAAATTGAATATATTGTAACTACTGGAAAAATTGAGGGACGAAGAGATAGAGGGAAGCAAAGAGAAAAAATAATAGACAGCTTAAGAGAATGGCTTGGCAGAAGGTCAACAACAGAAATGATAAATAGCTGCCGAGATCGAAAGTTGTGGAGAGACATGACCTACGCCAGCAGGCCCGGTACTTGATGATGATGATAGTTCGTTCAGAAATTCGTGCCCACAGAGTTTATCAATTATCTCGGAAACTGTTTGATGAATTTCTGTCATTCTTTATTATGAAAATGTAATTTTTTTTCACTAGCCTTAAGTCTGATTTTTTTTCCCCTACTGTCATGCATTTAGGAAAGATTTTTGCTTCTTTGAGGTTTATAAAAATATTATTTTCTTGGTTGTATTATTTGTAAGATTTTACAATACCCACATTTGTTGTAATCAACTCACAGTTTTAAAAGGCAAATTTTGCGTGTTCTCCACACAATCTTAGCGTCATCTGGCAGTCACTAAACCGTAACTTGTAAGACGCAATCCACTGAGTGGTTGGTTAGAAAAGTAACATCATTTACAGTAAAATCAAATGTTTAGAGCACGCGGTTTGATATTTCCCTAAAATTATATAACAAAACACGATTTGTGTAAAATTTAGAGTACCGTTGTACTTAAATGCTATAAAATCTTACGATCGGTGGAAAAAAGTAAGATTTCATGTAAAAGAATTACAGAAATTTATCAAACAGTTCACGAAATAATTGATAAACTATGAGGGTACGAATTTCTGAAAGGAACTATAACACCATATTCCTCATACGTCTTTATTTTGTTCTTATTTACCTTTGGCACCTGAAGCAAAACCAGGTATACCACCAGTCAGTGAAGCAAATTTCGTTAACTACGGGGGAAAAAAAGTCATCACACAGTACCAGGGTCTGAACAATGTCAGGGACGCGCAGATTATCTAGGTCTTACTTCACTTCCTGACGCGGCTCTGGATAACAGACAAGCCGTCCGGTCAAAGGAACGAGGGTCGATCGAGAGACTGCAGTAGGATGTGTTGGGCCTAAAGGTGTCGCAGACTACTGTAAACAACGCATTATCTACTTCACGACTTTTTTACACAACGGACTAACATCATCGAAGGTATCATGGAGCGTCATTCCTCTCTATCTCTTGCTTTGATAGTGCAGGTTGTCATAGGTTGATTTGTCCATCCTTTGATGTTACTTGTCCATGTTAGTCTTGGCCTGCCTCTCTCTCTGCCTATATTACCCTGTATTTTCCCTTTCAATATTACTTTTAGTAGGCTGTTGTGTTAAAAGACACAACATGCCCCAATCGTTTTAGTAGTTCTCTTTTAATTTTTAGTTGTTTTAAAATTTCATAATTTGTTCTCTTTTCTTTCCATCCAATTCTACATATTCTTCTATAAATCCACATTTCAAAGGCTTCATTTTCTGCTCTGTTTTCTTGTCTGATGTCTATGTTTCGGCACCATATAGGAATATTGAGAAGATATAACATTTTGAAATTACGGACTAACAACAACAGCAACGGACTAAAACAGGAGAAATGGTCGGGCGAACACAGAAGTGAACTAAGTCGAGACAGTTCTGGATAGTCAAATGCCAGGCAAATAACTGCTAATGTATATTATGCTAGTGCTATAATATTGGTCTTTAATATCAGAATACGTCGTAAAGCTGTGATGTTTGATGTAAACATTGAAGACGTGTTGCGTTTAAATATGACGCGAAATGTTTATTGTTTTAGATAGAGAATGTGTTCGTTGTGTTGTAAACTAGCGAACTCTGCTCTTGAAATGGGCAAGTCGGTTTATGGACACACAAAAACACACCGTAGTAATTAATGAAAATTACACCAGTAACTAAATTAGGAAGGCGCAAATGTTTGTTTCATTCTTAAAGTAGCCATTAAATCAAATAATAAATTATGTAGCATTTATAGACGAGGATACTTAGTTACTACTTTTTCCTAATTCTTGAAATTGATAATTTGTGACAGTGATTTCTAGTTTGTGACAGCTAAAATATGTGATTTCTCTAGCTGATATGTGTGTGTTAATAACATTGTTATAGATTGGAAAGGGTGGGGGAGGGAGGCTAAGGGGCTGTTCAGTGACAGAGCTGGAAGCTGCCAGCGAATCATAGCTGATGGTTTATGCCAGGATCGGTGAGCCAGAACTATCCAGACGCTGCTCCACCTCTTCGCGGTGCCCCTAAAAACAGACTAACCAGTCTAGTCCGGCTAAGTGGGCAGAGATCCACAAGGACGGCAACCCCGGTACTAACAAGAATACCACGCTGAAGTCGGATGTTTCAAACCAAAAGCGCAAATATCACAGTTCTACTGCAAACCACAACGCATTCGCGCCGACTTACCGTTCTCCTAAGAGCGGTTGACAAGGAGGTCTAACTTTTCCTTTAATCACCGGGTAAGCGAAAAAAAGCAAGATTGGAGACTCCGAAAAATGACACTTTGTTAGCCTCTGATCTTTAGATATTGCTATTACTAAATCGTTCTGAAAAAGGCCAAAACAAAAAGAGAGCTAATTTCCAATATTAGGAAGAAACAATAATAATTTTTTGGCCATGTAATGAGAAGAGAACAACTGGAATATATTGTAACAACTGGGAAAATTGAGGGACGAAGAGATAGAGGGAAGCAAAGAGAGAAGATACCAGACAGCTTAAGAGAATGGCTTGGCAGAAGGTCAACAACAGAAATGATAAATAACTGTCGTGATCGAAAGTTGTGGAGAGACATGATCTCCTACGCCAGCGGGCCCGGTACTTGGTGATGATGATGCTAATTACTAATGCCGTTTTCTTGCTGTCCTGGCAGAAGTTTGTGCTTGCTTCCGATTTATTTGAGTAAAATAAAGTAGGAAGGCGAAAGTTCGTGCTTTTTCAGCGACGTCGTTTGAAATTGTCGTCTATGTAGTCAAATATGGCTTGCACGGTGTTCGACCTTGCTAACGGTATAACTGACGATGCACAATGGCTGCACATGTCGTCCTGTTTTCGCAGACTAGCGTAATCGATTAAACTATTTCGGTGTATTTGATAGTTATCAATGTGTCTTTATTTTTAGAGAGAATTGGAGTGAGGAAGTGCAGCCGAATCTGGCATGCACGGAAGTCGATCTTATCAACATAATTTGCCAAATCGCTTTGAGTGATGTTGTGACATGAAGTGGAATGGCTATGGGGAATTGCTGACTGCAGTGAAACTCATTCCATGAGTAGAATAGAATAAAATGGTTAGTGATTGATTAATACATTTGAGACAAAAATCTATAAGAATAAATCATTTTTTAAAAAAGATGTAACTTGTTCTAAAGAACCTAAATATATTTTATAAAATCATAGTTCTTTTTAAGTGAGAAAAGAGATAATCAAATCAATAAGACCACAAGCCCCAAATCAGAATGCCTTTCATAATATGAATAGATGGAACACATTATCAGTATACGCCTGAGAACAGGACACAACCGACTTCACAGCTACTTGTATACAAAATTCAAGATCGGCCCCCTCAACTACATGTAGATGTGGACAGGAGCCTCAGACTGCTGAACACATACTTCAAGACTGTACTGAGCATAGTAGCCTGAGGAAAATCCATTGGCCCATAGATACAACACTACAGACAAAACTATATAGACTACTACAAGAATTACAAAAGACTGTAAAATAATTACAGGAAACGACATTGCAGATAAAGACCTCAGGCGAACGAAAGATGGATGGACGGACGAATGAACGGACGGACGGACGGACGGACGGATGGATGGAGAAATGAATGGATAGATGGATAGATGAATGGATGGATGGATGGATGGATGGATGGATGTTTGGATGTGAGAAAAGAATAATGACAACCAAAACATCAGTGCTAAAATACATCTACCGTGAAATCTGGAGATATTTGCAAACGACGGTAACGGTATGATCTGTTTCCGTGGAGATATGAATCTTCTCAAGGGTCGCATTTAGAGGACAACCATACATGCTAGAAGAGGCAGCCCACACCCATGAATTAATAGTGGTCATTGACGCACGGATGTCTGCAATCAACAATCTCCACATCTCCGTAGTCTGCCTGAGAGTCGGAGAAATTAAAACTTCTTTATCTTTCTCATCTTTCTCATCTTTCTCATCTTTCTCATCTTTCTCATCTTTCTCATCTTTCTCATCTTTCTCATCTTTCTCATCCTCCTGGTTAGTGTTGTTCTTCTTCTTTTTGTTCTTCCACCTCCTGCTCCTTCTTCTTTTTCACCTTCCTCCACCTTCTTCTTCATCTCACAACTCCATGTCATATTATTTTAGCCATTCCAGATAAACATTTCTCATCGCAGCTGTACAACTCATTTTACACCCAATGAATCTCCTGGCTAAACCGCCTCATTGTAACGCACGCCCAATGAATCTCCTGGCTAAACCGTCTCGCTGTAACGCCCAATAAATCTCCTGGCTGAACCGCCTTATTGTAACGTCCAATGAATTTCCTGGCTGAACCGTCTCATTGTAACGTCCAATGAATCTCCTGACCAAACCGTCTCATTGTAACGTCCAATGAATCTCCTGACCAAACCGTCTCATTGTAGCGTCCAATGAATCTCCTGGCCAAGCCGTCTCATTGTAACGTCCAATGAATCTCCTGGCCAAACCGTCTCACTGTAACGTCCAATGAATCTCCTGACCAAACCGTCTCATTGTAGCGTCCAATGAATCTCCTGGCCAAACCGTCTCATTGTAACGTCCAATGAATCTCCTGGCCAAACCGTCTCATTGTAACGTCCAATGAATCTCCTGGCCAAACCGTCTCATTGTAACGCCCAATGAATTTCCTGGCCAAACCGTCTCATTGTAACTTCCAATGAATCTCCTGGCTGAGCCGTCTCATTGTAACGTCCAATGAATCTCTTGACCGAACCGTCTCATTGTAACGTCCAATGAATCTCCTGGCCAAACCGTCTCATTGTAACGCCCAATGAATTTCCTGGCCAAACCGTCTCATTGTAACTTCCAATGAATCTCCTGGCTGAGCCGTCTCATTGTAACGTCCAATGAATCTCTTGACCGAACCGTCTCATTGTAACGTCCAATGAATCTCCTGACCGAACCATCTCATTGTAACGCCCAATGAATTTCCTGGCCAAACAGTCTCATTGTAACCCCCAATGAATCTCCTGACCAAACCGTCTCATATTGACGCCCAGTCAAGTGAACTCGAGACCGTACCACCTCATTCTATGCTCAGTGGATCTCCTGGTCAAACCGTCTCATATTGGCGGCGCCCAATGAAGCAGACTCGTGCCACTTTACGCCCAATGACCAGGACTTGTGATAACACAACCTCTTGTAACGTTTTCTTTACAGTAGTAACGAATATCTTGATTCCAGGCCGTGCTACGGAGTTCTTGTACGTGGGTCAGGGGTTCTCCTTGGATTTTCTTGCTGGGGAGCACCTAAGTACTCGTTCTGTGTGCAATGATGATGATGCTAACAATAACAACACTGAACATCGGCATGTTTCGAAGTTGTTCACTAACATTTGTTGCAGATATATTATTATCATCATTGGTGTTATGGCCGACCACAAAAGTTGGATTGATGGAGTATTAGAAACGACAGGAAACAAGGCGCCTCACAGCACCAGAACTGGAATATGTCATCGAACCAAAGCTAACGCTTTTGCCAGGATTGTTGAACCAAAAACCACCCAGACACCACTCCACCTCTTCGCTGTTCCTCTAGAAACAGACTAAACTGTCTAGTCTGGCCAAGTGAGCGGAGATCGAAGAGGAAAGATAACCCGGTACTCAAAAATAACATGCTGAAGTCGGACGTGTTGGGCAGAAAGGCGCGAATATCACAGTTTTATTATAAACCACAAGACAACGTACACAAGCTAACCAACGTCCTTTTAAAGGTTGATGACGTAGGAAAAGTAAAAGGACGTATTCCTTTAGCTATTAAGCTAAAGCAAGCAAGCATATCTCCCCTCGACGGTGAAAGGCAAATGTGGAAGGAAAGAAGAAGAAGAAGAAATTGATGATATAGTCTAAAGATGACACACACATTATATTTTCATCAGTGACTCTCTCATCTCCATAGTTTATCGACTTAAAGGTAGTCTCAGCTTAAATGAAAAGTAAATAAATAAATAAACGGAAGGGCAGACAATCAACTCATTACTGAGATAATTAGTTATGGAGAAGCATTAAACACCGCGACATTACTTGAGAACAGCGTCAGCAACATCATTGTTTATTTTTTAAGCATAATTGCTCCATTAACCTGATAAAATGTGTACTCCCCACCCTCTTCAACCGCTCATATAGCCCATTCAGATGTTGTATGTTATTAAAAAGTTAGATACACACAAACACTTGTCTGAGCACAGTATGTAATCTTGTAATTATGTCTGTGGACGTCGGATAATCAGGTTGTCTTCGCCTCAAGCTAAGTTGGCGCTATTTTAAAGAACAACAACCGAAAATAACAATATCAATAACAACAGCACTATTAGTTATAACAACAAAAACGAACATTAATAATAACATTATAGGAGGAAAGTTGTTTGACACCATAAGATCTGGCTGTCAGCGACTCGTAGTGTACCAAGATCGGTGAGTCACAACCATCCAGACCCTACTCCACCTCTTCACGGTGCCTCTAGAAACAGACTTATCAGTCCAGTCTGCCAAATAGGGATCGAAGAGGGAAGGCAATCCAGTACTTCTAAAAAGCCGTGCTGAGATCGGACATAAAAAAAAAAAAGTTAAAGTACCCCAGTCACGCCAAGTGGCGTATAGGGAATATGGTATTAGTGACCATAAATGTTACATACCTTCAGCACATGATTTTTGGGGTAATGTGGTCGGTATTACGACCGTGCCCACCTCTGAAGTCGGAGTAAATCTGCCTGCATGGCGAGGGGCACCCTGTAATGGGATAAAACAGACTTTACACGCAAAATTCAGTCCCACAAAATTGAGTGGGTGGGACTTCGTCAGAGGTCAAAGCTGACGAAAGCGAACGAACGAACGACCATGCCGCTTTACTTTCCCAGAAAAAAATCCGGTACCCATTAAAGGCTGGGTGAACCCGGAAGCCGTCGGTTGGGATCGAACCATACCTCTTGTCCTTTGTAGTCCAGTTCACTAACCGCTGAGCTAACGTGGCTCCCTGAGATCGGATATGTTGGACCAAAATACGAATCTCAACACAACGTATTGCTCACTTAATGTCCTTTTAATATTGAAAGTTCCCTGGAAGCTAGAAAGACGAACGAGGACATTCACAAAGAGGCCAACACAAAAAGGCTCATAAAAACATCAGAAAGAAACAATCGACATTTTGTGGGCACATCATGAGAAGAGAAAAGTTAGAGCATTTGGTTACAACAGGCAAAATACAGGAAAAAGGAGATCGCGGGCGGACGACAAAGAGAGCTTGCTGTCATAGCATGGAAAACAGTCAACAACAAAATTGATACGATGAACTGTGGATAGAAAATTATGGAAGATATGATCGCTAACGCCAACCGGTATGGCGCATGATGATAAATTTCCTTTTGATAAATGATGACGAAGAGGTTAATCAGTTACTTTAGTAATGATCGGGTGAACGATAAACAGATTAGCAATATCAATAATAATAATAGAAATTGATACCAGTCGAAATATGAGGAAATTGTGTTAGTTCTGTTATTTTTCCATGCCCATCTACATATTTATAGGTGATGTGTTCAGCATTACGTCAGGCCGTTCCACTTTCACAGAGAAAATCTTTAACTACAAATTTTCAGAAGCCGAATGATTTCGGAACAGTATGTATCCGAAAAAAAGATTGGCGATATTAGGAACATTATTATGACAGTAATAAAACATTAGTTCGTTCGTTCGCTTTCGTCAGCTTTGACCTCTGACGAAGTCCCACCCACTCAATTTTGTGGGACTGAATTTTGCGTGTAAAGTCTGTTTTATCCCATTACAGGATGCCCCTCGCCATGCAGGCAGATTTACTCCGACTTCAGAGGTACTAATTTTTAGGGAATTAGTAAAACCCAGGTGTCCTCGCCAGGGTACGAACCCTGGCTGTTGCCGTGGTAAGCCAACCGCCTATCGATTGCGCTAACCGGACACCCTTAAAACATTAGTAACTTAGTGACAACAGCGGCTGCAGCCTCAACACAATTACGAAAGAAAGAAAGAAAGAAAGAAAGAAAGAAAGAAAGAAAGAAAGAAAGAAAGAAAGAAAGAAAGAAAGAAAGAAAGAAAGAAAGACCAAAAACAGACTGGTTGTGGTATACTCTTAAGAACTCGTTTGAAATATAAAAACAATGGTTATTGTGCCTGCTGAAGTAGGTGATTATGTCTGATCACAGCTTTCTGAATGTACATTTATTTATCAGTTATGTTGTTGATTTTGTACCAAAATATTCTGTAAGTTTATTAGTAAATTGTCTTTGTTTCTTTCCTTCATTTTTTCAATTGTCACATTCCATTCGCTATCCCTTTCAAACTATGTCGTGACAGCTCAGTGGTTAGTGAACTGGACTATAAAGGACAAGAGGTAGGGTTTGATCCCAACCGACGGCTTCCGGGTTCACCCAGCCTTTAATGGTACTGGATTTTTTTTCTGGGAAAGTAAAGTGGCACGGGCGTAATACCAACCACATTACCCCAAAAATCATGTGCCGAAGGTCTGTAAAATTTATTGTCACTAACACCATATTCCCTATACGCCACTTGACGTGACGGGGGCTCTTTACTTTTTTTCTACAACCAAATTTGTGTAGTCTCAAAAGATTGCACTTGGTTTTTTTGTCCGATTGTCCAGTAATCACAACCTCTCTTCTTCTTCAGAGTGTTCACCCGTTACGTGGGCATGGTTGTCTTGTGTCACTAGTTTACAGCAATGCCACGATATTTACTGTTTTAGGCCCGACACATCTGTCTTCGATATTGATAGATTTGCTTAACAATTTTTTTGCCGGGCAGCAGTAACTTTTGTTTGTTAAGTTTTTTCGGCTTATTTATTCACAGTGTGGGATAGCCAGTCCTATGTCCAACCCTCCTTTCTCGCCTCTTACGAAATTGCCTGGTAGGGTACAGCGCCACTATTCTTTACTTCCATTTCGGGCCCTGGGAGTGCACGGGCAATCATGAAGATACAGACTTTCATTAATGGATGCTTACGCAGAATAAAAGGTTGGAAATGGCAGGACAAAATCACTAACATAGAATTATGGAAATGTACCAGTCAAATACCAGTGGATAAAGAGATACAGCGAAGACGATGGCGCTGGATAGGACACACACACGCGGGAAGCCAACTAAGAGTATTACACAACAGGCCCTTTTTTGGAATCCCCAAGGGAAAAGACAAAGAGGAAGACCAAGAAATTCTTGGAGAAGACAGACAGAAGCAGAGATGAAGATGGTGGGGAAGACATAGAATGATCTTAAAAGAATGGCAAGAAACAGAACGACTTGGAAAGTGTTTGTTGAAGACCTATGCTCCACAGGGAGCTGAAAGTGTTTGTTGAAGACCTATGCTCCACAGGGAGCTGAAAGTGTTTGTTGAAGACCTATGCTCCACAGGGAGCTGAAAGTGTTTGTTGAAGACCTATGCTCCACAGGGAGCTGAAAGTGTTTGTTGAAGACCTATGCTCCACAGGGAGCTGAAAGGTAGAAGAAGAAGAAGTAATGCTAGGCCTACTCTTCCATAGTTTTAATTGTCAAAGGTTCATTAACTCGCGGGAGTGCACAAGGAGATCACTTATTATTCGCACTTTTCGAGATGGCTGACTACTCAGTGACCAGGAGAGGGTAAAAACTCACAAGGAAACTACGGATTCAATTTGGTAAAATTCCCACCCCCTGTGGTGGGATTTGAACCCGATACAATCAATGTCAAGAAACTGACGCTGTACCTTTAGACTGCACAGCTCCCACCATCAAACAAACGTCTGGGCTGGTACTATTGAAACGTCATGTTTCTTCGCGAAAACGATAAATGCCTTTATTAGCTAAAGCTCGACGCTGGATGGCAAATGAGGAAAGAAAGAAGACGAAGATTAGCTAAAGAGACCAACAAAAAAGAAGTGAACAATGTGATTAACAAGGCTATACATTGTTTTCTTTATACAAAGGGAGAAAAACAAGGGGGAGGGGGCGCTCCAAGCACAAACTACAACAAGCAGTCTACACAACTCTACAGCAAACACGACTACACCAACACTTGCCTTTATATTAGGACCCTCGACACAAGGCTCGCAAAATGACTATTAGTATTCAGATCTCTTTTCTGCTAATACAGGAAGATCTTGGCACAATACACGAACTCTGTAGTACCTCGTGGGCTCAGTGAGTAGTTTCAAGAAAACTAGTAATTAACGTTGGTAGGAATGTTTCCTTTTCTGTTTTTGAAATGTGACCCAAGCATAAGTAAACAATCTTTATTTTTGACATTAAACTAGCAAGAGTTCTCTTGTGTGCTCATCTTGAAAAGGTGATTTTATTTTTATGTTGAGAGCTAGGTGCTCGATCTAACCTATCTTGAGATTAGGAGCTATTAGAGAGGGGTGAGGGGAAATCTAGACCGATCAAAGCGTGGTCCAGGCAGGGAGCAGGGCGAGAACCTTAGAGCGATCCACTATGGATCCAAAAATGGTCCGATAGAGAGTAAGGCGAGAATCTTACAGCGACCTACTATAGCTCCAAAAGTGGCCAGGATAGAGAGTAAGGCGAGAATCTTACAGCGACCTACTATAGCTCCAAAAGTGGCCAGGACAGAGAGTAAGGCGAGAATCTTACAGCGACCTACTATAGCTCCAAATGTGGTCAGGATAGAGAGTAAGGCGAGAATCTTACAGCGACCTACTATAGCTCCAAAAGTGGCCAGGACAGAGAGTAAGGCGAGAATCTTACAGCGACCTACTATAGCTCCAAAAGTGGCCAGGACAGAGAGTAAGGCGAGAATCTTACAGCGATCCACTATAGCTTCAAATGTGATCCGGACAGGAAGTAGGATGAGAACATTACAGCGATCCACTATAGCTTCAAATGTGATCCGGACAGGAAGTAGGATGAGAACCATACAGCGATCCACTATAGCTTCAAATGTGACCTGGACAGGAAGTAGGGTGAGAACATTACAGCTATCCACTATAGCTCCAAATGTGATCCGGACAGGAATTAGGGTGAGAACCTTACAGCTATCCACTATAGCTCCAAATGTGATCCGGACAGGAATTAGGGTGAGAACCTTACAGCTATCCACTATAGCTCCAAATGTGATCCGGGCAGGAAGTAGGGTAAGAACCTTATAGCGATCCACTATAGCTTCAAATGTGGTCCCTTTTCACCGTCCGTTCTTAAAAGACGCTAAATCGGCGTAAATGCGGTGTTGCTGTTTGCAATTTAAAAAAAAACGGATGCTTTCAACTTTTAGCCCACTACATTCGTCTTCGGTATGCCGTTTTTGATTACCGGGTTGCCTTCCCTCTCGATCCCTATTCACTTGGCCAGACTAGACTGTTAGTTAGTCTGTTATTAAGGGCACCACGATGAGGTGGAGTAGAGTCTGGATATTTCCGATTCACCGATTCCGGCGCAAGCCATCAGCTTTGAGTGGCTAGCAACTTCAACAGTGTTGCTGTCGGCCGCCTTTGCCTTCTTGCTGGGAATGAACTGGGATAATGTTATCATCAAGATAGCATGCGACCTAGACGCTACCGGCGATCTCAACGTCTCAACAGCTAAGATAAACATATCTAGAGACATTCAGGTCCTTTTCTCTTGAAAGCAAACTCGAACAATGCTTCATGTCCGTTCCCATCTCCATTGAGCGGACACGAGTTGACAAACATTTGTAAAACACCGCCCGACCCACAGTCAATATTATTCCCCTGTCTTCGTGACGGCTTAACAACAAACGCGTTACTGTTGCTGGCCAGATTGTCAATCGACAGTTGGATTCAACAACCAACAGCTCACAGGAGTTGCATACCGGCCACAAGCAAACAAAAACGTTTAAGCCCTAGAAAAAGTTCTTTTGTTGTAGTGGCATAGAGTTTCCTGTTGAATGCTTAACAACTCGCAAGGACGCGGCCGATTCATCTGTAGGGGAGCTACTCAGATTTACACTCGTCATTTCAGATACAGACATCGCTTCCGACGGCTACACAGAGATTTTAACCATCATCTGATAAAACACAAACTAGTTTTGTTTCTAGACAAATCTACCGTAAAGTAAAAAGCAGCTGCTAAGAGTCTAGATTCATCTTAAGAACAATAGTTTGTTCGATTCTGTCAGCGTTTTCCAGAAGATAAGGTTCTGTCCTTGTCCACCTTTCTTTAAAAGGCGCAACACTGACATAAGTTCATCATCATCATCGAGTGCTGTCTCCGCAACGAAGGTTGGCTACCATGGAACGCCATTCTGCTCTGTCTCTTGCTTTGATGGTGCAGGTTGTCATAGGCTGATTTGTCCATCTTTTGATGTTAGTCTTGGTCTGCCCCTGCCTCTTTTACCATGTATTTTCCCCTCCAGGATTACTTTTAGTAGGCTGTTGTGTCTTTTAACATGGCCCAAACATCGCATTTGTCTTGTTTGAATTGTGTTTAGTAGTTCTCTTTTCATTTTTAGTTGTTTTAAGACTTCATCGTTTGTTTTCTTTTCCTTCCATCCAATTCTACCTATTCTTCTATATATCCACATTTCAAAGGCTTCAATTCTCTGTCCTGTTTTCTTGTCTAATGTCCATGTTTCTGCACCATATAGGAATATTGAGAAGATGTAACATTTTGCTATTTTTAGTTTTAGCCCTGGTGTTATTTGTTTTGATGTTTGTGTGTTCTTCGTGGCATTACAATTGCTTTTTGCCATTCCTATTCTTTTGTTTATTTCAGTTTTACATTTTCTATCACTGGTTATAGTATGTCCAAGGTAGTTGTAGTTCTGAACGGTCTCCAGGTCTATTCTTTCAATTTTGATATCCATTTGTGGGTTTTTAGTATTTTCTTTGTTTATGATCATAGTTTTAGTCTTTTTAATATTCATATCTAGTCCATATTTTTTGCTTATCATGTTTATTTCATTAAGTAATTGTAGATCTTTAGGATTTTCTGCTAGTTGTACAGTATCATCATCATACCTTAGGATATTGATTATCTTACCATTAATTTGTAGGCCTGACATCTCTATGATGTTTTTAAAGATTTGCTCAGTGTATAGGTTGAACAAGCTTGGTAATAGGATTCATCCCTGTCTTACTCACTTTTTATATCAATAGGCGTAGAGTTCTCTTTGTTATATTTTATTATTGCTGTTTGCTCCCATTATAGATTACATAACGATGATATGTAATCTAACGACATAAGTTACGTTTATTTATTTTTTATTATAAGAGGCGCAGCAACTTGAAAAAAAAAAAAAAGGTAAGTACCCCCGTCACGCCAAGTGGGCGTATAGGGAATGTGGTGTTAGTGACCATAAATTTTACAGACCTTCGGCACATGATTTTTGGGGTAAAGTCGTCGGTATTACGCCCGTGGCGTTTTACTTTCCCAGAAAAAAATCCGGTACCCATTAAAGGCTGGGTGAATCGGAAACCGTCGTTTGGGATCGAACTCTTGTCCTTTGTAGTCCAGTTCACTAACCTCTGAGCTATCACGGCTCCCACGTAGCAGCTTACTTTCGGCCCAAAACATCCGATTTCAGCAGGGCTAGTTTGTTTTTTTGGTTGGGGGGGGGGGGGGGGGGGAGAGGGTGTTAGCACGTTTGCATTCCCTCTTTGATCACTAAATGCTTGGCAAAATAATTTGTGGGGGTGGGGGTGGGGGTGTGGCGACACACGTGGAGTTTGATTCCGATTCCAGCAGCCACACGCAAGGCGACTAGGATGGCAGGGTCGGCAGTCCCTTGTCTAATCAAGATATGACTTCCCCCTTCTCGTGATCTCTATGGTAACAGCCAATACAGACTGGTTTACGAGGGGACGATCGCCATAAAACCAACAGAGGACCAGAGGTTGCCTTGTGTCACAGTCAACTATATATATATATATATATATATATATTTACTTAGTAAATAGTTGGCTGAGGTTGGTTTGTGTAGAAAACACTTGACTACAATTCTTCTAAACATGGGAGCCTCGATAGCTCAGTAGTAGTTAGTGAACTGGACTACAAAGGACAAGAGGTCGGGTTCCATCCCAACCGACGGCTTCCAGGTTCATCCAGCCTTAAACGGGTACCGGATTTTTTTCTGGGAAAGTAAATCGGCTCGGACGTAATACGAACCACATTATCCCGAAAATCATGTGCTGAAAGTCTGTAAAACGTATGGTCACTAACACCATATTCCCTTTAATGCCTCTGGGCGTGACGGAGCTCTTCACATTTTTTTTTTACTTACTTCTAAGCATGACAAGATCTCCAGCAGAACGAGGAGAAGCAAGAAAGCTTTTGTATCACGCCACTACCAACACTTGGTCGACACCAGTGCTGTCCCCAATGTTTCTATTTTGGAGCGCATCTGCCAGATGGTCGTGGAGACGCAGGCGCCAAGTTACTAAATGTACTGATATTATTATTATCATTTTTCGTTCGACAACTTCTACCTCTGACGAAGTCCCTAGATACTAGGAACTGAATTTTGCGTATTAATCCGTTTTTCCCTGGCAGCCGTGTGCACAAGGGTCCCTCGCCGCACAGGCAGATAACTCCTTCTTCGGAGGTACTCGTATTTTTTCCGTCCATGAGTAATTAACGTTTGCAGGGCCGACCATGGGTGGTTGCCGAAGAGAGAAATAATAAATTAAAATACCAACGGGTGCAGCCGGGATTTGAACCCACGGCCTCTCTGTTTCGAGGCAGATCTTGCCTCTAGACCAACCAGACCCCTATGATATTACAATAATAAAAGTAACTTTCATAGTAACATTACGATAATTGAAATTAAGATATGAAAACTTAAGGCTACAAAAATTGTGTCTTTAATTAACGTTACATTTGGGTGAGTACAATTTAGCGACAGGAAAGTATGTCGCGGGCCTAGCAAAGTAAGTGCTGCGCTAATCTAAGACATAATTACTCGACCTAAAGGCGTTAGAGAAAGAAAGAAAGAGAGAAGTGTCAGCAATCAGTTTGTTGACCTATCTCAACTCTCGAGGACCAGCATCTTTGTTCCGGTACTTGAGATTGTTTGTTGAATGTTTGTTGATTGTGTGTTGATTGTTTGTTGAATGTTTGCTTGCGTTGCCAGCTTTATATATTTAGCGAAGTCACAAGAAACTGAATTTTACGTGAATATCACTTATTTTATCATACTCGCAGCCCTGTGCTCACGTGTCTCCCGCAATACAGGCAGATATTCTCCAACTTAAGAGGTACTCTCATATTTAAAGGTAAAGTCAAGGATTCCATTTTATTTATTTTATTTTCCGCGCGATATTGAACCCATGACCTTCTTATCTAGCGGCCGGTGTCTTATCTCTACACCACCTACCCACCCCCACAATAGTGGGATATCTAGTGGGAATAATAGTTGTTGTATTTTCACAAAAGACCGCAAATTATATCTCCCCTCGACGCTGAAAGGCAGATGAGGAAGGAAAGAAGAAGAAAGAAGAAGAAGTATTTTCATTTTCTTAAAATACAACGAGATGACAATTCCTAAAGACAAAACAATAAATCAATATCAGGAAGAGCAATCTAAGACGGGCAAATTCTCAACTTGTCTATTCTGACGTCCATCGACCGCCCTCGAAAGGTAATACATATTCTCCCGACACGAGAGTTAAAACAAAAAAAAGTTGTTAGCCGCTTCAACCGCAAACTAATCGTCGGATTTACTAATACGGTGGCAGCAAATAAAGCGCTATTTACAAGAATATTAGTATACTAAAACGGCCATTATTATGATTTATCAGACTATCGACCGTTTCTACGGTATTTTCCGGAAAATGTATCCCCTTCGTTCTGTATTTCCGAGTGGAAACCCGTCATAAATTTCACTTAGCGGAAAAGCTCGATCAGTTTAACCAGACTATAGTTTCTTTTCGGTTCTGGGAGCGCGTGTTTTGTCTACGAATCGTACCAGCGGAAATAACATAAACAAACTTCCGATTTTCCCCGAAGTTATTTTCTGACTTTTTGACTGACCCGAAACAGGAAATTCGAGCTCTTCAACAAACATAAATTTAGCTGGAAGCCTTCGGTAGTGGCAAGAGAGATCTACTGACAGAGCAATGTTGATTTTGGGTAATCTCGCGAGAAGTGGGAGGACGTGTCGGCGGATTTTCTATGTCAGTGGTTACTAAAGGGGGTCGACCTAGCGTAAGATGATTGACTGACGTGGTGGAAAGAAAAGTATAGGATGCCTCAAAATGGTGGATGCATATAGTAAATATCTTGAATATGTAAGCCGCAGAGGTTATATAACCATAGTAGGAAAAAGAGGTGGCATTCAAATCTGATCAACAGCTCATTGGTTCATCATCATCGAGTGAAATTTCCGCAACGAAGGTTGACTACCATGGAGTGCCATTCTGCTCTGTCTCATGTTTTGATGGTGCAGGTTGTCATAGGCTGGTTTGTCAATCTTTTGATGTTACTCGTCCATGTTAGTCTTGGTCTGCCTCTTTTACCTTGTATTTTCCCCTCCAGGATTACTTTTAGTAGGCTGTTGTGTCTTTTAACATGGCCCAAAAATCGCATTTGTCTTGTTTGAATTGTGTTTTGTAGTTCTCTTTAATTTTTAGTTCTTTTAAGACTTCATCGTTGGAAACGACATTGCAGATATAGACAATACTTCAGGCGAACGAAAGATAAATAGATCGTTTGTTTTCTTTTCCTTCCATCCAATTCTACCTATTCTTCTATATATCCACATTTCATGATGTACTCTCATACTTACAGGTAAAGCCAAGGGTTCGATTTTATTGATTTTATCTTCTGTCCAATATTGAACCCAGGATCATTGGTTCACTTAACCTTAAATTGTTGCCGGATTTTTTTCTGGGAATGTAAGACAATCTGGCATGATACCAACCACATAAACTATCAAATGTGCCCTTAGTCATTGAACGGTAAATGAAATTAAATATCTGGGAACAATGTTAACCTCAGATGGTAGATGTACAACAGAGGTGAGATGCAGAATGAGTCAGGCAAAAGCAGCTTTCAAAATAATTAGAAAGATAATGTGCAATCTATGTTTGACATTTTTTTTTCTTCTTCTTTCCTTCCTGATTTGCCTTTCAGCGTCGAGGGGAGATATAATTTGCGGTCTTTTGCTTTTCTGTTCGCCTCTGCTGCTGTTATGTTTCCTAGTATTTCTAATATTCCATCGATCCATCTTTTTCGTGGTCGACCCTTGGGTCTGGTATTCTCTCAACGTTTATTGAGTGCTCGTTGTGTTGTGTTTTGATCTTTCTGCCGTGTCACGTGGTCAAACCATTTTATCTGTTGTTTCTTTATATATTATATGGCGGGGGCTATTCCTAGCTTTTTTCTCAGTTCTTCATTTCTGATCTTGTTTCTCAGGCTGTTTCCTGTCATTCGTCTAACACATTTCGTGTCAGTAGAGGTTATTTTTCTTATTGTTCTTGTATCTAGGGTCCAGGTCTGGCATTGGTGGCGCAACGTTGGCATAAAGATTGTATTGTAGAGTGTCAGTTTTGTCTCAATCAAGAATGTTTGACAATGAAAACAAGAAAAAAGAGTTTTTAAATGTTATGTAGAGGCAGTCTTAATATATGGTGTAAATCATGGACAATATGACAACAGACAAGAAAATCACTGGAAGCTGTAGAAATGTGGTTTTACAGAAGAATGTTGAGAGTACCATGGACAGCTAAGAAGAGTAATGAAAACGTTCTGAAAGAGACCAAAGCAAAAATGCAGTTAATTTACAGTATTAGGAAGAAACAATCATCATTTTTGGCCATGTAATGAGAATGGATAAGCTGAAATATATTGTAACAACTGGGAAAATTGAGGGACGAAGAGTTATAGGGGAGCTGGATGATTGAAAGAATGTTTTGGCGACTGCATGGATAGATACATAGGAGAGTTAATGAGTGGGTATATAGGAGAGTTAACTAGTGGATATATAAGAGAGTTAACGAGTGGATATATAAAAGAGTTAACGAGTGGATATATAAGAGAGTTAACGAGTGGATATATAGGAGAGTTAACTAGTGGATATATAAGAGAGTTAACGAGTGGATATATAAGAGAGTTAACTAGTGGATATATAAGAGAGTTAACTAGTGGATATATAAGAGAGTTAACGAGTGGATATACAGGAGAGTTAACGAGTGGATATATAAGAGAGTTAACGAGTGGATATATAGGAGAGTTAACTAGTGGATATATAAGAGAGCTAACGAATGGATATATATGAGAGTTAACCAGTGGATATTAAGGAGAGTGGACGAGTTGGTATATAGGAGAGTTAACGAGTGGGTATTAAGGAGAGTTAACTAGTGGATATTAAGGAGAGTTAACGAGTGGATATATATGAGAGTTAACCAGTGGATATTAAGGAGAGTGGACGAGTGGATATATAGGAGAGTTAACGAGTGGATATATATGAGAGTTAACCAGTGGATATTAAGGAGAGTAGACGAGTGGGTATATAGGAGAGTTAACGAGTGGATATTAAGGAGAGTTAACGAGTGGATATATATGAGAGTTAACTAGTGGATATTAAGGAGCGTGGACGAGTGGATATATAAGAGAGTGAACGAGTGGATCTATAGAAGAGTGACCGAGTGGATATATAGGAGATTTAACGAGTGGATATGTAGGATAGTTAACGAGTGGATATTAAGGAGAGTTAACGAGTGGATATATAGGAGAGTTAACGAGTGGATATTAAGGAGAGTTAACGAGTGGATATATAGGAGAGTTAACGAGTGTATATATAGGAGAGTTAACGAGTGGATATATAGGAGAGTTAACGAGTGGATATTAAGGAGAGTTAACGAGTGGATATATATGAGAGTTAACGAGTGGATAGATATGAGAGTTAACGAGTGGATATATAGGAGAGTTAACAAGTGGATATATAGGAGAGTTAACGAGTGGATATTAAGGAGAGTTAACGAGTGGATATATAGGAGAGTTAACGAGTGGATATATAGGAGAGTTAACGAGTAGATATTAAGGAGAGTTAATGAGTGGATATTAAGGAGAGTTAACGAGTGGATATATAGAAGAGTTAACGAGTGAATATTTAGGAGAGTGAACGAGTGGGTGTTTGAGTAAGTGACTGGATATATGAATACAATACGGTCACTCAGAGCGTGCAGGGTAGACCCAAAAGCTATAGCCAGCACCCACCTTACGAGAAGGAAAAGTCCAACGTCAAACCAATCCAGCCTGTTAAAAGCGGAGTGTGTCCGTCAGAGCGCAGATTTAAGGGGGAAAATCTGGACACAAACGCCACGCATATATTGAGTACTGAGCATGCGACAAGCTTATCGAGTGTCGTGATGTTGTTCTTACTCCTCCAAACAGAACCAAGAGTCGCATGATCACAAGATTCGAAAGGGGAAGAAGGTGACTCAGAATAAGATGTGAGAACCACTGGTTTACGGCTAGTTCACAGAAGGGGCCATGGACATGAACTGCCCATCCATGACCAGAATAAAGAGAAATATTTATGGGACGGTGAGAGATAGAAAGAATACTGTGGTAGAAATACGTGGCTACTATCAGCGTGACACCTGTGTGGGGGTTTGTCACGGCAATTAATGACTGCTTGTTATTTTTGTGAGTGTGTGACTGAAGTGAAATTAGATGTGCATGCTGTTTTAGTTGTCGGAGACACAACTTGTCAGAAGGATTGAATGTTTGATGGATAGATGAATGAATAGATTGACAGACAGACAGAAAGAAAAACAGAAGTCACGAATACCGCAAAAGAGAAACATAATATGAACATAAAGATGGATGGCAGACAACTAAAACAAGTGGAGGAATTGAAATATCTAGGATGTCTAGTGACATGTCAGACGAATAGGAAACAGCCTGAGATATAAGATCAGAAATGACAAACTGAGAAAAAAGCTAGAAATAATTCCCGCCATAGAGTACATAAAGAAACAACAGATAAAATGTTTTGGTTACGTGATAAAGTAACAAAATCAAAACACAACACAATGAGCCTTCAATAAGCGTTGCGAGAACGCCAGACTTCTGGGCCGAACATTAAAAGATGGAGCGATGGAATATTAGAAACATTAGGAAACATAACAACAAGAGGCCAACAGAAGGGCAAAAGACCACACATTATATCTCCCCTCGACGCTGAAAGGCAAATGAGAAAAAAAAGATGAAGAAGTAGAAGACAGACAGAAGAAACTATATATATATATGCAGACAAGCAGGCATATGATAGAAGCACAGACAGTCGAACCAAGTAGTAGACATAGATAGACTATCAAACAAAGAAAGAAATAGACTAACACATTGATAGAGAGAGAAGGAAACAAACATACATAAACAGAGAGCCAGATAGACAGACCGACAGGTAGAAAGAAACAAAACATAGAAGTAGACAGGTAGATCGATCGGCAAATAGGCATACAGGTGAATAAACTAAATGAGATAAACAAATATAAAAGAAGATAAATTGACAGTCAGGCACACAGAAAGCTAAACAAACAGACAAATTAAAACGAAGGCAGGCAGACATACATACAAACAGATATGAAAACAGAGAAATAGACATACAGTTAAAATAGTAAATAGATAGAATGGAAGACAGCCAGATAGATATGCAACACACAAGTAGACGTAACAGACAGTAGACGAACTATCAATAACGAGACAGATTTAAAAAGATATGTAAACCAATAAATTGGCATATGAATAGACTAATAGACAGAAACGATAGGCAGACAAAGTAAAACAGATATGCATACATATAGACAGAGAAATGGGCAGACAAACAAACGTATGTTTGACAAATAAACTAACGGAAAAGACAAACAAAACACACATAGAAACACAAATACATACACAGTGAGAAATGTGGACAAGAAATACACATACAAACATACAGGCAAATGAAAGCAGCAGGCACTATAAAAAGCGTGCAGTTTATACACAGCATGCTATAGATTTACTAAAGCCCGCTGGCTGAAAGGAATCACCTAAACCTTGTGACGTTTCCAGCATTGCGAACAGGGGTGGTTATGAGTAAAATGACATCAGCCGTCTGTATCCCGAATAGTTAAAGACGTCACAACTGGATGATTTCAGGAAAACCGTCTCAGCTCGCGGGCCTTAGCAAGACTCTACGTTGGCTGTGGTGTATAGGAGAACAATCAGAACTGAATAAAGAATATGATACATTTTATTAGTTGTGTCCCTTGGTATACCGGATTGCCTACACATTTTTAATGTAAAAACAGGAAAAATCTAATACGACACCAACTAGATGTTTACTCGTACTATTTATATTCCTGCGTTCACCCCATGACTAAAGGAATACACCTCTTCGCCATTCGCCCTTAAAATGACATTAAATGGGCGTGTATGCGTTGCGTTGTGGTATGCATCATCATCGAGTGCCGTCTCCTCAACGAAGGTTGTGGCTACCATGGATCGCCATTCTACTCTGTTTCTTGCTTTGATGGTGCAGGTTGTCATAGATTGACATGTCTATCTTTTGATGTTACTCGTCCATATTAGTTTTGGTCTTCCTCTTTTACCTTGTATTTTCCCTTCCAATATTACTTTTAGTAGGCTGTTGTGTCTTTTAACGTGCCCCAAAAATTGCATTTGTCTTGTCTTAATTGTATTTAGTAGTCCTCTTTTTATTTTTAGTTGTTTTAAAACTTCTTCGTTTGTTTTCTTTTCTTTCCATCCAATTCTACCTATTCTTCTATAAATCCACATTGCAAAGGCTTCAATTTTCTGTTCTGTTTTCTTGTCAATCTAATGTCCATATTTCTGCACCATACAGGAATATTGAGAAGATGTAACATTTTACTATTTTTAGTTTCAGCCCTACTGTTATTTGTTTTGGTGTTAGTATATTTTTCATGGCATTAAAATTGTGGTATGCAGTAGAGCTGAAATATTTGCGAACTTCGGAGCACCCAAACACATCTGACTGCCGCACGGTACTGTTTGTATAACATTCAGAGACTTTAGAAAGTCATTGGTCTGTTAATAAAGCAACGACATGGGCAACTATGAACACATAAAGAAAATAAACATAAAATGGTATTAAGCTGTTATACTAACAGAAAAATATGACAAACCACACCACAACGTTTCTGCAAAAGCCTTCATCAGGTGTATAATAAACAAACTGTACACGTTAAACACAACATTCCGAGTAAGAAAACACAACTACACAACTCTAAAAAAAATGGCGGAAAAGACGATGGCCAGGATTTTTGTAGAATCTTGTTAAAAGATTAATGGACAATAGGACAGGTAGGATTGAATTAGACCAAAGGAAGCAAAGAATGGAAATTTTTTTTTTAATGAAAGGAGATGTCCCATAGTTGTAGCTTATCTGATCTTCTTGTTAGTCTAGTTCCTCAATACCATTTTATATTTATTATCTTTGTTTTTCTGCAGCAACACACGCCACCTCGCATAGTATTTAATATTTGTTTTATTTGATATCCTTGTTTATCTCATATGGACATATAACATTAATACAAGCATTATCAACTATAAATAACAACTATACAACGAGACATCTGAAGTATAGACCTGATCAATATTAATTAATCTTAGCGAATAGTCAGAAGGAACAGTTTGAGTTCTGTTAAGGATATCTGCTGTCGACGCGTATCTTATTTAATATCTTTCTTGAAGGAACCATAATGGACGTGTTACAAGGACACGTTAACACTATCTATAGTGGTAGGAGGGGGGGGGGAGAACTGGCCATGACAATTATTAACCACCGTGTTACTGATGATATAGATGGAATTGTAAAAGTTAAGCACATAAACAGACGCATTGAAACAGAAGTTAAACACATAAACAGACTCATTGAAACAGAAGTTAAACATATAAACAGGCGCATTGAAACAGAAGTTAACACATAAACAGATGCATTAAAACAGAAGTTAAACACATTAATAGACGCATTGGAACAGAAGTTAAACACATAACCAGACGCATTGAAACAGAAGTTAAACACATAAACAGACGTATTGAAACATATTATACTATAAAAATAACATGAACATAAATGTTGAAACAGAAGTTAAACACATAAATAGACGTATTGAAACATATTATACTATAAAAATAACATGAACATAAATGTTGAAACAGAAGTTAAACACATACATGGACGTATTGAAACATCTTCGATTATAAAGTCGGCATGACGATAAATGCCGAAAATGTGAAACTAATGACTAATGTGTCGAAGGAGATAGTAAATAGACAGACTATCAAATAGTCACCAACTCTTCATACCTATGGTCACCGAAGCGGGCACAAAACCTGGAATAATTTCCATAAATACAAATGTCACAGTGACTCGATAAAATTTAGAGCAGTATAAAAATATCAAAACAATGCTGTCCATTAAACAATTTGACTGATGTGCCTCTGTTGTGTATGTCGTTCGATACACTTGCTAGGCAGGGACATTAACAGCACAACAACACAATAAAATGAAAGCTATTAAAATGAGATGCTATAGAAATGGTCTGCCTGTCTGTCTCTTACCTGCACAACGCAACAAATAAAGGTATTGAAAACAGAATGAAGCAGTAAAGAGATCTAACCAGACAAAAAGCTGAATCAGGTGGTATGGCCAAACATTTTGTCATGTATAACCTGGCAAACAAATGGGAGAGAACGGTGAATCAAAATGGGATAAGAAAATGCAGAGGACACGTCAGAATAGATGGAAAGACATTCAAGAATGTGCAGTGACATCGTCATATGACATTGCATAAACAGCAACAATAAAACGACCAATCTTGTTAGGTCGACAACGTGACATTTTATAACATTCACAACAGCAACACAATGATAAGATCGCTGTCGCTTTACAAAGAGTGCAATTGCTAATGCCGTTTTCTGTTTTTGCTTTATTTATTTTGCTTATTTGTTTATTTATTTATTTTTATTTTTTTTTGGGGGTGGGGGGGGGGGGGTGGGGGGTGGGGGGGGGAGAGAAAGGAGAAGGTTGAGTGAGGGAGATGGGAGGTGACAACTCCTGGTTTGTGTTCTTATTTTCCATTTATTTGAGTGAAAGTTTGCGTTCTTATTTTCCATTTATTTGAGTGAAAGTTTGCGTTCTTATTTTCCATTTATTTGAGTGACAGTTGATGTTCTTATTTTCCATTTATTTGAGTGACAGTTTGTGTTCTTATTTTCCATTTATTCGAGTGACAATTTGTGTTCTTATTTTTCATTTATTCGAGTGACAATTTGTGTTCTTATTTTCCATTTATTCGAGTGCACTGTGGTATAGAAGAGACTTGCGTTTTCTGTTTTCAATTTAGTCAGTTGAAATCATCGCCCGTGCGGCCGAATATGGCCTGTACGAAGTTCGACCCTGCTAACTGCTTAAAGTGAAATGGCGACCACATCGCTGGGTCGTCAGTTGATTTTTGTTTTGTTTACTGTGAGCGTGTGTTTCAGTGGAAAATTAAGTGGAGAAGCACAGCCAACCATAGATTTACTTAGGCCTGCAAGCTAAGAGGGAATTCATGGAAAACGACCATATAGCATGACGTTTTCAGTTTTGCGAGCATGGGTGATTGTGAGTAGAGTGAGGTCAGACATCGCTATCTCCTATATTTTAACACTTCACGCTAGAAGGTGGATTTTCCGTTTTATTTTCTGCCCACTAGCCTTAGTAAATCTATAAATGGACGTGGAAGAAGCGACTGTGGAAATATTGTCTTTTCGATGAATAGTCGCCCAGGCAGTCGAATAGGGCATGCTCAGAGGTCGGCTTTGTCAACAGCATTGGGTGACGATACGCTCTGGAAGATGCTGTGATGGAAGTTTTGACAATGAAACTGATAATTTCATAACTCAGGATAAGTGAGGGTAGGGCAGGATAGGATAAGTGAGGGTAAGGTAGGTTAGGATAGGGGAGGGTAGGGTAGGATAGGTGAGGGTAGGATAGGATAAGTGAGGGTAGGATAGGGGAGGGCAGGATAAGATAAGTGAGGGTAGGAGAGGGTAGGAGAGGGTAGGATAATTGGTAACATTGTAATCTCTATCCTATATCCTCTCCTAGAGGAGAGAATAGGATAGGATAGTGTAGGAGAGGAGGGGATATGATAGGATAGAGTAGGAGAGGAAGGATAGGATAGGAGAGAATACGATAGGATATGATAGGGTAGGAGAGGATATGATAGGGTAGGATAGAATAGGATAGGAGAGGGTAGGATAGGGGAGGGGAGGGTAGGATAGTATACTACATCAACACTAACATGAAACGAATACTTGTTATTTCGACACCTTGATATTATATAAGAACTGGCACACATACACACAAATCTTATTTGGAGTCGGTGACAAAATATCAACAATAAAGAACTACATTTGTAATTTGAACACCACGGTATTTAGAATTTCTCGGCTTCTGTCATGTAACAAAAAAAAAAGAACATTAATATTATTTTTTTTCTTGCCAGGAGAAAAAGTAAGATTTCCCGTTTTTTTGTTGTTTTTTTTTTGTAATGAAAATGAAAGATTTTCACGACTTACCATAAACCATATGTAGTACTTTATGACACTGGAAATATTTGTGATATTTAATCTACTATCACTCAGACATCATATCAACATTATACAAAAAATGCATGTTATTTCAACACCGTGACATTATATCAACAATAAAGGAATAAATTCGGGCGATTTACGAGTTTATTAGTGTCCCAAATTTATTTCTGCTCGGAGTAAAGTCCCCTTGCACTTTATTCATCTTTATTAATCCGTCATTGGAAGACTCCTGGGTTCGGTTTAGGGTTTGGAATAACCTGCAAGTAACCATCAACTTAATTCGAACCCTTGTTGAACGAATACGAAATTAAATGGACAAAAACTAGAAACAGTTTATAATTCGAATATGTCCAGGGGAGATCACTCGTTTAGTAGAAATAATTTGGGACACTAAACTCGTAAATTACCTAATTTTTTTCCCACCACCGTGACATATCAACATAACAATAACTTATCTAATGTGTTGTTTCAGCACCGTGACATCATATCAACATAACAATAAACAATTTAATTTCTTATATCAACACCTTCGCACTAAATCTAAATAAAAGAAAAGAACAATACCGTGCTTTATTTTACGTGATTCTTATTTCAGTGGTTTTGTTAAAACTTTTAAGAAAATTTTGTGGAAAAAATTGGATTTAGGAAGATACGAAACAAATAGAAGGAAACATAATTCACGACATAAAGGACAGTCCAAAACAAAATTGCTAATGAGTGCACTGGAATTACTGCCGATACAAAGCGGTATGGCACTTGATGGCGATGAATGTTTAACGGCCTACGCTAAAACAGACATAAATCCACGTTTCCCAATTCAAATAACACATATTGTTGAATAAACTCCACTTTCTAAAATGGCACGAAATCCACTTCTAAAATGATATACAATCTCAAGCCCATTAAAACGAAATCATTGTGAACACAAGTTCTTTGTTTGCGCGTTCCTCATTCGCTATTTACCAAACAAATTCCCATCTATATGACACAAACGGCTTATTTGACTCAAAACAACTGAATGTAACGCACAGAAAGGTTGAGGTTTTGTGTCAATAGAAAGTCGGGAGCGATAAGTTCACTTGTTCCATCATAAAAGCTTGACACACACACACACACACGCATGGGTGTATAAAGAACGTTGCTTTCAATGGCGGATGTTTAGCTGTCAAACGTTGGTAATTAAATCCTATGTCGAGGAAAACAAAACGGATTTTTTTTAATGGGCTCTACGCTAGTCATATGTGTGTTTGTGTGTAAATGTCTGTGTGTGAGAGAGAGAAAGAGAGAGAGAGAGAGAGAAAGAGCGAGAGAAACAAGAGAAAAGATTGATGGAAACAAAACAAAAAGGATTTTTTTAATGGGCTGTACGCTAGTCATATGCGTGTTTGTGTGTACATGTATGTGTGTGTGTGAGTGAGAGAGAGAGAGAACGAGAGAGAGAGAAACAAGAGAAACGATAGATGGAAACTAAACAAAAGATAACAGAGATACTTTGTAGGAAGTTAACAAATGAGCTGATGCAGAAATGATAGTTTGTTTTAGTGGACAGGTCATCGTCATTGTACATCGAAAAGGTCCATACGTACTCATATCTTCGCCGAAGAATATCCATCAGTGATTATACATTATAAAGATGAACTAATTCGGCACTTTATTGTTTAAAATAATCATTTTTAATCACAAATGTTAAACTTTAAGCTATACGCATTTTAATCAATGTTTAGTCTAGTCGACAGGCTATCCATATAGCACATCGGACAAGTCCATCATTGCTGATGTCTCTTCTAATGTAGCCACTAACGACATCTATATTGTGTTGGTTCATAAGTCTTGTCTGGGTTCCTGCGGAGAGCTCTCGTCTGTCATCTCCCATCTTGACATGATATTCGTGAAGTTTGTTCTTGGATGCGGATTCATGGTCATTTTTTGAGTCTTTTTTTTCGTCCAGCGTCGATGAGGCATTCAGAAAATCATCGTGGTCCATTGTCCATACGCACTCAACATCAGCCAAATTGGCAAGTATGTCAGCACGATTCATTACCTCTTATACCCGCGTTCCCTGACACGAAAATGAAGCAGACACTTGTTAGAATAGACTTTCACAAAGACTCTAACACCTGCCGTCGAGCACAGTCAGTTGCGTTCTTTCTGGCCAGACTCATTCAGTCACTGAGGAAACATAACATGTGTATAAGGCTGTGTCTCAAGTCATACTAATGTTTCTGTAACAGCCATGATTTCCATGGTCAACCGATCAACTGGCAAACTAGTCAACCGATCAACTGGTCAACTGATCAACCGATCAACTAGTTAACTGATCAACTGGTCAACTAGCCAACTGATACACATCTGTAAAGCTATAACACAGTGGAGACAACTGACTAATTGCAGGCAAGGCACGTAATGATTATGGTTGCTCTCTCTCTTACACACACACACACACACAAACACACTTATAGTTTCTTCCTAATTCCCAGAACTTCAGCGAGGAACCAATTCCACAAAATCCTGAATACCAAAAATTAATTCTTGCCACTTGCAGCAGCAACAAGCTCAAGGGGTTCCACATTACCATGTATGTGGTAGAGATTACAATGTTACCAATCATCCAAGACCCATATGTTCTAGGTAATAATTACCAACCCTCCTGAATCACATATAGATTATGTTACAGCGTTACACTTAAATTACTCCTATTGTGTTCTACCTCACGAGTTCTCTCACAATGCAAGGTTATAATTAGTAACATTTCTCCTACTTCTGCTTTTCGTCCAACGAATACTCTCTCTATAAAAAAATGTAGCCATAGCGTTTAGTCGTCCGCAATTGCGATTTGTTGAAGTTAAAGACAGGTTATATATCAGTAGTTACGTCCGACATTTCAGAGGTCTTCATGGAGTGCAATGTGTACCGTGTTTCCCTCCTTCAATCAAACTGGCTTGGCCAGACCAGCCATATCCAGGTCTCTTGATGATGATTCTTTCGTTCACTGATCATGGCGACAGCAATTACGTATCAGTCGCTGACAGCTATCAGTTCACGTGAAAAGTAACGCTATTGTTATGGCAGGCCCCGGTATCACTGAAAACGAATTAAAATCCATAATTGCTCAACCGCCCGTGCCAGTGGAATCATCCGAATTACTTTCTCATCTCCCAAACAAAGAAAGGTAGCTGTAGTCCCCATGATAGCAGCCTCAGCACACGTCAAAAGGCATAAGGCGAAACCGCACAGAAAGTGAACACAACCGTTTGTTCCCTGTCATACGATATCCTCATTCATCGTAAACAATCGCAATATTGAAACACGATTTAAACGGATGAAACGCACAGCTCACGGTGTGCACAGAGCACTTAACTCAGTAGCTCCTGCAAAAAGCCGGACTTGGGATATGAGGAAACTGCAACAAGGAACACTTTTCAGACACAGCCTTTAATGGTTCCTGCCGCCTATCCACCATATTGACCGGAAAGTTCACGTTACCTGAAAATTATGACCGTCATATTTTTTTTTAAATGTACAGCGCTTGATGATGCTAGGACATCGTTTTTGACTCCAAATTCGAACATATGAAACTATTTAGTCATCGGATTATCCCCGTCGCACATCAAACAACAGACCGTAAGATCTCCCTGCAATGTGAATTTGTGAAATTATAAACCAGTTACATGTCTACCCTTGATCTCACAGTAGCCCTCTTGAATCTAGACAACATCCCTCCTGACGAACACGAAACTCTGGGAGTCACCCCGGTGCTGAAAAGTCATGAACAAAGCTCCGTCATTTCGCCTTTCATCACTATAATTTGTATTCTCTCTCTCTCTCTCTCTCTCTCTCTCTCTCTCTCTCTGCGATCAGGACTCAATCAGAGTAGGATTCCAGACTCTCACATGAAGTCAGCTGTCAGGATAAGTGTGCTGATCGCCCCCACATGCAGAACATCACAATTAGAGTCTGTCAGATCCACTCTGATTGAACACCTGTTAAAACGTTGCACTGTGTTCTGCGCCAGTGGCCCAGTGCATCCGATTTCAGCCAGCATTTTATTCAGGTTTGCATTCCTTAGCCTTTGATTGTCTCCAATCTTCCTGCAAGGCAGCAGATGATCTTTTCTGTAGGGGGATTAGCCCTTAGATGGTCGGCCCTCCCAGGTTTACGAGCACCATCTGCCCGAGTCACTAGAGGTGACTAACACAGACATGCACACACAAAGATAGGAGATGTGACCAACACAGACATGCACACAGCGATACGAGGCATGACTAACACTAACACACATCAAGATATATGACACATGACTAACATGAACATGCACATAAAGATATGAGATATGACTGACATAGACATGCACACACAAAGATATGACACATGCCTAACATAGACATGCACACAAAGATATGAGATATGATCAACATAGACATGCACACACACAGATTATTTTTATTGAAAGCTTTTATTTTTGTTTTTAAGCTATAAAGCTATGGTCAGTGTATTCTTACTTGTTATTTCCTTGTCATCAACAGTAAATTGTTGTTTGCGGTGTTTGTTTTACGATCACCAGCTTTTTAACCCCTGGCGCATCGTTTGTCAGCATGTGGGCTTTTTCAGGGACTTAATTTTGTGTGAATATCTGTTTTGTTCTCAGTACACACTAACAGTGAGAGCGGGTGATCCTCGCCATGCAGGCAGATTTTCGCTGATTTCAGAGGCAATCATATTTTTATAGTACATGGTCTGACGTTTTGGGTAGATTATTCAAACAACGTACACCGGTCAGCGACCATTTTTGGCCTGCTCTTTTCGAGTTTCAGTTGCCAATGGTTCTTTCACGTGCGCAGAGTGTACACGGGGCATCCTATTTTTCGAGAGAGCTAGACAGTAGATTTCACCCCACATAGAGATCAGGGGACGATTAAGCTATGACAAAGAAACCACAATTCTATTTTTTTTTAAATTTTGTATTTGTCGCTGTCTGTGATGGGTGGGAATCGAATCCAGGATCTAACCGCCCAGAGGCAGAGGTCTTTCCTCTAGACCACCGTCTCTTTTATTAAATTTAATTTGATCTTTTGGGGATATATCAACTCTCTCCATAGACATCCCACTTGTGTGCTAACAAACATTGACCAATTAATTACACACCCAGTAGCCTTATAATGAGGACGTGGCCTTGAGAGACCCGGGTCATGTCAGATAGGTGGTAAATCTCCGCGTACCTAGGCAGTTAATGTATGCAGAGATTAAGGGTAATTATAGTTCTCTGGGGAAGCCGCGACAGCGCAGTTGTTAGTGAACTGGACTACAAAGGACAAGGGGTAGGGTTCGATCCCAACCGACGGCTTCCGGGTTCACCCAGCCTTAAATGGGTACCGGATTTTTTTCTGGGAAAGTAAAGCAGCACGGGCGTAATACCGACCACACTACCCCAAAAATCATGTGCTGAAGGTCTGTAAAATGTATGGTCACTAACACCATATTTCCTATACGTCACTTGGCGTGACGGGGGCTCTTTACTATTTTTACGTTGTTTGTCGTCAAAATGGCATGCAGGTCTGAATTTGCTTCATAATTATCATCAATATCATTATCAAGTATCAAACGTGTTCTCGTTAATGATCATCCACAACTTTCTATCCCTACAGCTGTTTATCAATTCTGTTGTTGACTTCCTACTGAATCTTTTCATTAAACTATCTTGAATCTTTCCTCTATTTTTTCTTATTGTTTTTTGCCTCCTCAGTTTTCCAAATGTCACTATATACTCTACTTATTCCTTTCTACTATCATCAAACAAGACAGAGGCAAGCTCGCATGATAAAAATACTTGAACGCTGAAAAGGAAGAATCAGATTCTTTCTCAATACAGAGTCAACAAAACTATGATTGTTATTATTTGCTGTTATTTGTAACATATTAACATGCAATGTTGCTATTGGTAACATATTTACCACGCAACACTATTTGTTATTACATGGATGTTTGTGTGTAAATAATAACAACAGTATTACGCCCTACATACGCCTATACATAAACACAGAAGAGTAAGCTCACCTGTATATACAACAAGATCTGTTTACCTGGCGGCTCTAGTCGAGTTCTCTTTGTGTTATTGGCGCGGCCAGGTAGTCTGCTGCGCAGCTGTCGCACTAGAAAGTGCTGACAATATTACAAGCGCTATCGATATCAATTTCAAGTTACCAACCGAAATTAATATGTGCACATCAAAGAAGGTTGTAAATAAACAGTGTGCTCAATTTATCATTTCGAGGGATTGTTGTAGTCGAGATATAGCCAGCGCAAGAATACAATCAATTAGATATTAAATTGATCAGTCGGGGAAAAAAACGAAAGAGACACAATTTACTGTTCAAAGCTTTCCATCACTGAAGTACTTTATGATAAATAAAAAGAGTTGCTTATATTATTACATTAAATTATACAAAATAAGGATCATTTGTAAGCCAATAGAAGTATATAAGTAAGTAAAGAGCCCCGTCACGCCAGATGGTCTATAAGGAATATGGTGTTCATCATCATCATTGAGTGCCGTCTCCGCATCGAAGGTTGGCTACCATGGAGCGCCATTCAACTCTGCCTCTTGCTTTGATGGTGCAGATTGTCATAGATTGACTTGTCCATTTTTTTATGTTACTCGTCCATGTTAGTCTTGGTCTGTCTCTGCCTCTTTTACCGTGTATTTTCCCTTCCAATATTACTTTTATTAGGCTGTTGTGTCTTTTAACATGCCCCAAAAATTAATTTGTCTTGTTCTAATTGTGTTTAGTAGTTTCTAATATATATATATATATATATATATATATATATATATATATATATATATATATATATATATATATATATATATATATATATATATATATATATAAATATGGTATTAGTGACCATAATTTTTATAGAGATCTGGCGCATGGTTTTTGGGGTGATGTGGTCGACAATAGGAGTACGCTTTATAAACTATATACAAATTAATACGCCACGGAGACTGTGGTTTGTTTGCTCGGTACATGCTATAAGGGTCATAGCCAGGTCTTCTGTTTCGTATAAGCTAACTCTGACGTCCTAAGACATGACCGATCAGATGTGACACCATGCAATATTATAACAGAATAGATGTTTTATCTACTATGAAGTGTGGTTTTATACTGGCCTACGTGACCAGTAGAGCACTTCTATAAATACCCCTCTGGGCTATCGCCGTTAGGACAACCCATGTTCGATTCCCGCTGGAAGCAAGTGTGAATTGTACTCGTGGTTGAAAAAAAAAATGCCTCCGCGGTCGACCCAGTCGCTGGCAGAAATATGTACCAGGGTAGTAATCTGTGAAGGTGAGGAATGCCGCCTCGCATCGTGAGTTTCGATGCTTGAAGCGACACTATCCAGAAGTCTCTGAACACTTCTGGATAGACGGCCGAGCACATATGGGTGAAAACTTGAGTGCTAAGACGCCGATTCAAGCCTGGTACTTTACCTTTATTTCTACAATATACTCCTCTGACGTGTCTCCAACACAGTGGTAGAGAAGAGTGTGTGTCCATATCCCTAAGAGCTATTCGTGGTAGTAACACTATCAAGGGCTCATACAAGCTGGGCATGTCAAAAGCTAGGACCAGGAAAAACGAGACACAAACATGATATCGCGTAGACTGTGCTACGTGCCTAACACAACAGCGTACCGTAAATCTCACATCGAAGATGGAGATCTACAGAGAAGACGATTTCTTTCTGGACAGACATGGTTGCACAGTTTGCCTAGCTTTAAAAATTGACACAAGAAACAATTATTTTCAGAAAAGTACAGCAGGCTGGTATGATGTCGACCACATCATGCATAAAATATGTCGTTGCTCACTAAGAAATGTTCGCAATAAGCATCAAGACACGAGGAGAAGTCTTACTTTGTTTAACACATTATTGTTACTTCCTTTTATATTTTGTTTTTTTTTATGCCTCACTCCCTTAGAATGGAGCCGCGATAGCTCAGTGGTTAATGAACTGGACTACAAAGGACAAGGTGTAGGGTTCGATCCCAACCGACGGCTTCCGGGTTCACCCAGCCTTAAATGGGTACCGGATTTTTTTCTGGGAAAGTAAAGCAGCACGGCCGTAATACTGACAATATTACCCCAAAAATCATGTGCTGAAGGTCAGTAAAATATAGGGTCACTAACACCATATTTCCCTATACGCCACTTAGCGTGACGGCTCACTCATCATCAAGTACCCGGCCTAGTGGCGTAGGTGATCATGTCTCTCCACAACATTCGATCTCGGCAGCTATTTATCATTTCTGTTGTTGACCTTCTGCCAAGCCATTCTCTTAAGCTGTCTGTCATTTTTTCTCTTTGCTTCCCTCTATCTCTTCGCCCTTCAATTTTTCCAGTTGTTACAATATATTCCAGTTGTTATTTTCTCATTACATGGCCAAAAAATGATGATTGTCTCTTCCTAACATTGGAAATTAGCTCTCTTTTTGCTTTGACCTTTCTCAGAACCTCTTCATTACTCTTCTTAGCTGTCCATGGTATTCTCAACATTCTTCTGTAAAACCACATTTCTACAGACTCCAGTGATTTTCTTGTCTGTTGTCCTATTGTCCAAGATTCGCATCCGTATGTTAAGACTGGCTCTACGTAACATTTAAGAACTCTTTTTCTTGTTTCTATTGTCAAAATAGTGATGGGTCACTAACAACCATATTTCCCTATACGCCACTTGGCGTGACGGGGGTACTTTACTTTACTTTTTACTCCCTTAGAATGTTTTTTTTTTAACAGAAAGAAAACGGAAGAGTGGTTGGAGACCCTATTAATTTGCCAACAAAATATAAATAAATAGCACACACACACACACGCACCCACGCACACACGCACACACGCGCACACGAGTGTTGTATTTCAATAATTTTATGTACAACATTTGACTAGGGGGTGGGGAGAGACAATTCAATGCTTGATTTGCCCAGGGGGTGGTGTCTTATATGATGAAGTGTGCTCGGATGTTGCATTTCTGTAAACTGTGTATGAGTCGTAGGGAAGTAGGTCAGTGAAAGTAGGCAGATGTGCTAGTGCTCGTGTACTCAACATAGGTATAACAGTAGACATACACACGTTTATAATGATATATTTCATGTTTGTCAGGAAACCCATATTTAAGATGTTAGCTTACCCAGAAGTCAGCAACATCAACCCGAATGATGACAGCGAGCTAACGGATCACACCTTTTGACAAGTAGACTCTACATTTCAGGAGCTGCAACACCTGCAGCGGTTACCTCTCCATGGTTAGACAAGCACAGCTGATTCCATGAAATGGCATATTCTTAAGCTGATCTATCTTATCCTTGCACTGGCATATATTATTATCCTTGCACAGGCATAGCTTAAAATCACTAACATAGAATTATGGAAATGTACCAGTCAAATACCAGTGGATAAAGAGATACAGCGAAGACGATGGCGCTGGATAGGACACACACCGCGGAAGCCAACTCTGAGTATTACACAACAGGCCCTTTATTGAAATCCCCAGGGGAAAAGACAAAGAGGAAGACCAAAGAATTCTTGGAGAAGACAGATAGAAGCAGAGATGAAGATGATGGGGAAGACATGGAATGATCTTAAAAGGAGACATGGAATGATCTTAAAAGAATGGCAAGAAACAGAACGACTTGGAAAGTGTTTGTTGAGGACCTATGCTCCACAGGGAGCTGAAAGGTAGAGGGAGAAGAAGAAGAAAAAAGAAGACTGGCATAGCTTATCATTCCAACACTGACATATTTTATCATTTCAAAACACTGACATATCTTATCATTCTTACAAGGATATAGATATATTATCCTCCTTGCTTTTGCATAACATCATTATAGTGTCATATCTTATGATCATTACGCTAACATATCTTATCATTGTACTGTGATATCTTATCATCATTCCACTGGCATTTCTTATCATCCTTGCACTGACATAACTTATCCTCGCACTGGCGCATTTTATCATCCTTGCACTGACATAACTTATCCTCGCACTGGCACATTTTATCATCATTGCACTAGCAGATCTTATCATCATTTCACTTGGGATATATTATCATTTCACGGACATATCAGACATTCTTACACTGGCATAACTTATCAACAACACCCGCAGCGGTTATCCTGCCATGGTTAGACAATTATAGCTGATTCTTTGCACTTACATATTTAACCATTCGTACATTGGCATATCTTATCGTTTATATACTGGTATATATAATTCATAAAAGACATTACCTCAGTGCGAAATAAAGAGGAACGATATTAAAACAGGTAAATGAATTTGGGAACTTTGTTAACCTCAGACGGAAGAAGTACAAAAGAGGTGAGATGCAGAATGGCTCAGGCAAAAACAGCTTTCCAAAAAATGAGGAAGATACTATGCAATCCATTTTTGACAATAGAAACAAGAAAAAGTGTTCTTAAATGTTATGTAGAGCCAGTCTTAACATATGAATGTGAATCATGGACAATAGGACAACAGTCAAGAAAATCACTGGAGTCTGTACAAATGTGGTTTTACAGAAGAATGTTGAGAATACCATGGACAGCTAAGAAGAGTAATGAAAATGTTCTGAAAGAGGTCAAAGCAAAAAAAGAGCTAATTTCCAAAATTAGGAAGAAACAATCATCATTTTTTGGCCATGTAATGAGAAGAGAACAACTGGAAAAAATGAGGGACGAAGAGATAGAGGGAAGCAAAGAGAAAAAAATACCAGACAGCTTAAGAGAATTGCTTGGCAGAAGGTCAACAACAAAAATTATAAATAACTGTCGAGATGGAAAGTTGTGGAGAGGCATGATCACATACGCCAGCAAGCACAGCACTTGATGATATTATTCATCCCTCTAGTGGAATATAGTATCATCTTTGCACTGGCATATCTTAACAATTACAGAAGTTGAAGCTAAACATCATAAAATGAACAAGCAGCATGAAGTTCCACATTTTTTTGTTAGTGTTGATCCTCTATTCCATCCATATTGCTAAATAAATCCATATGAAGTGCATGTATAGAAGCATACGTAGATTAAATCTTTCCGTACGGAAGCTTTTTATCAATGCAGCTGAAGAGATTTTAGAGACAATAGTTTTCGTGGTTTAGGAATCACTTTACATTATATTTATCTATCATATTATATATGAATTTTTAGATAATTGAACAAGGTATTATATTTCACCAATATCAAGATGATACAAGACATGTACAAAGAATATGGTTTGATGACGGTCCACACTAATCAAATTGAGAGTGACGCACAGTGCGTCGAAACGTACGGAAAGTGTTAAGAAAAAAGTAGGGAAGAAATCATCATCATCACAAGCCTTTCGAGCCGTAACCGGCCCATAGGGCGTAGACCAAGATACACCTTCTCCTATATGAATTTTTTGTTCTAGCAGTTTTCTTTTAAATATATTTTATCAAATCTCGCCATCTGTCTCTGTTCTGTGCAAGCAGTTCTATCTCAATGAGGGAGCCGATTCCTGCTGCTCTTGCCTCTCTCATCAATGTTCTTCTCAGTGTCTCCCTGGGTCTTCCTCTTTTTCTTTTACCTGTTGTTTCCCATATGATGGCTTGCTTTGCTATTCGATTATTATCTCTTCTCATCACATGTCCAACGTATGACCATCGTCTTTTCTTTATTACTGAAGATATTAGGAGGGAAGAAAACTCATTTTAAAAATCCATACAGGAAGAGTATGTAAGTAACGGCAGAGAAATGTAGTAAAGTGAAGGAAACTATAACACAGGCAGGATAGGAATGGCTCTTTTATCAGGTAAAACTGTTTTCTCTGGAGATACAATTCTGACTTCAAGCATTTACTGTCCTGCTTGAACGTAAAATCTCTCTGCGATCAAGACTCAATCAGAGTAGGATTCCAGACTCTCTCATGAAGTCAGCTGTCTAAGCGAATCGATTGCCCCATATAGTTTCTCTTCCAGAGAGGTGGGTGTGGACCACATTGCTCTTCTCAGGTCTGTGTAATGGGGGCCTGGTCCCATTTCCTAGCTCTCCAAAATTGGTAAGGGTGACCACCAATAACTTGGGGTGGACCCCTTCGTGGCACGTGGCCCAGCATTCCACCAGTTGTGGAGACTCCACAGACAGAGCATCATAATTAGAGTATGTTAGATCCATTCCGATTGAATACCTGTTAGAACGTTGCAATGTGTTCTGCGCCTGTGGCCCACTGCATCAGATTTCAGCCAGAATTTTATTTAGGTTTGCTTTCCTTAGCCTTTGATTGTCCCCAATCTTCCTGCAAGGCAGCAGATTGTCTTTTCTGTAGGGGGATTCTGCCCTTAGATGGTCTGCCCTCCCAGGTTTACGAGCACCATCTGCCCGAGATTGATGTAGACATTATCCGAACATTTGTAACACAGCTGGTCATCAGACCATCACACAACAAACAATAGACTTTCCGATTCAATCTGGAGATACAATTCTGACATCAAGCAACTGCTGCCCTGCTTCAACGTAAAATAAATATTAACACAAAAAAAAGCATGCAAAAGAAGAGCAGTCCCGATGTGTTGGAATGTGTGCTAAAGACGATGGCTGTGAGCCTAATGTTAAACACAATGCAGTCTGTTATAACAATAATATAAAGTTGAATTGCATCTATAACCAGTTGTCCTTTGCAACATTTCCTCATCTCACTTAGTCTTTGTTTTCGGAACAATCCTGGTCTATGTTTTTTAAACCCAATTAGAATTTGTTTTCCCAACTCACTTGGTCCTTCTTTTCCCAACTCACTTGTTCCTTCTTTTCCCAACTCACTTGGTCCTTCTTTTCCCAACTCACTTGTTCCTTCTTTTCCCAACTCACTTGGTCCTTCTTTTCCCAACTCACTTGTTCCTTCTTTTCCCAAATCACTTGGTCCTTCTTTTCCCAACTCTACATGGCATTTTTTCTTCAGTTCATTTGGTTTATGTTTTCACAACTCACCTGTCCTTTGTTTTCCCAATTCACGTGTTCTTTATTTTTTCAACAGACTTGATCTTTGTTTTTCCAACTCACTTGTTCTTTATTTCCTCAACTCACTTGTTCTTTATTTCCTCAACTCATTTGTTCTCTGTTTCCTCAACCCAATATGTCTTTGTTTTCCCAACCCTCTTGACATGTTCCCCAACACATTTGTACTCTGTTTCCCCAACCCTCTTCACCTCTGTTTCCCAACCCTCTTCACCTATGTTTCCCCAACCCTCTTCACCTCTGTTTCCCAACCCACCTGCCTCTGTTTTCAGAACGAACTTTTCATTTCTGACTGCTATGTCTTGCCGGATATATTTTTGACGGTAAAGTCAAAGCCAATCCGTCCCAGTATCTAGTTTACTAGGTCTTCTATATCATCAGTTGCCAGCGGGAGTCATACCGATTCGAACGTTATTTATTAGTCTGCCATGACAACTCCAGTTTTTATGAATCACGACGGAGAAAATTAGTTTCTATTTACACACCACGCATCATTGCGCTAGAGCGTTCTATTTACACACCACGTATCATTGCGCTAGAGCGTTCTATGCTAGAAAAAAGTAAAGCGTTGATCAACTTTTGCTTGATGAGATATTTCATGGTAGAAGGAGATTGACAATGCAAGTAACGACCAACGTTATTGTGGAACATAGAAACGATCCTTATCATGATTACATCTATTTTCATGTGTCATTAATTTTAATGATTCCTGCCTTCCTATATGTCCGCTTCAGCAGGCATTACGTCAAGGGGTTTTCGGTGATTTGAGGAGCCTAAAGTACCATCGTTAAATGCAGTTCAAACAAGTCAACATTTAATGAGTATCTTTAGGTTTTAAAAAAAATGGTTAAATATTTAGATCCGTGTTTTCAGAGCGGTCTTTTTTTCTGGGGCGGGGGTGGGGGGGGGGTGTTTGCGCGCGGTGGGGGGGGGGGGGGAAGCGAAGTGGTTGTTGAAATGAATTTGTAAAAACACGCACCCTGCTTTACACACCACTCTACCATTGCATTAGAGCATGATATTTCCACACCAAGTGACCATTGCTATAGAAAGTGTCATTTACACACCACGTGACCATTGCCCTAGAGCGCGCTATTTACACACCACGTCACCATTGCCCTAGAGCGTGCTATTTACACACCATGTCACCATTGCCCTAGAGCGTGCTATTTATACACCACATGACCATTGCGCTAGTGCGTGCTATTTACACACCACGTGACCATTGCCCTAGAGCGCGTTATTTACACACCACGTCACAATTACCCTAGAGCGTGCTATTTATACACCGCGTGACCATTGCGCTAGTGCGTGCTATTTACACACCATGTAACCATTGCGCTAGAGTGTGCTATTTACACACCACGTGACCATTGCCCTAGAGCGCGTTATTTACACACCACGCCACAATTACCATAGAGCGTGCTATTTATACACCGCGTGACCATTGCGCTAGTGCGTGCTATTTATACACCACGTGACCATTGCGTTAGAGCGTGCTATTTACACACCACTTGACCATTGCGCTAGAGCGTTCTATTTACACACCACGTGACCATTGCGCTTGAACGTTCTATTTATACACCACGTGACCATTGCGCTAGAGCGTTCTATTTACACACCACGTGACCATTGCGCTAGAGCGTTCTATTTATACACCATTTGACCATTGCGCTAGAGCGTGCTATTTATACACCACGTAACCATTACCCTAGAGCGTTCTATTTACACACCACGTGACCATTGCGCTAGAGCGTTCTATTTACACACCACGTGACCATTGCGCTAGAGTGTGCTATTTATACACCACGTAACCATTGCGCTAGAGCGTGAAGTACACAGTCTCTAGTCTCTACACAGACAGGCAGACAACAACAACAACAACAACAACAACAACAACAACAACAACAACAAAACGTTAACACGATATTTTTTTTTTAACTCTGGAGAATAGTAATAACTGGAGTACAGGAAATCGAAAACACATTTTCTGACTATACTTCTATCCCAAGTGGCTTCCCAAACTCAACCGCTTGTATTTTTTTTCTTTTATATAATCTATATTATAAATATCCTACACTAGATCAGTTTTACAATAGATTTTAAAAATATTGTATTAAGGACGGGGAAAATAAATCTAAGACTGCACGCAAAATTTCGCATCAATGCACCAT